>BMAW01118162.1:121555-181737 GCA_019974015.1 Nephila pilipes | reverse complement strand
GAATGATTTCCAATGAAATATGACAAGTCTAATGTGATCCAGTTTATTATTCGTTTCTAGGTGCCATTGATCCTGCCAGTGGTCATAAACTGTTGTTTTAATATATTTTAACAGGTCGCTATATGGAATGATGGGAGATATTGTACCGGTTGCAAGTTTAGCAGCTTTATCTACAGTCTAATTGCCCATTCTACCCACGTTAGAGGGAATGAGAGAAAAAGGGGAACTATCCTTTTAGCTAATTTTTAATTTTATATTTAATTAGATTTATTAGTAAATCTAATGAAATTTAAACTTAGTCAAATCAGTAATACATTTTTTTCATAATTTTTTAAAGTAATTTAGGGAAGTCAACAATCAAAAGTGACCTTGGATCTTTCTAATAACCTAAAAATGCACGATTCTGCGAGAGGAAATTACAGCAATTAAAAGTGGAAGTCTAAACAGTCTTAACTTTAAAAGGCTTGGTGATAAACATATTTTAACTAAAAAGAAAGAGGGGATAAATTTATTATCAAATACGCACCCCCACGAATATATATATATATATTCACGAAAAATAGAAATGAAACAAACAAATATTTTTTTTGAAAAGTCGTCTCTACTCTATGACATAAACAATCACTTATTTATTAAAAAAAACCTTTTTGGCCTTTATTATGCGTTCAGATTACTTAATAAAATAATTCAGTTATTTTATTAAGTAATCTGATAGAGGTAAAATGTAATTAAATGTAATTGTGCTACATTAACATAAATAACTTCCATTGAAAATCTCTACTTCAAAGCATCTTCATTTACTTTTTCTCCCTAAATTAAAAAACAAATTTATAAATAATTAATTATATAAATAATTGTATTTACTCATAAAATATTAGATAAGCAATGCATAAATAATAGCCTGCGTAACAATAATCAATTTAGTAATACAAAATGGATCCCTAAGCGCATTTGTTGGTTATTCCATTTTTGCATTTATCTTCAGTACGGCAATGGCGAATTTTTATCCGACTTGATATATGACACTGGTAGTAAATTTCACCTAATTGGATTACTCTGCTCAAAATGTGACCTTCTACCAATTCTCGCTGCAACTGATCGCTTCTCTACTAATCGAATCAACTACTTCCACTCTCTACTTTGAAATAACTATCATATTAGTGACTTGTATCATTTGATGCTTTCGTAGAAAACTAAATTGGACTCTTTAAACGGTGGTTTGTCTTTGTCACACTTGACAAAGTGTACTTGACCTGCTTTTGATAACTACGCCATCTATCTGTAGGTTTTCTGTTCGTAATTGAAATTAATCAGCAAAATGAACACATTGTTTGCGAGTAAAAATTCATAAAGAGAGAGTTTGATTAAAAGTGCTGCAAAGTGAACGTATTAAGATATTTTTTATTAATAACAAATATTTACGTGGTGTATAACGAGTCTTCTATTAACGTATTTACAAATTGCATCATTAATGTTGCTATCGTATCCATAGGTAAAGCAGAATATACTTTACACAGTCCCAAATACATGAATGGCATATCAGATCAAGTACCTTAGGGATGTACAGAAATCCTTATAGGGATAAACATAAATGCAAGACTATGCATAGGGGTAAAATGGCTGGATATAAATATGCTCTGGTGTCAATGGAATATCCGTGCCATTTCTACAATTGACACAATGTCTTGTGATGTCAGGTTGGACTTTCCTGCCCTTCTAGTGATGACTTACTTCAGAGATTGGCAGAAATGTTTGTTCTTAGCCATAGCATATGCATCCACCAGTGTGACGAGAGTAAAGGTTGGATACATATTTCCTGTCTACCTCGGTTCTGCACTTTCGTTGCTGTCTACGTTGACATATGCAGAGATCAATATGTAAAAAATCATAACAATGTTTTAGTCAGTTTATTTTAACCTTAACTTTCAGAATGAGTTTGAAAATAAAATATTGTAACCGAAATAAACTGTATTATCAAAAAGTAACACAGTAAATGACCTGCATGCATATAATATATGTAATTGTGAGTAGTGAAAGAAGCAATTTCAGCAAATTTGAAGTAACTGGTTGCGAAATATCGCATTCTTTCTCTTTCACAACAAATTGTCGAAATTCTTTTGCGAAGCTCCTAGGGCCATCTTAACAAATTGTAATAACACAGAAAAATTTTTGAGAAGCGAAATCAATCGAGAAGAATTTCTTAGTATGCCTTGGAGAGACAAACGTTCAAAAGTATCGATTTTTAAAACTTTTTAGTGTACTTTTGGCTGTGATAATTTGAATACTCTGCTGTATAATCAAACATACAAAAAAATTATAAGAAGTTGAACAAATAAATTATTGCATTAATATATAAGATATTTTACGCACTTACACAAGTCATGCGTTGTATGACAAGCATATGCAGTAGGTTTACTTCTGTCGTGGCATTACTCAACCTATTCCATTCAAAAATTCATATAAATTGGAAAAATCTTATTCATCCCTAAAATGCTGTTCCTGTTCTTCTCTGCTTCAGTTTTATTTTCCTTTTAGGAACTATATTTAAGAAAACAGAATAATTTTGGATTTTATTTTTTTTAAAATGTGAAAGTAATAAAAAAAAGGATTTTTCAATTTACTGCATAAAAAATTGCTTATTTATTTGGAAACATACCTACGGGTTTAGTTTCCCATTTATTTTACGCGATTAACTTAGAGTACTCAATACGCTTTTATAATTCGTAAAATGACGTGGTCTGTGTTCCAACTTCTGTATCCTGACAATGATATAATAACATCATCAATTCTTCATCACTATGCATTAAATACACCACTAAATTGTGTGGATTAAAGTCTTAAATCCAAACATTGTGATTGTAACTGTAGCTTTTCTCTTAAAAATATAAATAATAATAAATATTACACCTTTCCTTAAGTACAAATAGCACTCTACACAGCAGTTCTCACCAAATGTAATTTTTCTTAGAAAGGTAACAGTTTATTCCTTAAAATTTAGTCTTAGAAACATATAGATTCGAAATACTTAAACAAACTGAATAGTTATTATAGAATATGATTTTGTAAATGTCTTATTTTTTTTTAAATTTGAAAATATTAAAAGTGGAAATTTCAATTACATGAAAATCATAATCTTATATAGTATTCTTGTAATATTCTTATATTCATAATATAGTATTCTTATTTTTCTTTACTTAGAATTCTTATGATGTACTTCTTATAATATTCCAGAAATATTTAGTGACAAAAATACCGCAGAAGACCTGAAGACAATCCATTAACTTACAGAATATATATATTTATAAGATTTAAAAAGAATCCAAAAACATATAATAAAGTGTATTACCCTAAGTTATCTTAAGGGAAACATAAATAAAAAAATGAAAAGTCAAACTTTTGGAATATTTAAAACCCAGACAATAAAAGTATCATAAGAAAAAAAATCAGTTATTAAATCTTGCTAGAAAATATATCACT
Source organism: Nephila pilipes (assembly GCA_019974015.1). Lineage (NCBI taxonomy): Eukaryota > Metazoa > Arthropoda > Arachnida > Araneae > Nephilidae > Nephila > Nephila pilipes. The sequence goes on along the minus strand of BMAW01118162.1, from coordinate 178,260 downwards.
AATTCTATTTTGAACTGTACTTTGATTATTTTATAAATAATAAACACACACACACAAAACTTATATTTTTCCGAAATAATTTGTACATTTATTCAATACTTGAAAATTAGCTAATGACAGTTATGAAAGGGAAAGGGGGGGACTTACAATTGAACAGATTACAAAAAGTCTATAAACAAAGGAAAGTAGATTACCAGCCTAAGCGCGTGAAAAAAGAATTAAATGTTGCTAGGCCCAAAAAAAATTTCTTTTTCTGGGGGAAAATCATCGAAATAAATGTAATATATTTCGAATTACAGAGAAAACAAAGAAAATGCCAATTTTGTAAGGAACATGAAATAACTACTTCTCTTTGTTGTAGTAATTCAAGTTGTCAGTTTTATAATAATTGAGCGAAACATATTAAATTGATTTTTATCTATGTTCAAAACAATTCTTACAAACAACAGTGTACAATAATTACTTTTGTACAACACTGGACAAATACCCAAAGATTGCAACACAAAACAAGATAGACACACGCACAGACTTAATATATAAATTGGATTACGCAATTCCCTAAAACATACATTAGATTATCCTAAAACATCTTAAGACTGAATAAGTAACAAAACGCGGAAATGTTTCGGCGAAAAAGAATCTATGAATTAAGCCTAATCTTTTTCGGATTCCAAAATCATGTAGATTTTCGCAAGAAACGAATACAACTTATTTCTTTTGCTGCCACAGCACACAAGTAGTTAAAGTTGTCACTTTTTCTTTTCTTTTTCTTTCGGGCTGCGGGTCTGTCTGTTTTCCTTAGTAGATAAATACCGAAGGGAAACAAAAGCGATATCCTATTCTCGTTTCCGCTCTAAGGAAGAGGGCCGGATGGAAAGGACACATGCGATATCGGTTTTCCTAATAGGCCATGACGGCTTGCTTTTATGGTCCTGGTCACTGAACGCTGACCTTGGTTTGTAAAAGGCAGCGTGTCTGAGTTGGAGAATAATAATACTTAAAATGCGTAATAAAGAGAAACATTACTTGACTGTTTTCGTTGCTGGTGGGCTTTCGCTTGTCCTCTACTCTTTCGTTTCTGGGTTGAAAAATGTCAAACTTAGACAGCAGTGGTAGTTTTCGAGTTAATGAGGCTTAAAAGCTTTCGCTGAAGAAGCGTTTTTGCCGTCCTTTATATATTATTAATAAGCAAGTAGGCTGACACTGTTTTATCTGAAAAATATTGGCTTAGAAAGAAATTCTTACATTTAATCAGGCTCCACTTTTTTTTTTGTGGGGGGGGGGAGTATTTATATCAAAATAGGTTTTTTCCTTTTTAATGGAAGTTGGAAAATGTATTCTACATTAATTAGTAACTATATTCGCCAAATATACATTCTCGTATAGTAATAATTAGAATTATTCTTGAAAAAAAGTGTAAAAGGACTATGTCTGTCAAAACCAATGTCATAGTATTGATAAAAATTTCTCTGACCGAGGTGATGCCAAATGATATCACAGGCATCAGGGATACGCAAACACATTTATTGAAATCTCTTCCAATGTAATTTAACCATTAAGCGGACCTGAAACCATGAGATCTGCAAGGAATCAATGAAATCCTGGAATCTTTTAAATATTTGAATATGCTCTATATTTATGAATAGTGAGTAACTTGATCATTCTCTTTAAAACTACAGATACGAGACTCCATAAAAGGCTGTTCCGAAAAAACTGGAATACGAGATGGCCCATTTAATGCGTGTGTGTCCGCATATCAATACACAAAAATGTCTTGATCAGATTTCAAGTTGAATACAGCCGTTTCTTTTCAACTATTTTTATTCTTTTTGGTGTTGGAAATAAACGTGATGTCAAAGAAAATACATTTAACTTTAAAAGTATAGCATGCATATAAAAATTCTTAAAATTTTTTCCTCAGCATTTTGGCATACATTTTACATATATACTCATCATTTTTATTTGTAGAAATAGGGAAACATAAAAGATAAGTGCAATGGTGACATAAATCATATCTGCAAAAGCATACTTTCTGGAGTGCAATTCTGAGGAATGAGTTTTAACATTTCAGTAAAAACATATTGTTTTGCTGAAATTTAAACTAAAAACAATCCCGAGAAAAAAGGCTTTACAAATATCCACTTAACGTACATTAATTACCACACTCGTTCTTAATACGAAATTAATTATCTTTGTGGACATTTGAAACGAAAATGACATAGTTAATTAAGACTTCATTACGTTAAAGTCATTTTATATGTGTCAGAGTTGAAACTGGGAAAATTGTATTATTTTTTTCCTTTGAATTAATGTCATATTTTAACTTTTAAGGTTTCAGGTTTGTAATAAATTACTGCTTTCAGCTGAAATTCATAGTAAGATTGTCTATTTAAGAACAACCAATTCTTTAAGGTAATATAGACGCTAAAATAATTCAAAAAAAGCTTTTTTTTATTTTGTGGCTAAAATACTTTAGACGCTTTGCTGAATAATTAGATGTTTTATTTAAGAGAATTTAATAAACAAAACGATCTAAAAAATTGAATTTTAAAGTTGTAAACAAAATAGCTGCGCCATACTGAAAACAATCTCTGCAATTTTCTCAAAAAATATTTTTTAGGATTCTGATACACTTTTCTAAAAATATACTATAACCATAATGTTGAATTTTTACATATAATGAAATGAGGATATTTCCAAAACAGTGAAAGTACTTTTTTCTCCCAACAAACACTCACAAAATTTAGGTATGACAAAATATTTGTAGAAAAATTATAGGAAATTTGAATCTTTTTTGAATAAGTAAAAATTTTAGTTTCCTTAAATTTAATTTTTGAAATGATAATTATGATCAATGTTGTAGAATGTTATGAATACTCTGTAAAATTTTAAAGCTTTAAGACTGATAGATTTTATACAAGATGTACCTAAACGTAAGTACATGATTTACAAATGTAAATACAGTTATTGATAAGTAATTACTTATGTTTACAAACATAATTTTCTATGCATGAACAGATGCATAAACATTCAGATGCCTCATTATTAAAATATTTTCATTGCTTTTAACTTAAAAGTAAAAGAGAGAGTTATTTAAAGTTGGCATAAAACAAACTCAGGTAATTTTATAAAGCAATTATTGAGTTAATTATATACATAATAAAGCTGTAAAACTGTACAATGAATCTTTATTGCTACATGCTTTCGTTCTAATAATTGAAATTTTCAACCAGCTTATAATTATAACACCTGTAACTTCAACTATCTAATTTTTTTTTCTTAGCTCTTAGTACAAATTTTCAATTATTTGTTGTTAAATCTTTAGATTGACCACGACAAACAATGACCAATTTCTGCCTTCAGGATAAACGAGTACATTTCATTGCAGGGGGAAATAGGAAATGATTGATTAAAATATGACACTCGTAATTGTAAAACAAATATAAATAATTAAAAAAAAAAAAATTTTTTTTGTATTTGAAGTATGAAAGGGAAGTTTTATTACTTCAATGCGATATGGCAAACTATTTAGGTTGACAATTTTGCAGGTAAACATGAGCTTTTAGGTTCTTAATCTCATTATTTTATATTTTTCTGAGCATTTGTTTGGCTTCGCTTGCCCAGAACTGTTATAAGAATATTAATTTTAAAGGTTAGGAGAACAAATTAAGATATAATTTTACAATGAATTTAAATTTTATGTTGAAGAATGGAAAATTTAAAAAAAATTTCAATAAGAAATATTGAAAATTAAAGTTGAGATAATTATTTGCCCACCGTTGATGGCATTAAGAAAGAGAGCGTGGTTAATTTCAGCTACTAGCAGATGGGGTGGCAGAGAAACGACAATGAATAGAGAAAGTTGAAGTAGAAATTTTTTTTGTGAGAAGTGCGGGCATGAGAGCTCGCGATCAGACTGGCGGTTTGATTTATATTATTGAAGAACAATTATTATTGCAATGTCTATAAGATATTTTTACAATCACATGGAAAAGTTAAAGTATTTTAAAAATTTAACGGAATATTTCGAAGTCTTCTAATGTTTGATTTATGGTTATAATTAGGAATATTTTGAAGAGAATTATTATTGATGGTAATACACTAACTTATTATCCCATTGCATTGCCGAAAATGAGATAATAAAATGGATGCCACGTGATGCGTTGGCGAAAGTACTTCGAATGGTCGATCTATACAGGCCTAACAATGATGGCTTTAAACTTTTCCCGTTCTTTGTAGCATACAGTATGCGCAAAAATTACACTCTTTCAAGCCCAGTATTCCGAATTGGAACATTCAATTTGTCAAATATGTGCTTCAAGAATATTCTTAAATATTTGCTGAGGCTAGATACTTTGATTCATACGTGACTCCAGTAATTGAACTTATTTTTCAATTAAATGTTTGAGTTTTAAGTAGAATTTCTTTTTTTTTATCGGTTTCTTAATGGAAACAAAAAGCAAATGCGCAACTTTGCTCAAAGGATCATATGTTTTTAAAGCATACATATTTCAGATTTTGTTTAAACTTAGTTTTGCATTTGCTACCTTTTTTGAATTCTATTCTATTTTTTCAATAGAAATCATTCTGGAAATCCTTACCATTTATTACTATTTTATTTTCTTAATATTTCATAAGTCTATGAATTTTAGAGATATAAGAGTTGTATAGAGAAGCAATACGTATGGTACCATAATTCATGAAATACTTAAGGTATTGTTAAAATTATTACTTCGCTCAAAAACGAAATTTTTGTTTTTGGCTTTGCTTCATGGAGAACGCGGTTGTTTGAAACAACTGTTTTGTAGGAATATTAAAGAGAAAAAAAAAGTGAACGTAGAATCCCATATTATTATACTCTATAGTTCTCTTTATTAACATTTTTTACTGGTTTTCATTTCTTGAACTTTCCGATTGATTTACCAACTGATTGGATGAGACATTTAAAGACATTAACATTTTGTTCGATCCTTTTCCTGATATAATATTCATGTTCTACGAGTATAGCTCTTGCAATTATTGCTTCGGAGATTAGATTATCTGTGTGTCTGTCTTGCTTATTTCACTCGAAAATAATAGTTTATGTGTTTGTAATAAATGAAAATATGCAAAATAGCTTTTAAACGCGTTAAGTTTTTATAGACATTATTTTACAGGAAAATAAATGTGAAATAAAGTTTGTATGCGTAATTGTACTCATTCGTTTTAAAATTTATCCAAAGTTTGAATTATTTTCGAACATGATAAATTACTCTTCATAATATGTTGCAAGTTTGTAAGAAGATATAAGGATTTCGAAAATGACTCAAAATATATAATTAAAGAATTTAATTTTTTCACTTACTTTTTTAAAATTTAGTTTTAAATTCAATTATTTAAAACGTTTAAGTTTGAAAGAAACATATAGAATTTTTATTCAAAGAAATAGAAATTTAAAAAAGAAAAAAGAATTTCGCGTATATTTCCTTCATTTTTTTATAACATTCAAAGTGTCAGTTATTTTTAATGAAATGCATTATTAAAAGATAATACGAAAAATGCATTTATTTTTAGTGATTAGTTTGTTCCTCTCCATAATTTTAATTGTTAAAAATACCAATTAATATATGTACAAAAATTTATAATTTTTTTTATAACGAGGATGGATCAAGACGTACTCGTGTTAGGAATAGGAAATTTAAATGATGTAACTCACACTATAGTATTGTCCATTTATTATTTAAGGCATGAATACGACGTCCTTCGCACCCCCCCCCTTCCAAAAAATATTGCCATAAATATTCCGGCTGAGGAAAAGATTCACCCAGAGCAACAAAAATAATTTGTTAATCCTCTAATAAGGGGGATGCTTTCAACAATTTGAGATCACTATACGCGAAAATTAACAACTTCAATAATATATCAAGGAATACATTTACCGGAATAGGATGCGAGTACTTCCTCCACGTATTCAGGTGCTCCGATAGCAATGAGTCCTAATCTTAATAAGTCAACTATACACGCCATAAAACTTCCAAGCACATCATTCTAACACCCTTGCTATTACCGTAATCTTCTTATTCAGTTCAATTCTCTGTCGCTTTATATGACTTGATTATATGTATTCACTCCACTTCTAAAGTTTAATTTATTTGAATCAGCACGTTTCATTTGATTGAAAAGAGGTTGGAAAAATTTTAACATTAAATTAAGTTTCCAGCCAGAATAAGTTTAGTTTAGTTTAGTTTTTATTAACGTCGCACTAGAAGCAACATGAGGGCTATCGGACCTCATAATTTTGAACCAAGGTCAAGTGACGAGGACGACACCTGAGCTGGCACCCCCTCTCCTAACATCCACACCACGCCAACGGGAGGACTTTGGGCCCCGAACAGATTTAACGTGCATCAGCCCCTGCTACAAGGCGGGTCTTCCGCGACCAAGGATCGAACCCGCGACTGAACGAAAACCGCAGGTCGCGAGTCCACGAACTGGACCACTAAGCTATCGTGGCCCCAGCCAGAATAAACCCTATATGTAAGTTAAGGGGAGTTTCATGAATTGCCTTTATTACAGCACAATTTATGTTTTTTTTTTTAATAAATGCATTTTATGGATAATGATAATTTAAAATTTTCATTAAAAAGAAAAAAAATATTGGAAAAATAAAATATTGCCCTTCTCAGCGTGTTCAATCGCCTTTCCCAAGGTAAAATGTTTCCATTACCAAAACGAAATGCTCTTTCAGTCACTTTGCTAAATTACCGTAAGCAACATATTTCTATTTTTTTTTTTTTAATTCTTTCCTTCGTTATCCATTGAATAATTAAAAAGAGAAAATTCCTTCCAACTAAAAATAACCACCTTCATCTCGTGCACGTTATACAACCTAAAACACTATTAAAAACACTTTTAGGTCCTCCAACACCCCTATCAAACACCTATCTCATCAACACCTTCCTAATTGCAACAAAATTCTTCTTGGATCAAATCCTTTCCAACTGAAGCCTGGAGGAAGATAAAAAAAGAGCTTCCGATAACATCGGAAGTTTCAAACGAGTTCCGTTGTTCCTTCAACATGGGCCACTCGCCAATTTTCAGATCAAAAGACCCATCCGTCTTCCTAATCTTCGCAAGTTCCCCCGCCCACGCATTAAGGGGGCCATTAGCGCGAAATTAACACCATGGTTTTATTTGATATAAGATGAACAACGAAGCGTTCTGCGATATACCTTGGCGAGATAGTTGGCGGGGATTAGAGAACAGGTGATAAACAATTTATGGATGGCATGCGTTCTTTGGCATTTTAAATGAAACGAGAAAAACTTTTATACCAATCCATGGAATGGTCCACCAAAAACCCTTTTAAAGAACTGAAATAAATATTTTTAATCGAATACCTGAAGTCAATAAATAAATTAAGTTAATATTTTCGAAAGGAAAAATGCTTCATGATATATTTGTATAAAAAAATTAATTAAATGTCTAGTATTATCTCATACAGCAATTTTTAGCCTAATTGTTCTATTGATTCTTTTGTTTTTAATATTGTACTAAAACTTATTGGAATACTGTCATTCTTTTAAGCAACTAATCTTAAAAAATTGAAGTTTTTTTTTTTATTCTTCACTGTATACTGAAGTAGGGTCTTTCAATTCAAGGTTCCCGGACGAGCCGTTTTAGAATGGAATCATCTTGAGTTGTACGGTAAGTTTATTTCAAATTACGGAATAGAGAAATAAAGAAATATAGCTAACACAAAAACTAAATGCAACGAATTTAAATAATTTCCAACCACTTTCCTCGATAACTTCGTTTCGTGGTATTAAAATAAGGCGGATCGTATCACAGCGTAATAATAAAAAATCGTATGCAAATTCTGGACACTTTTTAGACATAAAAATGCTCACATATATAAAAATATACTTAGATTTCTGATTTGGTATAGAGAACAACAATTTCAATTTAGAGGTTAAAAATTACCTGCTTTTGACGACAGATGGCGTTTCTTAGACATGTGTTACTATTGTGTTTTGCCATCTGTTAAATAGTGCTTGATACTGATTCACAGGTTGTTTTCAGAGACCCGAGTTTAGTTGTCATTTTGCGTCGAGTTGTCACCGTCGATGGGACGTGGATTCCTCAATGTATACATCAAAAACCAAGCAACAATCAAAACAAAGGATTATTTCTGGTGAATATTTTCCAAAGAAAGCAAAGACGGTATCTTTTGACAAAAAATTCATGTAAAAGATTTTTCGGGAAGCGAACGGCATCATATTCAAAGATTTTGGAGAAAAAGAGTCTCGGTACAATACTACAATTAGTTTCCCCATTCCTATTTTCCATTCCTAATACAAGCACTTTTTAAGCCATCATTATTTGGTCTAATGCCAGGTTATTTTATTGTCATACGTTAAAATGAAAATTATCATATTTACTAAGAAATACCAAATTTTGAAAACTCAATATTATGAACCATATTTTTTTCAGAATTCAGCAAACTTAAAACAAAACTAGATATTTTTCTGTCTAGAAAAACATCCAAGTTCAAAACATGTTGTTTAACATTAAAAAGTTTTAATGAGTAAAATAAATACTTAGTAGCAATATGAAATTTTGGCAACATTGTAGAAAACATTACTCTATGTTCCATTTCCGAGGTTGCAGCAAAACTCCAGTAAGTTATAGTGCGATTAAAATGACAATACCACCCGGAACAATAAACTGGTCTGCTCGACAAAATTAACTCATTTGACCAAACTGAAAAGTTCATATATAAAACTCAGACACCAACGCTTTAGTGAACAATAACATCTATTACACAATTGACACTTCTCTTAATTACATAAATTCCATAGATTCATTTAACCGAAAAGAGTGTATAGTTTCAAAATGAGAAATTAAGAGCGTGTTTTACTACAAGCCTCTCAAATATTTATTTTCAGTTTGCAAGAATGTTACCATTATATTCGTGTATAACTTTGTACGCTCTTTAGAAAAGTTTTCTGTGATCATTAATGTCAAGAATACATGAATTGCATAATTGATACGGGAAGACTGTAAATACAGCTGCTGCCAACAGATGCAATGCTAATGCTAATATACTACGGTTAACAGGAACATTGATTAGATTATGTTATTAAAATGTAGATGATGCATTAACTTTAAATGGCATGAGTTATTTAGAGTTTGTTAGGTTGAGAAGACTTTCAACTTCCATTGATGCGTTAACATTAAGCTTGGGCAAACAAATATTATTACTGATAATTTCTAAATGTTTTTTATACATATTCTGCTGTATAGTTAATTTTATGTAAATAAATTAACTATACAGCACCATGGCTAATCAATAGAGCAGTCGATTTGTTTGTACTGAACAACTGTTTGCAAACTCTTTACAAAAGAGGGTTTAACTAGACTATTGACTTATAAGAGGTTGGAATGAAAAGCAACGCTTCCATGTTCATACCATTTTTGTCACCCAATTTTCAAATTTCTAGTTGTACCTGAAAACTATACCGTGTCCTCTACGTAACCCGTTTTCTCCCTTTCTTTCCAGATGTCGCTGGTGTGTTGAGAAGTGAAGAGATGGAGACCCATTTTCAGATAGCTTGCTTGATAGTTCACGGAGCATATAGGCCTTCCAGCCTTTAATATCAAAAACGGAAAAGCTGTAAATAAGTTGCTTCGGCCTATTAGTTGCAAAGGAAATTTAAAATTTAAATAAATTTGAAATAAAATCATTCTCTTTACAAAAATTAATATTGAGGTATTAAAAAAAATTTAAAGTCCATAAAATCAGGAAAAAGTGGTAGAAACATTAGAACTTATGCTATTGGTAGAGAGAAATACGAAGTCTATTTTTCAGTCTAGATGACTAGCCAATTAGGAAGAAGCTTCTGGCGCTGGTGAAGAACCCGAGAGGGAAATTTTCCATTTGAAGGTGAAGCTTAAGAAAAGAAGAGTCAATACACTTGACTTTTCACCTCCAAACTTTCACCTCTTCTCAAAGATGAAAGAGCATTTTAAGAGACATCATTATCGTTTTGATGAGGAGGTGAAAGATGCCATTAAAGTTTGGTGTCGAAACTTATCACTGGAATTCTTCTCCTATAGGTTTGTCCGTTTAATCACGCATTGGCGCACGTATGTCGAAAGTGATGGGGAAATGAAGGCAAATAAATAATGTTTCCTATACAGAATACATATGGCCCAATAGAAATTGCGAACATCGGTTCATAAATAAAGATATAGAGTTATGATGGCATTATTTTCAATCCAGAATGGGAAACTTAATTATTTTTAACCAAGGTTTTTCAAAAAAAAATCATCAAAACAGTTGCAGCATTATCTTTACGTATTTAAATAATCTCACTGTATGATCTTCATTACCAATATATGTAAATAAATGAGTTTCCTTTTTGAATTTCTAATTGTTGGGTGAAAATGTAATAAATATTAATCACTCTTTTACCTGAATAATGGACTCGTTTTTTATTAGAATTTTTATTTCACATTATAATCATTAAAATATTTTTCAACCTCAAAATATACCTAAAGGAGTATGAGACATGAAAAAATCCATAACAAAAGTCATATTCTTTTATGGTTATCGAAAATAGAAGTTCTTTTTTTTTCCTCCATCACTTTATCAGTATTTCGAATCGTGACTGCATGAGATAACGTGAGATGAAAAAGATTATTATCACATTTATTTTTCAGTCGTACATATTTCGCCATATTTCTTTCAAAACGTCAAGGAATACGAAAAAATAAGAACAACGAAAAAATATATCACACATTAAAATATAAAGTTTCCCCTCAATTCTGATTTTTTTTTTTTTTTTTTTTTGTAATGGTTTTCTTCAAAACTTTCTGAGTCATTAATATTTTTTTAAAAGATGGCCGAAATTCAGTGATTGATCGGTTCTAATTTGTAAATTGTCATTTTTTCCCTAACGCAAGCATAATTAATTTTCAACCCTTATCTTCTTCAACCACATTTTCGAAAAGAAAATAAGCGAAGGATGCCGAAGTCTTAGTTTAGTTTTTATCATATTTTACGACCATGACTACCCTGAAACAAATTCTTCTCTCTCTCTTTTTTTTTCTCCTTCTAAGATATCCATAATTATAACAGTCTGTGAAGTAAATTTACTCTTAAGGAGGCGCGCAGAGTTTTTAAGTATGAAAAACTAAGTACAATTTTGTTCTGAAAGCGATTTGAAATTTGATTGAAACGAATGAAAAGGTAACCAAAACAGCTCTTTTTTTGAGCACACTAATGTTTAATTCTTTTTATAAAAAATTAGGTATAACGCTATAAAATAAATTTTGAAAAATCTTTAGTGTAGAAAATATTTATGAAGTTTAATAAGCCTCCAGAAGAGAAAAATAAATTAAACAACAATGCAATCGATTACAAATCCGTTTCTAACAAATGTTTTTCTTGTATTACGCAATAAATTCCTGACGATAATTTTTTGGTAAATAATTATTGGATCTATGTAAACTAAATCGATTTCTTTATTCATGCCATAAAGTAATGCTTCTTTATAATCAAATATTTAATAATACTTTATGGGCGAATGAATATAAACCATTTTGATACACAATCATGCTCATAGTAATCATATTCGAGAAAATTAATGTTTAAAACTTAATATTTAGCGGTAATTTTTGAGCAAACGATTATTATTTCTCATTTAGAATAGAATTGTTATTACATCGCGTGAATAATGTTCTTTAAACATCGAATACTTAGCTATGATTTATTGTCAAGTATATGATTATTTCTTTTGTAACACAGAACCATGCTCATAAAATAATGATAAACTTAATATTCGAATATAATTTTAGAAATAATTTATCATGAAATATTAATCATTTCTTTTATGACAGAACTATGGTTTCAAATATAGTGTAAATTATTATTTGCGCGCAATCGAAATATTCAGCAATGATTTGTTGGCAGTTTATGATTATTTTTTGGAACAAAATCATGTATAAATCACGGGATAAAAATCAATACAGTTTCCGAAATTGAATAATTACCACTAATTTATTCATTATTTTTAGACCTTAATCAATCCATAAATCTCGTAACAAACTGGAATTTTTGAAAACAAATATTTTTCACAAGTTTATTGGTAAATGATTAATTATATCTATTGAGACAATGTTTTTCCAAATAGAGCGATAAACTTATCTATATGCTTGATGCTACATATTTAATAATTGGTTTTTGTTCGTTAAAAATTATTTTATTTCTACGACAATTATTATTATTTTTACGATTATATATAATTTTTATAACTATCGTTTTTTAAATTAGTTCCAACTAGTGTAGATGGAAGAGAAAGTTAATTTATGTCGGGGAAGTCTTAAAATTTTGTTTCCACGCATTTAAAGCAAATAAAATTATTACATTGTCTTTAGAATTAACGAAAAAAAATGCAACTTTTTTTTTTTTAATTTTTCCTCTCGTATGACATAAATTTTTCATGTTACCTCATACAAAAGTCTAAAAGTTGTTCACTTACTGTAAGTGAATGAAATTTTTGAGTTTCCACTCTAAAAATGGCAAAGAAAGACTTAGAACGCATGACTAACTGTTTTAGAATTCAAACTTGGCACCTAAGTACCAGGAAAGATAGTAGAACACTTTTCTTTTGCAAATTTTTCTTTATTTTCCCATAACACCGTCAGAAATAGAAACTATGTTTTTCTAACTTTTTGCATAATTAATCTTCTTCAGAAGTTAAAGTTTTGATTAAACTCAAAAGCTTAAGATTTTTTTTAAACTCAAGTATTTTATAAGAATCTGATTTTTCTCAAAGATTAATCAACGGTATTTGACTAAAAGAAAAACATTCATTTCAACCTTCCGAAATTGTACTCATATCATTCTTCGAAGTCAAATTTGTTTTATTTATTTTAATGATCATATTTAAAAGGAAACATAAATATATTCATACGAGGATATTAGTTTTTTGTTGTACTAGAAAATCGTTAATTCGATTTTAAAAAAAATCACAGTGATCTATAAAATCTGTCACACACACACACACAAACAAACAATAAAAAAGTGGCCAAAGATACCTTCAGCAATAAGAGGTAATTGCTTAAAATTAAAAAAAAAATGAAACAGTTTCATTTTTAGTAAATAAGTTTTTACTATTATTCTCTCGAATTTGTAATTCATTCTTTCAATTCTGGAAAAAAATCTTCCTTTTAATTGTTTTCAACAACACGTTTCATAAAATTATAATATATATATACGTATATAATTTTTATAAAGACCCTTTAAATTTTTAGAGCAGTCACTAATACTTTTAATACTTGTATTAGAAAAGCAGGTAATTATTGTAAAAAATTTCACAAAATACTATTGATTAATTTAATAATGCTGCTATCCTAAAAATAGTTTAGATATTATTTAGAAAATAAAAGATAAAGATTTGTTTGCTATTCATTGAAGAATTTTGAAGACCTCTTTAAACCGATAGTCATAGATGGTGTAGTTAAGGCACTATTAATTGGTTATAAGTATAATAATATTAAATCATTTATTTCTTATGGTAAATTTAAAGCTGTAGTCATTATTGTACTCAGAAAAAGAACTATGTTCAATATAAAGAAAAAATATTTAAAAAAATTAGGTTAATGCTAAGCTAGTTTGTCGAATATCTATTTACATTATTTTGAATATAATTATATTGATATAGATAATATTATTATATAGATAAATTGATTATCTACCTGATTCGAATTATAATGAGCTTTCCGAAGATAAACTTAATTTTCCTTTTTATCTAACATACTTAAACTAATTGAAACTAATAACAGTAAAGATGAAACGGAATATTTAGACCCACAATTTAAAATTTTAGATAATAAAATAATTCATAAATTTTATGACAAGACAGAACATTTTAACTTCATATTAATAAAGTATCTTTCTGTTTACATATTCCTATTTTTAGAAATATTATTATTAATTATATTAATAGAAATAATATTTCAGTAAGTTGTGAAAAACTAAAAAAATTATAATCATAAGAATTTTTCTCCCACAAGTTACATTTATGTAAGATATTCTATTAATTTTATTAATAAATATTTAAAAGTTATTAAACTAAATTAAAAGCAAAAAAAAACATGTGTTGTGTGTCACTGTCACTATCTGTATAAACATACATATACAAACATAACTTTTGTTTGTTGGAATTAAATGATATAATAATAATTACACTTTTTAAGTTAAAATTGTGAATAGATATATAAAAATATTTGGTTTATTTTTATGATTACATTAGTATATTCAGGTGCAAATGAATTTGTTTCTTTTGTTAACGCTCTTTCTTTTTTTGTTTGTTAAATTTTTGTGTTGTTTTTATATTTCTCCTTAAGTTTTGGTATTATACCATCTTCTTATAATGTAATTCATTGAAATGTGATTTTTAAATCCATAATACTGGTATAAAGAAACATTATTCCATTCCAAAGTATGGAACATTATTAATTATATTAACTCTATATTTTGTTCTGATTTAATCCTTTTCCTGAACTCTTCAATGATTTTAATGCTGTTTAATTTTTAAATAGTATGTAATTTTAATAAATGTTTCTTCGTTTTAATAGATTGATATTTTGTACGATATATTTAATTATTTTCATTAAAATTTTTACTCTAGCTACTTTTCGTAATTTTATCTTTTAGTTATTCCTTAAATTTATTTTAGTTATTCCTTAACTATTTGGTTTTTCTTTTAATTTAGTATTTTAGTTTTTGTTCCAGATAATTTTTTAAATGTTATGTGTGCGTGTCTGTTAATTATTTCACATAAAAAATAATTTTAATTTCCAAAGTTTTCCCATTCTTTAATTCAGAAGTAAAGAATTCCTTCCTATTTTCTGACCCAACCTCTAGTTATCCTTTAATTTGTGTGATCACGCGTTAAACTTTCAACAATCTGTTGAATGAACTTTCCCATTGTCGTAAATTAGTCGAAAATAATCCCTTCAAGACTGATGGACGTCATCGAAATCCCTAGTAATCCCTTCATCCTATACTACGTGAGTTAACCACGTGATCAGTAGAAATCCCTTGAATAAAATCAATCGCAAGGTAAAATTCTCTTTCTTCTACTTTATTTCTGTTGTGGTTGAAACAACGGAGCTGTGTATCCTGCCTTATGGATACTTGTTGTGTCTCTCTCTCAGCAAAAATGAATAAACAACCATGGTTTGAAATTCGCCTTTTCCTCTTTGTCTTTAACCTTTAAATTCAATATATATATATATATATATATATATATATATATATATATATATAAACGCTAAGCTACCAATCATATTCAATGGAAAATCAAAGTGCTTTTAAAATCATTTCAAGAGAGACAATGACGATTCGTCCCCTTTCGCCGCTATCGTTAATCAAATATTTAAGTATGCAAACACATTGCTGTGTGCGGGAGAAGGAAGGGAATTAGCCCTCGTAGACTTTTAAGATCTCTTACTGGAATTTTAGCTTAGAAACTAAAGTTTAGGTACTCGAAAGTATGTCACAGGGTACTTAATTTATTTTTCGGGAGAAATAAAGTAACGATTAAGTAACGTTTTGATCATAAGAAAGTTTGAAGTAACAGTGATCCTTCTCTTTTCATCTTCAAAGTTACAATATATAGTTCTGTTTGGTCAGATTAGTTACTGCTTTCCAATAACTTTTATTCATTAATTCATTTACTGAAGTTTGATTAACATGGGAAATTTGATTAAATTTTGGTTATATGAACATGACCAAAATGACATTTGAAATAGATATATTACTCTAAGAGTTTCCCAGCGACTAAGGATGGAAAATTCTGTTTTGGGGGAGAACAGCTATTTTTTGTTTATTGTCTTTTATTTTATTCGGTTTTGTGATAAATTATTCATTAGAAATTTAACTTTTGAAAATCAAGAGTTTATCTCTCAAATAATCGAGTAACATATTAAAACAAATCATTTCAGCGAGAATGCTTGCGTATAAATTATAATAATATTACATCAGTGATTTTTAAGCATTTTATTTATAACGTTTAATAATTATACAAATGCTACTTTTATCAAAAATTTACTTTTAATTAAAATTACCTTTTTTCATCTGATCGCTCAAATATTTCAAACTCTGACTCAAAAGTCTAAAATCAATCAAAACTAATATGTGTTATCTCCAGTGTTTAAAGGCCGCCAGTAGAGGGCGTTTTGTAAAGGGGCGAGTGTAAGATGTTACTTACACAACCCCCTCCGAGCAGAACTCCAAGCAGAGCAGATCAGACCCTAAGAAGAAAGTATCCGCTTGTAAACGATCGAGTAGGAATCCCACAGTAATGCAATAAAGATAGTACTCAATAAATTACTGTTGTTGATGATCAACCTACCTTGCCTTAGAATTTAAGACAACTGTTGAGAAATTCGTTAGGTGACCACTTATGCTAACAATAAATTGCATAGATCCCCAAGACAATACGACAGGACTCAAAAGAATAAAAGTAACTATAGTTATATTAATTAAAAGGATATAATTAAGAAAATTAAGGAATGAGAGTTTGTAAGAAATCAGAAGTGGAAAAGACGAAGTTTATCAGTAAAAGAGAAAAAAGCAGTTAAGTGATGAGATAAGTTATAAGTTTTAGAAGTTAAGGTTAAAAAGTTATAAAATAGTATAAGTATAGAAAATATTCAATGTTTTCAACTCTCTTTTACATGTAACCTATGTTCAAAGTTTCATATCAAAAGATCTATTTTGAAAGTACATATCGATTCCACGTCGTAGAAAAATTGTGAATGCCTAAAAGAATAGATGAGATGACTGCGAAGAAGGGAAGGAGCAGATGAGCTGAATGAGCTTAAAAGTAAAAGAAGAAGCGAACAGAGAACAGTTTAGTGAGAGAGTTGCTTGATCGACGACGAATAAAGAACTAATTTTTGGAGAGATTGAGAACAATCCTTTCTATTCTATCAAAAAAAGTCCAAAAGATCAGACATCCTTTTATTCTCCAATTTATTGACAGCAATGAAGATTTTGAAGGGTTGTTACCTTGAAAATACTTCACTGTTCTACTGTCCGGGTTCGGATAGAATCAAAATCTACAGCCTAATAGCAACAAAATCCCCGTCTGCTCCCGTCTTTAGTTATTAAGATCTTAAGATATAAATAGAGGTGCTTAATTCCAAAAAAATCAAGGGAAAATGTAAGCGGGAGTACAATTTTATTGTTATTAAAATCATGAGGGCTAGCCAGTTCAGGGTTCATTTTCATAAAATCACGATTGGTGATATACGATTCAAGTCGAGAATTTCAGCCCCGAGTCTTCCCTCCCCCCCAAAAAAATAGATCTCAAAGAGTAATGTAAGAATAATGGAAACTTCTACATGCAAAAATCAACTGAAACAGTCGTATTGCAGTTATGAGAAAAAGGTGTACTAAGTTAAATGTTGTCCTTGTCACTTCGTGACTTTCCAATTTCACTACCGAAAATTTGATCCATATAAATTCTCTTCAAGTTTAGTCATAAAGTCAAAATAATCAGTCAATAAAAATTTTCACATAATTTTATTTTTAATCAAGAGTACTCGAAAATCGATTTAGGTATTACGATTGGGAGATAGAACCCTTCATACTTCCGCACCTGGAAATTAAAATTAAAAAAGAAACCCTACTAATCTTACAAATAATAAACTATATCCGAGTCTGTAATAAAAGTTATAATGTGTACCCAATTAAATATTCGTCTTCAGGTGTTCACATAAGACTATACATCGAGTGCTCTAATGCTCTTTCTCTTCATCACAAGGATACGTCTAACCTCTCTTTTCAAATATTCCGATCTTTCTTTCTACTACTCCTGTAACTAATCGCAACTTATGAATGCTAATCTTAGCAATCTTATTCTCTACATTTCAATATCGTTAATCTAATTTGCTAAAGTCACAGTTCATTCACAAGCTGAGGTTCTCAAATCAACTAGCGTCATAGAAAAGTCTCAAAAGGTTAGTTGAAGGGAAACATACTTAAGAACTCCGTTACAATTTAATCTAGTTCAAAATTAAGAGGCTTTTTTCCCTCTAGAGCGAAGTTAATTCGAAAGAAGTGGCCGCGGTAGCATAGTGGTCATGGTTATGGACTCGCGGCTTGCGTTGTTTCGGTCAGAAATGGGTTCGGGAACTGATGCCACTAAGGATCCACTAAGTAGGGGAGTGATGTACGTTTAAAATGGTTGAGGTCCCAAAGTCTTCAAAGATGTGATGTGGAAGTTTGGAGAGGGAGGTGCCACCTCTTTAATTAAATCTTAATTTTTCCAAAGGAACTTCGCAGATCATCAGATTCAGTCCAGAAGAGCGTGGAACGTTCTAGTCGCCTGTGGAACTCAATGTCAATAAAAATTACGAGGTATATCGCCAATAGCGCTCGTGTTGCTTCTCAATGTGATGTAAATAAAAAAAATTATATCACCATCACAACTCAAAATAATAATCCTGCTTGTAAGACAATTGATAAGAATAAATTTCTGACAGTCTCTTTAAAGGATTGGATGACCTTAAATTATACGTATTTTTGTTTGAGATATACAGTATAGAGCATGTTTAATTTCTGCTCTGTGTGCTCGGAATATAATTGCATTAATATTTGTTTCTATCTCGTAATCTCTAAATTCAAGATATCTAGTCAAATATCCAAAATTCGGTACAAATTTTATTTCTTAAGAAATGTTTCAGATAACATAAATAAAATAAACCTCTCCCAGGATTATTTTAATAATAAAAGAATTGCATCATACAGAGAGTTACATTTATACTAGAGTCGACTTGTATGATTAAGGATATATGGTAGTAACCTCTCTGTAATAGAAAAAATAAGCCCGGAGCGATGAAGAAAAGTTTAGTAAGAAGAAATAAATCCATAATAAGGTTTCAGCCACTGGAGATACCAAAAAGACATTGTAACCAATATCTCCTGCTTCGCTGCTTCAAAAAAGCTCCAGAAAGTGAATCAGAAAGAAAAGAAATACTGTATTCCTTTTTTGTCATCATTCGTCGATTTCGCTGATTGTTTTGAGATAAATTGTCTAATTTTTGTTTATACAAAATGTTTGTATTTCAATCAATAACAAAAAAAAATAAATAACTAAAAAGAAAAGGCAATAATAATTTTAAACAAGTAATATAGAAAAAATTAAAAGCAATTACTACTTATGTCAACAAAGAAAAGTTTTAACTTAGTTACTTTTTATTAAATAATTACAATTAATATAAACATGTATATACATATGACAGAATCACAATATTAAGTGGCAAAATAAATTCATCCAGTAAATTAAGTGGTTGGAATGCAGTTTAGCCCAACCATCCTTGGAGACAGGAATTATTTGGCGATATTTTGCCAAATGTGGTTATCCTGGTCAGCTTCGCGGAAAAAAATTGCCAAGTTTGGCAATTTTTGAAATCGCGCCAACTGGTTGGGCTAAACTGCATTTTCACCAATTAAATTTAATTAATAATTGAAAAAACATTATTAACATCAAGTGTCATCCACTACAAGTTTAAAAAAATGGTATTTGAACTTGAGTGGATGAATAAAAAGTATTTTATTAACGATTGAAAATTTGAATAAGATATATATAGAGAGAGTGTGAACCAATAGTAGGAATTTAAAAAAGGTTTTACATTGAATACTTCCAACCCTTCGACAAAAATTAAATGTCTTCTAAACCATTTCAAAATCTAATTTATGACAATATATTCCCAAATTTTCTTCTCTAAGCATGTTGCTAAATGAACAAGAAAATATTTTGAAGATGAAGTAATGGAATAATAAGAATTTTAAACTTTTGTTTCGTTTCATCTTAGGTCATCTGTTGATTCGTTATTACGCAAATATTAATAATGCCGTGATTTTTATGTAAATTTATGAAAAGTTTAAGAGAAATTTTACTTTAAAATCGAAACATTTTAGCACGTGTTACATTATCCTAAATAGTTATAGATTTTCTTCATTATATCTGTGCAAAAGCTAGTAACATATAAGAAAAGGAAATTCATCGCTTCTGGTATTAAATGAAGAAAATATAAGTTCCTAAAAAATTAAAAATATACTTTCTCTATGATTAAAAATAGATCTGAATGGTAATTTGATGAATGTGATTTTAATTCTGAGGTTATTTAAATTCTTCATTTAATTAATTAACAAAGTCTTTGAAGTATGAATACTCATACAAAAACGTAAACGGACTCTTTCATTGCCAAAGCTATTAACTGTAATTTTTCATCAAAGTTTGCTTTTAGATAAATGCTCTGTTTTTCCCTGTTTAATTATATCTATCATTGAAATAACTTCGTTTAAGTGGGGTTTTTTTTTTTTTTTTTGATATTTTTATTTATAGTTCTGTTGAGCGCAAAGTTTATTCAGCCGTTTATTCCAAATCAAGTGTTACAAAACAAATTATTGTGTGACTTATTGAAGGAAAATACATTTTCTGGGTAAAGTTTTAAATATAAAGCGAAAAATTTAAAACAATTCTAAATAATTAATGATATTTTTTCACTTTACTTTTTATTCTGCGTATACCCAAATAAAACATTAGAAAAACATGAATAAATAACGTTTCTTTCCACACTAAGCTATAAGATGTGTTTACTAGACCTAAAAACAGGAAATACTTTTTTCCCCTTTTTTCTAGTTTAAATCTTAGAAAACTTTTAGTTTACTTAAATTTTTATCGTCTTCTAGTCCAATAAAGGCAATTTGCCCTCAATTAGGAAATTTAATCCTTCACAGAAGTATAATTATTTCTTTTTCTGTTTTTTTGGATAAAGTTTGCAAAAAAATTATTTTCTCTAAGAAACTATCTTTTACGCCATTTTTATTATTTTTCTTTACCAGATCTTGATTAAAAGGTATTTTTAAATAAACTTGGAAATAAAATGAAAGGTTTACTTGAATATTAAGTACATGAAAAATAATTAGATGAAACTCTTTAATTACTGTTTGCCTCTTTATTTTACTAACACATAATTTCATAAGCTTAAAAGGCTTCCATTTTGTTGCTTTGTTATGCAATTATTTTTTTAAATTTCCTAACAGTATTTCTTATAAACTGAAAAGTTGCTTTTTAAATAATTTTGTGTACTATTAAGGAAAATTTTTTTACATTATTTTTAACCAACTGTAAGAACGGATAAATTTATGAGATATGAATTTCAAATATTTATCTGCTCAATTAATTGTATAGTTCATTTTAATATCAAAAAACTAGTAAAGAAAAAAAATAATAATACTGTATAGAATTAAATATTTTGAAAAATTAAACTTATAATGCTTTTATCGAAATTTAATTTCTACAATAAAATTTTTTTGTCCCTTTCAATAAACCGAAAATAAATTATTTTCGGCTTATCAAAACATTTCGAACGATACAATTTACAAACTATGTCAATGCCAAATGTTTATTGGCTCAGCTAAATGCTCATTCAAAAGTTCAAATATGAGAAAAGCAAGAAATTGCAATTAATACATTATAGAATTAAATATTTTGAAAATATTAAACATGTACTGCTGTTATCGAAATTTAATTTCTAGTGTAATTTTTTTTAATAAGCCAAAAAGAAAATATATTTTCCCCCTATCAAAAAATTTCGATTAGTTTTATGAAATTTACACATATTTTCACAGTAAATTAGTACATAAAGAATCATGTGACGTTGGGGTATTCATGAATTTCTCTTCAAAAACCTGGGGGACGTTTTGATAATTTGAATTGCACACAATTACAATACCTTGCAAACCAAGAGAAACATAATTATATGAATTAAGTGAAGAAAATAAATACAATGAATTGAATTAAGGGTAGTGATATGTAAGCGAAACAGAATTGAAAAAAAAAAATGAAGAGTGGTAGAAATTAATGATAAGCTGGAATATGTTGCAGATTGGTGGGAATTGTAGTAATTGTTCGTTTATATTGATAACAGTTAGAAGTGGCCCTAATCAGAATAATAGGAGTAAAAAATCTGCTATAATTGAGAAGTGTTTGAATCGTAAAGAGTAATTTGGTAAGCTACAATTTTATTATTAGAATATAAGTTAGGATCAACAAAGTAAAGATGGATTCAAGAAAGAGCGATCTAGATCATCTTCTTGGATGGATAATAAGCTTTGTGAAGTTCTTCTCTTACGTTCTTCAACTAGAATTTTGAACTTTTAGACTATTTAATTGGACTTTAAGTTGATTGTAGTGTTGAATAATAATAAAAAATAATAAATACGTCATAAGCTGACAACTAAAATTGCATATTTTTAATCTTGTACATGTGTAAAGAGTCATTTTAAATAATGCACAGAAATAAGCATACAAAAATATTGTGAGCTAAATTTAAAGTAAAAGGACATGTGTTCCAAAGATGTGAATATCTAAACATAGAACGACTATTTATTCAAAGTAGGGAATAAAACATTGATTTATGGAACATATGCTTTCGTAGGAAGTTCTAAAAAAATGTTTCATGAAATTTAGAATATTGCAAAAAGAGAGATGAAGATTTTTCTTTTTGAACAGGTGGACCAATAGAGCCTGAAAATGCCTAAATTTCTATCGATAATTGAATAAATTTGAATCTAATACACTAATGTAGATTGCACTTTAAAACGCATACTATTTGAAAAATTATTTACTTTATATACTCTTACTTATAATATCTTAAAAATTCTTTTTTATTCCAATAAAATGCATAATGTCCAAAATTATTCTTAAGTAAGAAGATTAGTGAGTTAAATTTAAGATTTTATTAGACCATTTTCTTGTATTTGAATATTCATTAATGTCAGAAACAAACATTTTTTAATTTTCTATTATGGGTAGTTAGGATATAGCATTCTTTTATTCCAAGACAATGTAATATTTACCGACTTATTAGGAATATAAGATGTATGACTGCTGTATTCGATGGAAAAATCTTGGAAGAAAGTGATTAACAGGTAATAAGTTTTAATTTATTATTATTTGTTCTGTTGTTATTATGTGGCCGTGGTACCGAGTGGTCATGATTTGGGACTCGCGGCTAGCGGTTTTCATCGAGTCTTGGGTTCGAGCCCTGATGCAATTAAAGATCTGCTGCTTAGCCATGGCTTACGTACGTTAAATCTGTCGAGGCTCTAAGTCCTTTCGGTGAAGTGGTGTGGAAGTTTGGAGAGGGAGCTGTCAGTTCAGGTGTCATCCTCGTCACTTGGCAGAGGTTCAAATGTACGAGGTTCTTTACCAATAGGCCTCATGTTGCACCTCAGTGAGATGTTAATAAACAATCACTCTGTAATTATTATGGGCTAGAATAAAATTTTTAAATTTTGTGTAAATAGTATAAAATCTTTGTGAAGAGTAATGTAAGTATTTAAAATCCTACCTTAATTAATTTTCTTGGAGAAGGTCTTGTGAAATAATAGACATAATAATTTGGTTTTTTGTAGATTTGAAATTTATAATACGGCTCTCCATAAAGGAGACAAAAAGTGATTTTAATAGAAAAAATATATAAATATTTTATTCCTGAACATTAGGATTTCATGTAATTATATAGAATATATACATGCACTTAAAATGCTGCAGTTCTAAATTAGAAGCAATATTGTTGCTTCTATAGAATTATAGCAGATGTTTTAAGTGTTTTTTTTAGAATATTTTAATATTCAACACCCAAAATTAGATTTAAACATGGCACAAAATTATCACAGGCTCGCGTAACGTGCGTGAAAAAAAGTTCTTGAACATTAGCGATACACATAACACACAACCATATATATATATATATATATATATAACTCAAAAGTAAAGAGTTCATCCCTACTTTCTGATACAATTCCAAATTATCCTTTTATTTATATGATCTGCACTCATAAAACCTGCTGAATCAACATTTCTTAGGCTCGAACACCTGTAGCGAATAATTCCTACTAGACGCTGTGTCTCTCCAACAAAAATCCTTCAAGATCCCTCCATCGAACACCGCGTAAATTAAAACAAGATCTAAATAAATCTCTTCATTTAAATTTGTAGCTATGTAAAGTACTCTCTTTTTTGCTTCAGCCATGAAGGCCGACACAACGCTAATGATCGTCTCAAACTGTATGTTAAATGGCTTCTATCTTATCAAATAGAACAAATAAACTTTAGTCAGAAATGGTTCTGGGATTCTTTCAGCTATCCTTGCTACTCATCTATCGAAGAATACTTTGTCATCTTATTACAGCAATGAATTCGCCTCTATATCATGCTCTAGTTTGCATCTTTATCATGTCACATATATGCGTATGATGTAGGGTGATTCAGAACTCCCGGAATAAAGTTTGAGGGATCCATATTTCAACAAAAAAAAAATTGAATTAGAATGCCTAAGCGCAATGACACATTGAGATATAAGCCATAGCAATAAAACAGAAATAACTTCTTTCCAGCAATGCTTACATAATTGCTAAAAATTGCATTCATCAACAGTGATAAATGCTTACAAGCATCGATGATGTAATTGGCTTACAGTTTGAAAGATATACGCTTACAATCACAATGAATATTTTACCGTCAATTACTCCGTAGATCCTACCAAGCAAGCATGACTTCTGTACTGTTAGCCGACGTAATATTGAACATTTATTGTAAATATTACTGTAAAGAAGCACTATTCGCGGGATGAAGCTTAAAGTAAACAATTTATGTCTTATCTCTTGTGTTTGTGCCTCAATGTATCATTAGCAGTAATTTATTCCTCTTGATTGATTGATAGTTTACTGACATTTCAACACAAGTGATAATGGTGACATATCTTGCGATTTGGAGTTCTCGTCAGAACTTTGTACTCCGATGTATTTCACGTGTTTCAGTCATCGTTTTACTATGAGATTTTAATGGAATCAGGACTCGAACCATAAATTCCTTTATAGAAATATTAGTAACAGTATATTCTACATCTACCTAAAGTTTGTGTCATGAGTTTTGAATCAATCTGTGCTTCACACAATTACTTGCGAACATGCAAGTGATCTGGACATTTCATTGGTCAAATTTTTCTCAGCTTATATTCCCACAAATTAATATGTCAGTTATGATTTTTATTTTTAAAATAAAATCATAAATACTAAGCTCTAAGATTCCAAATTTTATTCAATTGACCAACAACGAATCCAGAAAAATTCGACAGGGGAAGGGGATGGCACAAAGTCACTTTTCATTTTGTGTAACTTACCCTCAAGCCATTTCTTCGCTGGTTATTAAATTACCTTACAAACACGAATTTTATTATACTATTCCTTAATAAAATGTAAGATTTTTTGGTGTAGAAAAAATGTTAACGTATAAAACTTAACTTACAAGGAAAATATATTGACTCGATAGTGACAATTTCGTTGTGATTTGATTTTCGAGTACATTATTTTGTTTATGTGTGAAAATATGGCAGGAGGTGAAAGACAAGACAAATGCCTTCATGACCATTCCTAGATCCCCCTAGGAAATGACTAATATTAGAACAGATATATTAAATATTTTAATTATAAGACAGAAAATTACGTATTACAAAATGATGTCTATAAATATTATTCATTATTTGAAAACTCTATAAATGTATAAAAATATGTCGCTTTTAATTCCCAGAATAGTTAGAGAATTAGTTATAAGAAAGTAAAATTTGTTATTTTAGTTTGATTGCTTTATATCAAAACTACTCAAAATAAAACCCTTATCACAAGAAAAGCTATAAAATAGAAGCGATAACATTTAATACAATGAAGCAAAAAATTGAAATACATTTACAATATTTCGTTTATTTTTTGTGTAGCGTTATTTTGAATTCCTTGGAAGCTGTCAAATACTTTTTTTTTAGTTTTTCCTAGAATTCACAGCATGTATAGAGATGCTCGTTACTTCAATTTGCATATTTTAAGCTCTCTGCAACAGACAGATTGAATATTTTTCCCATTTTCAACAGCAGGAATAACTCATTAGCATATTAGTAATAACAAATATTTCCGATCCACTTAATAATTTCCCATCTCTTTCTCGCAATCTCTCTTATTCTTTAATTTTTTATATTGTGGGAAGTCAGATTCACTCAAAAATACTTGTAAATATAAAACAACGATGCATGTCATGAACAAAAATAAAAAGCAAAAAAGGAAGGAAAAATTACCGCACTTGAAAATAATAACAAAAAAGCTTATGAAGTGGGAAATTAGAAATGCATGAGTTACAACTTTTTGCACTTCTTGGAGAATTTATCTAACAAACAGTGGCTTTTTTTAAGGTTTCTAAATTGAAGTTATTATTTTTACACCGAATTCTAAATTACAATATTTTTAAATGCATAAATTGCCAAAAAGTAACATTTATAAATTATCATATATAACACATATATATCCTCATTAAACGGAAATTTTAAAATTTCTGAATTGCTCAAAATTTAGGATGGATATAAAGGATGACAAGCTAATCTTTTTTTATTTGCTAGTACTTTATATTGAATATATACTTTATATTCATTAATAATTAAGTTCAAATGTCCAGTTATTATTATTTAATCAGCAATTATTGAGTTTTAAAGATGAATGATGAACTACACAGATTGTAAACTTCCATTTCAAGTATGATGCCACTGTTTTAAAAAATTAAGAGAATGTCGAATAAATGGGGGGAAAAACCACAGAAAATTGTGATACATTCTCATACACAAATTAGGTTTGGGATATAATTTTAAAAAAAACAGAAAATGGATTAAATGTCGGATATTTCTGCATGACATAAGTCATAAGAAAGATTTAATTTTTTTTCACACGATATTCTCTGGCATAATAATCCAAATACTTTACGATTCAACTTGGGAAAATTTTTTTCGAGTTAAATTGTCATTCCTTCATTAAATAGCAAAATTTAGATATTTTTTTCCCAAAATATTTATAAATATAAAGTATATTTACATCCATCATATCTTGACACACACATATATATGTAGACAGCGGGTGATGAGATTGTACATCCCGAATCTACAATGGTTTGCTCTTACTCAAAGGGCTGGTTGTCTAGGGAGGATAGGGGTAATTTCTTTACCGGATTCTATTATGATTTTGTAGGAATTCAATGATGAGGCTCAACTTGTTTTACTTGAAGTAAATGAAGTGATAGTGATATTACTTTGCACTATACACAGGTTATCTCTATTAGGAATAAACAGTTCTTCTATGACAGGTAGATGACAGCATAATTAATCTTATCCCATATAGGCGATGGGTGTTCGGAGTATACTTCCGACGTGTGTAATGCGTAGGAGAAGAGAAGCGGAAAGTGGAGGAAAGAGAGCGATAATGAAATGTCACTCAGTTTTATTCTGGAATAGATGGCACTGCATGAGCTATCATATGACGCTGATTCGTGGTACCATCTATTGAGTAACTGAGAAACTGGTTTTATAGTACATTGGAAAATAAAATTAATTCTTTAATAATTAGCAGGAAATCCCTACATATATATTATTTAATATCTCAAATTATCCATGTTCATTAGAATTTTCACAGTCAATGTTCGTCCAAATCGTTTTTGTTGAAATATATCAAGCGTTTCATAGAAATTTACAGATATTTTTTTTCGAATATATTATTATGGATCCTCCAGTGTCTTCCAGCATCCATTAGAGAACAAGCAGCCATCTCCTTTCTTCTGTTTAATGAAGAAGGGGAGATTCTTAATGATTTATCGCAATATTAGTTTCAAAATATATGTTTATAAACACGTTTATGAATTTTATTTCAGATTTAAGAGATATTTTAGTTTCAGAAAGTTGATCGTATCTTATGAATTTTAGGTTCAGGTTTATTTTTTTCAAATATTTATTATGTATTTCTTAATTAAAAAGTACGATAATACATTTTATAATAGTCTCGTAACTCATTAATATACAATGATAAGTGAAGACCGCAACATCAAGCAAAATAACTCATTATTAAAGGTCAATTTATCATATCTGGATTTCCCCCTATTATAAAATCACCCACGCGCACACACTATTTTGTAATCTTAACTCTTATGAAAAATCTAAACGATCATTTGGTTCCAACCGATAACCTATAAATTATGAAACTTTACTTTCAATTCATTTTTTTCTGATCCCTTCTCCATATTTTTCCACCACCAAAATCATTTGATACATCGATTTATAAAGTTTCTTAAATTCATCTTTTACCCCTCACCACAAAAAATATCCTCTCTAGAAAGCTGCTTCAATCAATCAACCAACTTAAGATCAATGAACTTTATGTCTTTGCTTGGCTCCTCATTCCGCAGCAATCTTAATCCTTCAAAATCGAAGCAGAGATGAGTGGTCCATCATCTATCTCGAAATCTTAATCCTTCAAAGTGAAGTTTGAGTAGACCACCATCGATCTTAGAATCAAAATGTAATAAAAGAGGAATGGACCCCTGCTGAGAAGCCTGTGGATGTCTGAGAGGGTGATGAGAATATCGATGGAGTTGTCTTGGATTGGCTCTCTTATTCTTGTTGTTTTCCATCAGTTTTTTTTATATGATTTAGGTCCCTTTTTATTCTATTTTCGGAGAAATAGCGGCATCCTTTTCGGTTACATCGATTTTTCGAAGTTTGACATCTTCATCGCCTCGTCACTTGCGTTAAAATTATGGTGTGAGAAAGATGTGATGTAATATTCTTTTTTGGAGATGTATCAAAAGGTTTTTGCTTAGATATCTAAGAATACAAGGGATATGTATTATAAAAAAATCTAGTAAATTTGTTATTTTCAGCGTTATACAATCTCAAAAAAATAGAAATGGATTAGCATTAGAGATTACTTATATATTGTAATATTTATCACTTAAGTTAAAGCTTTATTATATAAAACGAAGCCCATTTATATCAACTCTGGTGCCACTTATGTAAAATAATAAAATGTAGTTGGCATGGTAAAATATTTTTTCTGTAATCCTAGAAATCTAAATATTATTTTCATACTTTATATCAATGCCTAAGATATAAGAGAGCTTTGACTGGTTTACGTACATCTGCGCTGCCTTTTCCAATGATAATATTGGACTCAAAATTGACAATAGGATTCATGTTGCTAATAGTTGTTATTACGCTTTTTAAAACTTGTTAAAATCCAAATCTATGGTTTCCTAGGAAAGCGGAACCGTTATTAGGCGACCGCAATATTGCGGTACATAACGTCACTAAAACATTTTGTACGTAAACCAGGTGCCGTTGCTTCCTGAAGAGCGTTGAATGAGAGCGGAACAAAATCAATAGGCAAGGATTTGTCCAGGAATATTAATGACGTCATTTACAGCAATATTGCGATCGCCAGATAACGACTCCACTTTTCTAGGAAATTCTAAGCTTGATCACAAAGATAATTCTATATAAAACTCTTATCAAAACTAACACATAGCATGGTAGTGAATACTGACTACCAACAGAGAGATGAGGATTGACTTTTACTATTTGTAAAAAAATTCCTCTGAAAAATATTTGGTATCTATCTGTATGTACGGAAATTCGGAAGAGTTATGAATTTATATCACACCAAGATTAAAATATTAAGTAGTTTCTTAACAGAAAATGTGTAACAGCTAATGTTCTTGAAAATGCAGTCAAAGCGCAGAATAATTTAAAATAATTTTACTAGTGAACATTTCGCTCGCTCTAATCAAACTGTAGACACGAAAATTTATTTTTAAAAAAAATCTAAGGATTTGTCCAGAAGGCAAAAATCTATTTTTTCGAAGAATGAGAAAGTAGCTTTAATAGTATTTTATTAGAGAATCTTAAAAGCACATTTAGTATAATAATAAACTAAATAAATATAATAATAAATATAAAAATATAAAAACAAATTAATATAATAATAAACAAACAAAATACAAAATTAAACAAGAATACGCAATAATACAATAAACATGCTAGTTGCGTACATTTTTTCAGGGAATTGCTTAAACATTAATTCTTACCTTCTCAATAAATTGTTTGCAAGAAAATAAGACGAACAAGAAACAAGATCAGCAATTTCAAGTATCATTAAATAAACAGTTTTCAACCAAATCGAACTTCAGATAAAAATAATTTTAAAAAAATTTCAAATATAACAGGAAAAAAAAAGATCATTTCCCATATTCTTTCACAACTCCATTTTAAAAAACCAAACGTTTAAAATGATAAAATTGAAAGGTTTGAAAAAATGTCAGAGTAAAAGAAAGCGTTTGAAAAAGGAAAGTGCCAACTCATCTCTTTCTGCGTCCAAGAGCGATGTTGATAAACAATTAATTAATCAAAGTCTGAAAAAAACATTAATTCACCACGAATTTACAATAATTTATTTCCCTTTAATTGTGTGGGGTGCTTTTATTGTACGGTAAAGACGAAAATATTTTTTTAAAAAAAAATTAAATAACGAAAGTAGTTTAAAACACAAACTATTAAGTAAAGTTAAGTTTAAAGGAAAATTAGGCTTTAAGATACTCTTTGTTTCATCTTTCATCGATGAAAAGGAAAAATAAATATTTTCACTAATAATTTAAGATTGAAAAATGTGTTACAAAATCTATTCGTTACTTTTAAAAATAGCTAATTTATAAACTACAAGCAGATTGACGCAGTTCACATGTTCACACATAGCGCTCTTCCGACACTGAACTAGATATTACTCATTTCCGTTTGAATAATGTAAAACTCAAAGAAAACTTCTCCCTTTCCTATCCTATTCTATAAATGTATTTTAAATCTCCTTTCAAGACTAATTCTCTTCCTTATTGATACAATGAGACGGGCAATGATTGAGATGTACTGCTTTCCGAGTTCAAGTTATATTTCATTAAGAGGGAGATTCAACATACTAGTTGAAATAGGAAAAGTAGAAATCTGGTTAACAGAATCACAACATGGCAGTCGAAAAGTTTCGAGTTCAAGACTCGATTTTGTGAAGATTAGTGAGAGATGTTAATCAACTAATCCATTACAGTTTCAAAATTTTCATATGATGTTTGAAGAATTAGTTGACAGTTCATCTGAGTTGCTTGAAAATGTCCTCCGGTGATTTTTTTTTTTTTTTTTTTTTTTTTTTAAAAAAAAAAATTGGGAGGGGGGATAGGTTTTTCACTTAATAAAACTAAATCAGGAGTGAGACGTGTTCTGAATTATAGAGAAATTGCTAAACTATAACTACGTCGTTAGGCTTTCGCGGCTTTTCGAAAAATCACATACCTACACAGGTGGTGTCCTCGTCAATTCACAGGTTGGGAATATTATTATATCCATTTCCATAATCTATCACGTTCATATGAAAGCATTCCAAAGGTTTTATTCGTTTCTCAATCGATTTGCATGAAGCTGCCATACCCTAAATTATTTAATTTAAAAACACTATGCGTTATTTTAGGACATTATACGTTAAAAAAGACTAGAAATTTAAGACAACAGCTTTCAAATATGGCTTTACTGGTTTTCAAAAAAAAATGAAATGGTTGCCTGCTTGTTTACCCGAAAATTATGATGAGTTTGTACAAATTAAACCTATGACACGACATACAATACAACACAAACCTTGGGAAATAAATTTTATATAAACAAAATATAGCACATTTATCACCACGTGCCAACAAAAACAATTATATATTGTTATTAAATAACGTATCAATTGCACAAGTTTTTTGTTTGTTACAAAAACGGAAAAACATTTTTAAGTATGAATGCGAATACTCTCAATTCGAAAAACATGAACAGTTGTACTAATCAAAATTTAGAATGGATTTTACATTTGCTCAGTCTGAAGGCTAAACAAAAGTCGTTGAATTAATGCAATACCGCATATCATATTAGAATCTTCTAGTTACTTTTTTATTATCAGATGAATTCCCGACTTTTACCATTCGGCTATCACGGTCGTATCAATTTTTACGAAGTGAGTTTTGAAGAGAAGAAAATCACACCATTTTACACGATTCTTTACACTTATAATTGAACATGTTTAAATAAAATATGTTAGATATTTCGGTACAATCATTTCGGTACAGCAGTATAACCATTTCTAAAAGAAGGCTGCAAATAGATCACTACCACATATCAAGAACTTACTACCTTTGAGAGATTCAATCTCGCATGAATAACAAAACCCATGTAATGCAGTCCGTTCCGCCAAGGTATTCAAAATTATTTGCTCGGAATGTTTTAGTAGCTTAAAGGTTTCAGACAGTTACGATCTGATTCAGCTAGACACTGAAATGGACACTCCAGACATACGACTTTTTCTGGAAGAATCAAAAATTTCCTTTCTATAAATGTAATAGTCTAACTACTCCGTTTTATATTGTTAAATTTATGGAAGTTTCTCAAAATTATCTCCGGGCAGGATAAGAATTTGTCATTGCATATCTTGTGGAACATGTTCTTTCGGAGACTTAGTATAAATAATTAGTTGATTTAAAAAATTGGTATCAGCAATGACCACCAGAGTATTTCTAGTGAACATGCTTCTCAAAAATACGGGTTTTGGTGTTATGAAAACTTCAAGGAGAATTTTCAGTTTTTGAATCAAATTTTAGATGTAAAGTTGATCTCCGCAGTTGGCTAATAGCATTGAATAGGAAAAAGTAAGATATCTCTCTTTCTTTACATTAATTGATTATATTATAATCACACTATAATACATATTGTTTTAGCTCTTCATAAGATTGGTTATCATAACGTATATCAACACATAGAAGTATTGTGATTAAATCAGAATACTAATGTAATAAAAAATATGTGTGAAATGGATTAAGATATTGGATAAAATACCATAGAAATTGAAGTCATAATTCTTTATTATTGAATTAATTTTTATTGTCTTTCATATTTCCAAACATTTCCGTAAGTGTAACGAAGGGCTCCGACGACATGCTGAAAAACACGAGGAAGGCATGAGGAATAACAAGGACATGTTGAATAATAACATGTTGTTGACGCTTGTGCGCGCCTCCTATCGGCTCTCTGTAAAATTCGGCAGAAGTTGATCGATTTTCAACAACAACGGACAAAGGTAAGCATTGTCACGCCAAATCCCACAATTACTTTACGTAAGATTGTTAAGTTTTAATAAAAATTAGTCGAAATGTCTTGATCCGTCGAAATTTATAATTCGTATTACACTAACGAACAGTAACCGAGGACATGTTGTTCAGGACATGTTCTTTTTTATTGAATCAAATTTTTTTTATCTTTCGTGATAAGAAATATTTTCGAAAATTCCCCTAGTTGTAAAGGACTTCAAGGACATGCCAAATAACATGAGGAGAACATGAGAAATCACAATGACATGTTGAATAATAAACGAAGACGTGTCTTTGGGGGTTGCCCTTTATTATTGAATTAATTTTTTAGTCACTTTTTCTTTTCAAACGCACTACGTCGACCTTGTGGTTAACTTTTCATTCAGAAATCTCCTCTCAATTAAGTAAAACAACCACTTAAAACGATTCAAGGGTATTTCCTTTCTTCTTCGCTTAATTCTTTGCACAAAATATAAGTATTAAACGCACAAACTACAACTCCAAAAGGCAGTTTGGCCACACAGCAATAATCACTGGCATTTTATCTAGGAGATTGTAAACTTACGTATACACGTAAGTTCTATATTCGTGAGATAAAAGATGTCTCAAGAAGTGGAGCCTTTTGTCTTATGTAGAGTTAAATATTAACATATAAATGTTTTCTAGATAACGAAGATATTAGCAGCAACAACAACCCCTAATGATTCAAATATTGTATTTCATGCATAGAAAAATTTATTTATATATATATATATATATATTCTTAAACATTTTCAATGTTTCCATTTTTTTTTTTTTTTTTTTTTTCATTCTCACGAGAAATAAAATTCTATTTTGAGTAATTATTATTATTTTTTTTTACTTTTTTTGTGTAAAAATAAGCTGGGGAAAATATATCAATATCCTTCCTACTGCTACGTAGAATTGAAAAGTTTTATAGTCTCATTTCAGATGCGAAAATTTCTCTAATATTGAATTTTTAATTCTAAATTAAAATATAAGAAAATTATCACAACTGCTCTCATCTGAATAGCCAATAATATTTCAAGAACTATAAATTATATAACTGTTACTCTTTTTTGTACAAAACAGTGATTCACTATTTTAATCAAATGCAATATCAGCTATATTAAATACCATATCCTAAGCACATATCTTAAAAAAATAATTAATTAATATGCATTAAGCTTGCTGTTTATAATTCATGCATTTTGTATCTATGCTTCTAAAATAAATATAGTATATATAAATATGTATATATGATACGAGAATATGCTTTTCACGAATACGCATAGCAAGCAATGTATATATAGTGAAATAAATAAATTTTAACTTCCTCATTTTAAAATTTTGAAAATATAATTATGCTTTGTCGAAAATAGAAATTGTAAAGAATTAACAGGAATAATTTGAGTTAAAATTCCACGTTTGTTAGTTCTTTAAATTTTATTCTATTTTAAAAATAGTCAAAGATTATTGTTTTAAAAATAATACAATATTAAAATCATTTACAAATTGCTGGCTTTTTTTAAAATAGCTAACAACATAAAAATCAATTCTGCTATTAGTTTTCTAGATTTTATGGCCTTTTTAATTGATTATAATCGTAAAACGTACAATAAAGTTTAAAAGATATTCTAATTTTTTTTTTAATTTCTTCCAGTGCTGTTAATTTTTCTTCATACATAGACATAATTTAAGTTATTAAATTATAACATAATAGTTTCAAAATGCTCCTCTAAGTGCTATGTTGATATAAATCTAATTAAAAAATAATAATTCGGTGCTCAAAGTACATAAATTTTAATTAGTTAACCTGTTCTTTCGTCAAAACAGGTGGCGCCTACTGAGCCCTTCAGCAAAATGTAAGTATATCTAACTTGAAAGAGTTATGTAGGTGAGAAGGGAAAAAGATGTCTAGACGAAGTAATATCTAAGATATGGGCCAGACTCAAATAGTTGTTCAAAAGTGAGAATAGAATAAGATAACACTCTAAATCCCCAATCATAATGAGTTATTTTAATTCGTGTAAACGAGAAATTATTCTGCTACAGAACATTCATTCCATAAAGAAACACGGAACATAATCGATTTCGTTCAGTGCTTTTTCTTACAAATTTATGAACAGGAATTTACAGTAGACATACAATAGAACTTATATTATAATCTTAATTTCTAACAATACAATAGTCGATTATTGAAATGGAAGTTGAATTAATGTTCATCAACTGTTAGACTGTGATCCAGTATTGAAAAATGACTTCAATTCTATTCGTTCTCTTAGAAAAAGTACATATTTCGGAACAAAATTGCTGATAAAAATATCCTTAATCTTATTGAAAAACAACAGGTTAAAAAGTTTCACAAGAATTGATAAACTCTAAGATAGAATGAATGTTATGATACAGAACCTCATGAATGAATAGGTTTTACAAGTACATTTTATGTATTTATAATATCTATATTTTATACTAAGGGTGGGCAAACTATGGCCCACAAGTTAATATTGTTCTTGGATGAAAATTTGAAAAAGAAAAAATTAGTTTCAACAGCGTTTTTCGGATCTTGCTGCAAGTGCAAAAAACATTTCCGTATTTCAACTAAGGAACTTTTCTCGTTTTTTCGATTGGAAGAGAATTATCTGCAAAATCATGATATACTGACAACGATGTTTAAAAAAAATGGATCCAGTCCAATTCTATAAATATCTTTCGGAAGATAGATGCGGCCAATAAAATCATATATACCAAGTTTTATATCTTTATTTGACAGAGCTTACCAGTGTGAAAGGATATTTTCGAAAATGAAATATGTAAAATCGCAACAAAAATCATTATTAACAGAAGACAATTTGGAAACAACTTCACTGGTAGAAAGCACTAATTTAGAGTTCCAGTATGAGAAAACATTACCTCAAAAGAGACAATTACATTAATAGCGTTAGTACAAAATTTATTCAATTCAGTTTATATGTTTATTCAGTTAACGGGAACATTTTGTTCTTGCTTTTGCATTCGCGTGTGTGTATAAATATTATGTAAAATATTGTTAGAGAATAATACGAAATCGAAATTTTCTAGTTGCTCCATGAGAAAATTTGCCAATGTTAATACCTTAGCTAACTTGAACCGTTGAACATAAAAATGATGGCCCTTTCCAAACCATATTTGCATAACCATGATTTGTATAGTAAAAATTATTACTAATACGTATATATAGTATAGAAATACTTCAAAATTATAAGTATGGTGGCTAACAAACGTTTTTAAATTATCTGATTAGATTTATCTTCCTAATGTTGCATTTTAATTTTTCAACTGACTATAGTATTCATAATATGGAACTATGGACAAGTGAGGAAGAAATACTTTAGAAACTTTATTCTTTTCGTATTTAAAATCTCTTCACATGTATTCATAGAGACCAAGTTGTATTTAATGCGAAGACACCCTTAATTAAATTACCATATTAAATAAAGCTTATTAACCTAAAATAGAGGCTTCTTTTATAATGAATTTTAAATTTGACGCAGAAAAACAAATTTCACAATAAATCATTTAAATGAAAAAAATTATCATTAGCAAATAAAAAGAACTAAAATGCAAAAAATAAATTCGGAAACTTAACACTACAAAATGATACTTCTTAAACTACTACACACTGAGAGGTTTTATAAATGCGTTATAAACTTTAAACAAGGTTTAATTTAAACAAAACTCCAATACTCTACTTCCTTTTTAGTTTAATTGCTTTTTCAGTTTTCTTAGATTTATGTAAGTTCTTCTCAATTGTTCAGCAACTTGCGAAGCCATTAAAAATTGTTTCGTCTGGTTTAAATACAGTTTAGAGGGTCATTAAACTCCTCTTTACTTCCATCATCGTCACTTCTAACTAAAAGAGTGTCCTCAGAGCTTGTAACATCTTTTGAACTATTTGCGACATGTTTCGTAACGTCTTCTATAAAATAGTCTCGTTTCATAAAGAGCTATTATAGTTAAAAGTATTCCAACACACTAAGTGATATTTCTTTGTTTCTTAAAATAATTCCGAGTTCACCTCATTTAAAACAAATTGAATTAAAGGCTAATGAGCCTAATTATTATTATTTGAATGGAAATAAAATATTAAAAATAATTTACATGAAACTGAAATTCTAAAACGACTTTTTGTGATTCATTTTGTAATGATCTTTTTTCATTATTTAATTCAACTGTCATTGTTCCTTCTAATTAAACAATCAATAAATACTACACTCCAATTGAGGATACATACGACCAAGATAAAAACACTTTATTTATTACTGAAAAATAGATAAGGTAGCTCTCTCTTGAATACTACTTAATTCGTCAATTCTAAATTAGGATCAACAAATAAAGTTTTTTCTTATAACTTCATTCGTTCTGATTTGTATTTATGATCGTCTGTTTGCATCATCGCACTTCATACTATCAGCTGATTTTTATTTTAATACTTTAAATAAGATTTACTTCAATCCAAAATATTCACTACCATTCTTTAATGCAACTTACAAATACAATGATTCACTTCATTCTGCAACAGCTATCAACTTGTCGTTATCCTCTATTTCCCTTTATTTTCCTTTCGATTCTATTTCAATTATATATCATTATTTCTAATTCACTTCATTTACATCTTCATCTAATTTACCTAATCATGTTTCATTTTTGTTTGGAAGAAATTGTAATTTTATGCAATTCAAATGACTATAAATTCCATGAGATTGGTGAAGAGAAAATCACGAACAGCCCAACATCACAAATTTTTCATCTTCACTTAACCTTATATTTCTATTCTTTACTAGGTGTAATACAGGATAATATTCTCAACTATACAAGTAGTTTATTTGCCAATCAACAAGTAATTCCTACATTAAGTTTAATATACGAGAACGGATCAAATGTAAACGAGAGTTTTTTAAGGTAACTCATATGCCTTCGATAAGGAAAAATATGCTTGTTTTATATCTAATTTAAATTTGTATTTTTGTGGTTCTGTTTATATAAAGAAATCAGACTTATGGACATAAATAATTATCTTACAGCAATTAATTATCAATTACTGTTTTTACATTTGTAAGTCGTGCATTTGCCTTTAGATACATCTTGCATTAAGTTCACTGCATTTATAACCTTAAAAAAATTACTGAGTATTTATAAATATAACATTTTATGCATTGAACATAATTACGAGGTGTAACAATGAAATAAAGAGACCGACGTTGCTAAAGAAGAAGTACGCATGCACCAAACGTTAGCGAACAACAGTTGTTTAACGCGAAACATTCTTTTTCGAATGCAGTGCCTCTCGCTTTTGTAAAAAAATCCGTATAACCGTACCTTCGTTCACATTAAACTTTTTTTTGTTTCGTTGTAAGAATATAGGAGTGATGTATATTGAAGGGGATAATAAGTAAATATGTACAACATTAAAATAAATGTTTTACAGTGTCAGTATTTTTTATTTTATAATCACGCCTAGTATAATTTCAAAATTTGAATTTTATAAAAGTTAGAACTTTATAAAATTGTAAT
Source organism: Nephila pilipes (assembly GCA_019974015.1). Classification (NCBI taxonomy): domain Eukaryota; kingdom Metazoa; phylum Arthropoda; class Arachnida; order Araneae; family Nephilidae; genus Nephila; species Nephila pilipes. The sequence continues at coordinate 139,618 of BMAW01118162.1, read as the reverse complement.
GATAAAAATTTCCCAAAATTTTACACAAATATTATATAACACTAAACTTTTGTGAGTATTTAATAGAAAAAAAGTTATGTTCATAAATAAATAACTTCGTTTCATAAAATGGAACACATATCAGCTCTATGAAAAATGTATATTTTGAAGTAAATGTACTGAAATCATAAAAAAACCATTTTGAGAAAAAGGCAGATACAAATATTTTTTATGGCATGGTACGCTTATTAACAATTTTATAATTCAATTTTTGAATGTAACTGATTATCAAATTCTCATAAATAACTCATGTTTAAAATCAGTAAATCGCTACCTATATTTTAACAGCAAAATCAAACAATACAAAAAGATTTGAAGTAATTTAAAGTATCAGTTACCCAAAAGATTTTTCTCAAAAGTTACCTCACATTATGTCAAAGAAACTGATCGAAATTTCAAACACATATCCAGGCAAAAAATTGTTCTAATTTTTCCATAAATTTGCAACGTTGTAACACATACTTCTGCTTATAATGTAGTATTCATAAAATTTAGGAATATTCCAAAAATAAGCCATTTTTTAAGTGAATGCGTAAATTTTAAAAGTCATTTAGCATTACAGTTTAGGAAACGATACATAGAACACATTTTACACTAAAAAAATGGGATTTATTCTGATAAAAATGAATATTATTATAAAATGCAATGCTGTGTAAAAGATGGCGAAGCAAGAATATAAAATTAATGTTCGAGAAATTTTTCATCGAACAGTTTTCCGAATTCAGGTCTTGTAACGTTATGTAAAGACAGCCTTAACAAATTGCACAATGTTAATTTTTCTACCTATCCTCTTATAAGATATACACATTTTTTACAATATATTGGGAGATTTTTTTTTTTCTGTGTGATAAAAAGATGTACGTGTTCCGGACGAATTACACTCAAATTCTTCTTCATTTAGTGAAAGTCTTTCTTCTTCAAACGCTTCTTTGAAGTTACAAACAAATTGTAGTCCGAAGTTGCTAATTTAGGACTATAGGAAGGATGATCCAGTGTTGTGCAGGGAATTTTCTTGTAAATTTCTCTTACATTGCACATGTTGTTAGGGGTCTTGCATTATCCTATAGAAGGGAAACATTGCGGATAGTAAAGGAACGTTTTTTGGACCGATGTGTTGCTTAATCTTTTACAAAAGTTCACAATAGCATACTGTATTATTTGTTCGTCGGTCATGAAATAACAATAATTTTTTTGTGAACCCCAAAATACAGTAGAGAGAGTTTTTCCAGCAGAAAACAAAATGTTTGCTTTCAGTGAAACAGTTTCTCCCGGAATACCCTAGCAATCCTTTTCTATTTTCAACCCTTCTTCTTGTCAACCATTTTTTGTCTTTTTTTCAAATTTTTCCGCGTCTAGACCACAGTTAAATCTTGTTTGGCGCATCATAGCCACAACTGGCTCTTCCGCCAATAACCTTTTCATTCACTCACTCACAGTGGAACAATTTCACTTTTTGTGCGTCATTCAGTATTATATTGCTTTGTTCAGGGATCTAGCGATAAATAAATACATGAAAATAAAACGATTATTTAAACTTTAAATAACTAATAATGGTTGCAAAGGCAAAATGTAATAAAATCCCCTACCATTATCAGAAAGGCCTCTAGCATATTTGATCCACACTCATTTGTATGTAATTGAACAAACGGGATTATATTTTAATAATATTTTTATAGTTAAATAACAAACGAAATTACCATTAAAAAACTTTCTTTTGCTTTTTAACTATTAAATCTGGGCTTTCGAAATCGATTCGAAACAAGAATAGTTTAATGGGAGATTAACTACAGCTGGAACTTTCAACAAATGCCTTAAAAAAACTACTTTAACTATAATAAAAGTACCTGATTTTATCGACACATGCTAAAGTTAAAATGCTACGGATATATTACATTAAAAGTGTTTTCCAAAGAGAGAAAAAAGACTTGATATTACACCACTTAAAAATAACTAATGCCACATAATTATGCTTTAAAACAGGGTAAAAAAACTAACTAAAAAACAAACTTCATGACTAGTTTTTTGTAGTATTATTTTACGTAGTAAATATAATTATTTTTAGATCGCATTGTTAAGTTATTGTTTTGTATATGTGTAATTCAGAATATTTCCTGAGTGTTTAAGTAGCTATAGCAAGAGTAATAGAGTCTTTTACAATTAAAACTCATTCGGGACTCATTTTCGAATTTTTAGTTAAACATCTCAATCTCCAATTCGAAAAGAGATAACTGAACCTAAAAGGGAAAAAACTTTTTAATAAACAGATAAATGTTCAGTGTTCTTGAACCATGGATACTTTTTTTATAGAAATAAAATTACTTTTGCCACGTTACAATTGAAGCATCAAAAAATCAAATAAATAAAGAAAATAACGGCGATGAACCAAAAAGAGTCTAATTTTGATGACGTATAGTGTTGCTGGTACCAATGGGTACAGCCATCTTTTAAATAGCAACAAAACAACTTTCATTCTGATTAGTTTCGAACTGCTGCTGCGTCAAGTGATCACTGGCAAGAAGACCTGGATTGAACATTATGACCAGAAACCAAGCAACAGTAACAAAAAATAGCTTGATTTCGAAGAGTTTGCCCCAAAGAAGGCGAGGACGTTCTCTTTGGCTGGAAACATTAATGCCATGAGTTTTGGAATGCAAAGGGAATTACTTCAGAGATTTCTCAGGAAAAAAGAAAAAAATCAATAGGTAAAGCTACAGTGAATGGTTTATCTACAAACAATAGATAATCCATTTCTATTTCTGATTCTTAACACCTCATTTCCCAGTCATAACACGAGTACTTTTTGAGTCCCTCTCATCATAAGTATATGCAGAAAAGTATTTCAGCATGAAGTTTTGTGTACATCCCCTCTTATGCTTGCTTTCACCAGTAACGAATTTAATTTTCATAAGTAAATTATATTCACGAAATGTTTTCTTAAAGCTCTTATCGTGGATTGAAGACAAATTCCCATAAAAAATTGCGTATTTCCCCACCCCTTTTGATGGATGTATAACCTTATTTACTATATATAATAATGTACCCAAGAACAGATAGAAAATAAGGTCAAAACCATTAAGAAAATTAAGATTATTGTTATACTACCATTTTTGTCTTCAGATCTTCAATTTTTTTTTCTACATTTGGCTTTTTCTTATCATGTTTCGGAGCCAAGAGATTTTGATAACAGAGAGAATTGGCATTGGTCCTTTATTTATTTCTTTAGTTATACATTATTTTATTCCCATGCGAAATATTTTTATAAAATTAAATCTATGAAAGTTTTGAACATACGAGTATTCGATGTCAGCCTTTATCGTCCAAATTAAGATATTTTTTCCTTGCTAACTAACTTCAGTACTAAATTTAATTTTATTTATGTTAATAACATATTAATTAATTATTAAGTGTTAAAATATTTTTGAATAAAACTGGATTTTCATAATTGTTATGTATATATTTTAATTATTAATAAGTTCATTTAATTTCATTAAGTGTGATGAATATTCTTCATTTAATTATCGTGTAATACCGAATGTTTCAACTGGCACATGTGTAATAAAGTGCAATTAGAATCCGATCCTCTAGATACTTTATTGCTATATATACATACTTAGGCGGTGAATTCTTGTATAGAATGAGTACGTGGGGATATTTACATAAAATGTTTTTGTTGTGTTTTATATGTTATTAAAAAAAATTATAGTAATGTTTATTTTATTTTCTTACAGTTTGTTGAAGTTTTTTTTTAAAAGATTAGAAAATTAATTTCCATCTGCAATTGTTTTTATCGTCTTTAAAAAATTGCAACGTTTTATTTTAATAATATTTCATGTGTAAATATTGTATATTACATTTTGCGTTTTGGAATGCTTACCAGCTTACTTAATTATTAGTTTACAAGTAATTAATACTACTCTTTTTTTATTTAAATTTTTAATTGGTTTTATAATATTTTAGATGATTAATAAAAAAAATCACCACTGGATTATCACATTTGTTTGAAATTCACAATTTGTGTCATAAGCATTTCAATAACTACCAATTTTTCACTGTGGTTTATTATTTGAATATAAGTACTTCTATGTCAGATCTTAAGAATTCACTTTGCTTAGCTTCCTTCAACCTTTGTCGAGGTAATTGAATTACCTTTATCGCCTCTTGCCATCAACTTCTTTTCATAAGGGAAACAATTACAAAATATTGAGCTGAAAGTGGCAATTCTCATGCATATGAAACCATTCACATGCAAATGTTCTTCATACACCAAAGCCATCTCGGAGGAACTGATGGGAGTAATTAAGGTAAGTACAACTAATTTCACCTAAGAATTTCCATCTTGTTTAAAAGATCATTAAAGTTGCATCTGGCCATTAGCAATTGAAGGTGGAATAAACAATTCAATAGGTTCCCAGCGTTCACCTTCAGAGACTAAGTTACAGCAAAACAAATGGTGGCCACCACATGAGTAATTCCACCATTTTCAGGACTCGGCATCGTGCCAGGTTTGAGGATCTCCTTCCATCTCCCATCTAGAAGATTCTGCGAATAATTTATGATCTGTGACATTTGGGTTTCGAAAAATAGATTGGACGGAAAATTTGTTGTGGGAGTATTTATTTAAAAAGTTGTTTTTTAATGAAGAAAATATTTGTTGCGCAATGATGGGTTTTTTTTATAATTCCACGTAGGAATTCAGTATTTTCTGTCTTCGAGACACTTATTTTGAGGTTAATTGCCTTAGGTTTAGGTAAACATCACGTATTTTTCCGAATATAAGTCAATCTGTATAAGCCGAGAGAGCATTCTTTTTTACTCCCTCCCAAATTCTAAATCTGTATATAAGTCGAAATGAAAAAAATAAAATGAATACAAACTCTCAAATATTCGTATGACTTTTTGTTTTCTGCATAGAGGATTTCACTCTAAACATTTAAAATGTAAGTTAGATAATTTTAAAGTAGTATTCCTATTCCATAATCATATTTGTGAACGTATTATCTACGGAATTTTATTATTATTTCTGAAATACATTTTGGTATTTTTAGGTTATCCGAATCCACATTTCACCAATTTCAGATTTTTTTGTTTTGATTACGACTTAACAGACCGAACACGCATAGTAATATAAAGATATACGTTACACAAAAGACATATATAAAATAAACTCATTTCATAAAAAGGAGGACCATTTATTTTTTTCCTCATAAACTTAATTTATTTATTGTTAATTAAAAAAATAAAAGTGTCTTACATTTGATAATTTATCGCTTGCGCGCATCTAACAGAAAATTACAGTTTTTGTGAACTAACGGATCCATATACAAGCGAACCATCGTAATTTGATTTAGTAGAAGTTCTAAAAATTCTGGGTTTATGCACGGAAATATACGGTGCAACGTTGACATACATTAAGAGGGAAAATTTGTATTCGGTTGGCAAAAAGAAGTCGTTGCCAAATATTTAATTTAATTGGAATAGGTTAATTAACTGATTGATAGTTTGATTAATGTTGTACTTGTAATCAACACGACTTGGCTATGAGACTCTGTCAAGAATTAGGAATGGAGTAATTAAAGCAATAATTAGAGCTTTTTTCAGATAAAATTCATGCTGTATATAATAGGTCTTATCACTTTGAATCGTTATCAATACTGATTTAAGTGGCTTGAAACAATAATAATAAAGTGAATTACTAATTACAAAATAAAAACAAGATAAAAAAATAACAATGCAACTAATTCCTTAACTCAGTATGTTTAAAAATGCCACTTCTTTCTTCATACTTTTAAAAAAGGTTTATCATGGATTATTATTTCTTCTCACAAAACTTCAGGAATACGTCACCAAAGAAATCTTTTTTTTTATAGAAGAAGCAGTAAGGATTTTTAAAATTCTATTCATGACTTTAATAAAACTGCGTGATCATTCTTCTTTCTTTCATCTTTTCGAGATTAAAATTTTCTGTTCTTTCCTAGATTCTTGTTAAATATATATATATACGCATGCTCAAACAATTATATCTTTTTATATATTTCTTGGTATTTGTCAATTATTTTCATGCGATTCACTTTCTTTTGGAATTAATATAATTTTTTACAGTTAAATTTGAATATTTACAATTTTTAACTGTCAACTTATATGGTTTGGTATATGTCTTTTTTCTCATTGGTTCGGTGGTATTTTTTACATATTATTTTAACTTTAATTATTGAAATAACTTCATGTTTGTTTTTCATTAAATTTTAATGTTCAATTACATATAAATTTCGAATTATATACTTATACACTGAAGTGCCACTGAAATAGGGAGAGCGAGTTAATAACGAGTTGAGCCTCCCCTATCCTTGTTAACAGCTACCTCACGACTAGGCAAAGATTCAACAAGTTTGCGGAAGCGTTCTACATGAATCGCGTGCCAAACTTCGGACAAAGCTGTCTAAAATTCAATAAAAGTCGCTGGTGTTGTGTGATGTGCTTTTCCACGTTTCTCCAAAACATTCCAAAGAAACTCAATGGGATTCAGGCCTGGGCTTCTAGAAGACTAATTCATGATAGAGAAGTCAGAGGAATGCTCATCCAACCAGGCAGAAGCAAACCGGCACCTGTAAGAGCTGCAATTGTTTTGCTGGAATACTCCATTTCTATGTGGATGACAGTATAACATAAATGGATGTAAGTGATCGTTCAGCAACTCTACGTATCGAATCGCATTGAGAGAGGTTGGTATAAGTACCAATGATCTCAAGAACTGCCAAGTTAAAATACCAGATCATTATTGAGCCGCCATGACTATATACATTTCCAACCTAGCATGCAGGATCCACGGCTACACGAGCCTGACACCATATTGTCTGCCCTCCATTGTCGTGAAGTAATCAGAATCATCATTCCAAGCTACTTATTTTCAGTCCCCTGGGATCCATTCTCTGTGTTCTTTTGTTCAGAAAAGATGAGCATCCCTATGGAGTGCATTGAGCAATGGTATTCTTGTGGGTGTATAGTTGCCGAAGCCGAGATTGTGAAGCGAGCGTTGCAAAGTCGTGTTGCACAGAACGTTGCAAGATTGTGAAGCAAGCGAGCGTTGCAGAGCGTTACTGACTGTACGACCGTCGATCTGATTCAGCTGGGTGGTAATTTGATATACTGTTTGTCTTCGCTCTTTGCGACTGAAATGTGTCACACCACGCTCATTCAAAGCTAATCGTCCTTTACAGTTTGTCCGATCGCTATATTTTCCCCCACTATTCGCGTTATTCTCGGTATACTCTTGACATTGTCCACCATGAAAATCCTAATTCTCTGACAGTTTCTGAAATCTAGAGGTCCATGCGTCGAGCATCTACTATTTGTCCGTGCTTGAAGACTTCAAAATCAGAAGTTTTTTCCCATACTGGTAGTTGAAACGACTTATTAACACAACCATAGCATCCTCAACTGCACATAAATGAGGCGTAGCACTACACAGTTTGCATAGCATTGTCTATCCCTAATTCAGTGTTCAGTGTATATGCGTGGTCTGTGTGTGTATAATTAAAAAAAAATATTTTTATGCGAGTTTTATACTTATCCATCAAAAGCTTTAAAATTATTTTTATTTCAGTTACATAATTATACATGTATGCATACATGAGAGTCCTGACTCACAAACATTTAAACATTTTTCCCCTGCTTCAGCAACATGAACGTATTACACATCAAAATTTATTCACAGAGGATAATGATATTTTCGTTAGGGTCATTTTAAGGTAAATTATGCTCCATATTACCATGAGAAAAAAGTATATAATTTTTTTTGAAGAGGTGATGGAATTTTCGACCATGGATAGTATAATGCATAATATACAAAGCCTCTGATCTTTCTAAAATCAAGTATACCCTTATTATGGTGCCCATACTCTGCTCAAACAAAAGTGGGACCCGGTGCAAAGTTTGCCTTTTATTACATTGGGAAACTAGTATAGTAAGGAGCAAATGATTTGATAATAACACATTAAAAATAATATATAACCAATAATAATATGCGAGTATACAATTAAATTGTCTGATCGATAGACGATATTTATATAGATACTTTAATGATTTCTTTCGATTTTCGAAATACAAGATTTTCACAAAATATTTTAAATCAAAATTTTTAAAATCATATTTTTCATGGCCACGATAATATATATATTTCTAATTACGCTATTTAATAATGTACTACTTCAAACACTTGCCATCTCTTATACCCGAAGATTATTTATTTTCATAGCAAGCGATAAAAAAAATTCGATGTGCGATCTGTTTCAGCCCGCAGTGAAACATGCGGTAGTTACTTTTCTCAATAGCTATCTACAAGCATTGTGATAGATTCAAAGCATCTAACCGTATATTGAAATGGTCGATTATAAATGTGTCCCAAATGCTTGATAATTCTCAAATCTATGTACATTTGAATTAAAAAAAAATTAAACTATTTTGATTTTGTAAAGTCATTTAACTCCTCGGAACTTTGTGCGCTTGCACCGGTCAACGCCCCTTTGGACTGACTCTGAAGCTTCCATAGCGTAAAGGTCGGCTGTGACCTCGATTAGGATCTTAGAGCTGAACTGTGGGATTGACTCACATTGCCTTCAGCCCTCTCATATCTTATTTTAAAAATTTGACCTTAACAATATCAATACCAATAATATCTTTTGTTGCGGTTGTAAAAACTGCATTACAGTTCATAAAGCTCATGTCTAGATAATATAAGTGGGGTGGAATAACTGAGATTGGCGCCAGTTAAATCTAAACGAAAAAAAATTGTCTAATAAAATGTTACAAAAAGGCCACATAGCTTTAAAACGGCAGCTGCTGACCTTTATCGCCATTTAACTAGCCTTCATACAGCGCGCTCTTGCGATGAAAGAGGTGAAAGTAATACCAAAACATCAATAATAAAATTTAAAAAGTTCTATACAAAGTTTTGCAAAGAACAGATTTAACCACCCAAGGTGCACCTTTTTTTACAATTATTACTAAATTACTCAATTAAATATAAGAATTAAAGTGAACGATGAAATATCGAGAAATGAACTATAGTTAACTTTTACGATATTTAAAGTAAAGTAAACGATAAATTATTAAATTGTATATATTTAAGCTAAATGTAATTAAAATTAAAGCAAACGATAAATTATTAAATTGAATGTATTTAAGTTAAATGTAATAAAAACTAAAGCAAAAGAGAAATTATAAAATTGAATATCATATCATCTTCGTATAATTAAAATTAAAGCAAACGATAAATTATTAAATTGAACATATTATGCTAAATATAATTAAAATTGAAGCAAACGCTAAAAAATTGAAAAGCAATCTGGTGAGCCAAGTAATCCACTTAAAACTATAGCCCCTTAAGTGGCTAAAAAATAGCTGCCTCACAGCTGTCTTAAAATTCTGAGTCATGTTATTTATTTTCAATTATATCTTGATTCTAGTTTACATATGATTTATGGTAACACATAAATCGATGAGTAAATAAAATACTTTATTTTTACATTTGTTTCACTTCAATCCAATAAAAGAATTGGGGGAAATTTATTACGACATATTTTTGAAAATTGAATCCATTAGTGATGAAAACAGGTATCAGACATATATTACATATATTTTATTTGAATCTAATAAAAATTCAGGAGAAATTTATTATGACGTATTTTTGAGAATAAAGTTCGTTACTGGTAAAAAATATACGCAAAAACAAGATAAATTTTTGAAAACTAATCAGGTATGACATTTTTGGGTTAATTAAAACAATAGTCACATGGCTAAAATATGAAACTGTATTAAAATGTTTTATCATAAAAACTTGAATTTACCTGCATTTTCGTATAAGGCACATTTATTTCCTCATTCATTAAAATGGAACGTTTTTATATTCAAATAATTAAACACTATTATATGGAAAACAAAGAGTAAATAATTCACCAATCTACATCTTCGAAAATAGTTAGGAACGGGAAAAAAAACCTCTCTTTTCCTTATTTTTCTTTTTATTAACTTGAAAAGTGTCTAAAGTTTCATGAATAAACAAAGTAACCACATCAATGAATACAAAAAATATTTTGATGACTAGAACATAATATTATCTCACCTCAGATATTAATTTTTAAGAAATTTCTCAAGCATTTGTCCCTCAAAAACAAGCAATAACTATATGTATGGAAAAAAAATTTTACTACATTTTACCTTAAAAATATTGAAGATTTCAATTCAAGTATTCTATTCATTATTTTTCAAGTATCTTAGAGAATGACAATTTTCTTTTTTCAAATGATTTTGCCATTTCGAATGCCGAGCTCTTTTTTTCCCTCTTTTCTTAAAAAAACTCAAAACGTATGTTTTTGACAGTTTACTTTGCCATACTTTTCATGAAAGGAAAGAGAGTATACGAGCAAAATGTCACGTTTTTGCCTCACTACAAAAAGATCTTTGATTTCGTTTAAAAAAAACCCTCATACAAGTAAAAATTGGAAATGGTTTTTTAGGCCCACGTAAAATTTGTTCCTTCAGAACAAATTTCAAGAAAATGCTTTACATTTAATTTTTCTTTCGATGTACTAGATTGACGAGTGAATAGAAGCTGTATGAATATTCAGATGCCAAATATCATAAAGTTTTCATCGTGCTTGACGACATACAAGAAATGTTAGGTGTTTTTGCCAAAGTCTGACTTTCACAATATCGAGAAAGATAAGCCTGCGTTAAAGCTAGCAGTCTCTTCTGTAATTTATGCATCAATTCTGAAATATGTTTACATAAAATGATATTTTCCAATGCATTTTTTAAAATTTGATTAAAATGCATTTTTCATGTTTCCTATATTATTCTGTGAAGTTTATTTCTATTTTTGTACCTTTATTTGTTTTCATTTTAATGTATTCCATCGAATTTATTTGTTCCAGTGATCCTACGCTCATTTTCTGAATTTGTTGATCCTTCTTTCATTCATTCAGAACTGAAGTGAATTGCTCCTCCGAATTTTGTCCAGAAGCTGATCAGAGATGAGATGGGCGATATAAGAAGAATTTATGCTGTTAGCAGGAGATGATGCATTTCCCACATCTTTTTAAGTAACTAATGCTTTATTTAAATTAAGATACATCGAACCCTTTTTAAATGCAATCTACTCATTAGTTCGAATAATGAGTTTAGTAGCAACTCATGTTTATTCTTTGCACCTGTATATTTGAAAGCACTAATGACGCGTCATGTAGCAAGACATATTTGTCAAATCTTTAGATGTTCAAAGTCCTCAAGTTGAGATGATGTGGAAGCTAGGAGAGTTTGGTGCCGGCTCACAGGTGTCGTCCACGTTCCTTGACTGGGGTTCTAAATTGCTTTAACTACAAGCCCCTTAGCGGTTCTTTATTCTGTTTTTAGAATGTCTTGTGAGTTTTTGATACTCGAATCCAGGACACGGGATCAAAACTTAATTATTCTTGAGTCATGAGACAATAACTACAAGCCCTCCTAGCAGTTCTTTGTTTCAATTAAGGCCATGCGTTGTAAGACGATAAGTGTTTATGGAGTGTATATTCTATCACCTCTTAAAGTTTCCACATTCGTCAAAAAGAAATGAACATTTTTAATAACTTTCGCAATATTCACCACAGGTGGATTAAAAAACAGATATAACTGTTAATGGCTAAAAGGAAATTAAATTATAGCGTTAATGAATTAATTTATTTAATTAAGTGCCTTAACTGAATTATTAAAAGTTTTCTGTTTTTTTATGACTGTATCAGGAGTTTTGAATCTTCTTGTACGCGGAATGTAATTATAAGAGTTTTGACTTCCAGGTGTTTTAAATCCTCCTGTATAAGGATTGTATTGGAACAATATATCTTCCAATTTTAAAATGAAACAAATCTAATCTAATAAATGGTTAATTATGGACATACATAATTATTTACGAATGAAATAAATTCCACACGATATAATTTTCAAATTTGGAAACTTTAATATATATCAATTTATTACATAATGTTGATTTGATTCGATATTTTCTAAACTACTGTATATAAAACACTAATTTAAAAATAATATATTAAAATAGCTATAATTGTTAGAAAATAAATATCACTCGATATAATTTTCAAACATGGAAATTTCAATTAAGCAATTTATTATATAATATTGAACTGATTCAATGGATACTAAACAACTGTAATTAAACAATTGTATTTAGAATATGTATTTATATGATTACCATACCTATTATTATGGTACAAAATGTGAAGTCGTTGTACTTATTCTATCCTAATACATAGTTAGCCACAGTAGTTTTATTATCAAATAAAGTTTTGAATCTAACTTAGAATAAACGATTTAAAAGCATTACATTTTGACATTTCTACAGAATATTCCACATTTCAATGGCCAAACTGAATTAACTTATGTATTCCTTTATTCGTAAAAAAAAGTGTAGGAGAAATATGTAATGGTTCATGAATGGGAAGGCTGAATGGAATTCGATGGTTCACATCAAATTCCTCTTCTATCCATTTTATTTATTCAATTCGAAGCTTTTAAGTGAATAAATAGCTAAATCGAATGCTGACTTATTTTTCCATTCGCTTTTTTCCGCGGAATGTTTTTGGGGTTAAAAGAATTCTTTACGAAGGTACTTAAGATAAAAAGGTTTTCAGCTTTTGGCAAACATTTGCTTTTTTGTTTGCTTTCATTTTGTTTAAGCTTTCAGTGGCTTTTTAAAAAGTGAAAAAAAGACGTTTTCAATTTTCAAGCCAATTTCGAAGCTATTACCTTTGATCATTATCATTTGTCGTCTTCTGAACTACTTTCTATTGCATTTGTTTCGAAAATAAAGCTACGAATTTTTTTTTATTTGGTTTTATTTCGATAAATGTGCTTCATCAGATTTTTTCTAAAAAATTAATTTATTATTTTAATTAAAAAAATACTTTTGAGGCACATAAATTGATGAGATTCTTTCAATTCATTACCTTTAGAGGAGTATTTCACATTTTGTTGAAAGAGGAATACTTTATCTAACAGCGATACGATATCGAAAGTGAACTTTATATTTGCCTCTCGATAATATGCTTTTTTTATCTTTTAAATACTTTATTTTATTACTAAGTCTTATATTGTTTTTTTATTATAGATCATTAATGTATCGCATTATATTAAAAATTATACAAAATTGGAACAAAATACAAGAATTTGAAATAAAATGAACAATTGACTACAAAACATAGAAATCTATGAAACATTAAGTTTACTCACGGTTATAGTTATTATATTTAGTTTAAGTCTACCAGGCATAAGAAGTCCCATCACTTGGTTCCCATCTCTGTTTCTGTAGCCTTAGGGAGCTGGAAGTTAATTACTAGATAGTGGTCAGCCCGACGCTGGACCCCAAGTTACTTTACCAAAAGCAAACTTGGTACTCATTTATCTCTACCAGGAGGAAAGGAAAAGCTGATATGTCCCTGACAACCACTCAAGTTGAAGCAACCCGGATTCGAACCTGTGTAGGCAGTGCTCGTAATCAGACACATTAACCACTAAAACACCACGGCCACAAAAGTTGATATGTGGCACAGAACAACGAAAAAGGATATTTTATTTTTCTCTGTGAATAATTAAAAGAAGGAACAGGTAATAAAACTCATGATTTTAGATTACATTAAGGTGTTTGAATTCTGTATTTACCGTAGCAATACGTTCAACAGAAGCTCAATTGCGAGGTGTGGATGTTAAGTTCATAAGATACCAGTTCAGCCCATTGCTCCAAATTATGAGATACTGCGAAAATATCCCATTTAGTATATCTTTCAATGCAATGTATTCGAAACAAACAACCAAAGCTTAGATAAAAACAAAGTTTTATATCAAAAAAAGAAATTTTTGTCATAATTTTTTTTTATTGCATTTAATAACGGAAACAGTAAGTCTAAAGTTCATCATTGTTTTGAAATTTCTTTAGTTTTTTTTTTTTTTTTTTTTTTTCAATGTTGTAAAATATGCATTCAGTATGTATACGATAAGCATAAATGATTTACGAAATCTTCAGTATTGTTTAATGAGGATATTTTGTTTATTTTTCAGCATATTTACAGAACGCTTCAATCAAGTAAACAATTCGCTCATTCGAAATAAAATATTCTGTTCCATATTTTACTTTAATGGATGAAATAAACATAATAAATTTGAAAATCCGAGAAGCAGATTTTAAGTTATAAAAAGTTTTTGAGTACCTGGTAATCTACATAAAAGATAAAGAACTTTTTTTTTAAGATTTCAAAATGAGAAAGATGAATAAATACTTACTAAAAATCTCAAAAAAAAAATTACAGAATACATCCCGAAAAGCATATTAAATTTATAAGCTGATTTCATTACTGCAAATTCAACGTTGATATCAAATGTAAAAAGCACATTTTCAGATGGTAGAACGATCTTGTTTACTCTCAGAAGAGATTTTTTATTCCATAATATTAAATAAATGGGAATTCAATTGCATATATATATTCCCTAACATTTTAGCCTAAGATTCTCGTTACGTTAAGTACTTTTACATTTTACCAAAAAGAGATGTTAGTTCATTAAAATAAAATCTCTGGTAACTCAAGTAGTGGTACATCGTAAAGATTCATGATTGCAAGCCTATTTATAAAGTAAGTATATCTAAATTTTTCCACTAAGAAAAGTATTTAAACGTAAGGATTATCTCTCTCAGATTTTAAAGCTATGCAAAAAATATTTTCTTATTATATAAGGGTGGTTCAAAAATTTCATGTTTTTCACGACAGATGGTGTTGTTAAGGCCAGTTGATGTTACCAATGTGAGCTGCCATTTGTTAAACGGAGACTTAATGAATATAAGTTTGATTCATAGGTTAATTTTGTTCAAGAAATGCATGTTTTTAGAACAGGTGGCGTTGTTAAGGTCAGTTGATATTACCATTGTGTACTGTCCTATATTCAGCGACGAGGCAGCAAAATGAATGTGACACTAATTCATTGGTTAGTTTGGATTTGTTAGTCGTTCGCTGACAGATGAAAGATTGATTGCTGCTATTTCTAGTTATCACGTCTATGAGTCCTAGGTGAGTCGTCACTATGCAGCGGAAACAGTGGGTTGCTTCCGTTGAATATGTTCCAAAGACAATTCCATCAATCCGCAAAGTTATAGAGGCATTTTTTTAGATGCAAGGGGAGTCATATTCTCGGGCTTCTAAGGAAAATAAAAACGATCACTGAAAAAAACTACAGTCATAGTTACTTCATCCTTAAATCATTACTTTTTAAGCCACCGACGTATAACGTGCAGCACGAGAGAATTGAAGAGACGTATAATGACTAAAGGAGATTTAAATTTATTTTAACGTGTGTACTAACATGTTGTTTTGAGAAAATCAGTAATTAAGCACTTCTAACTCCTGTCGTTGTTGAAGAAAGCTATCGCAAGCCAAACACTTTTCCAGCAGTTCAGAAAATATTCAACTTTGAAATTACAATCAGATATCACAAATTTTTAAGGGTCCGTTTAATAGTTTATAAATTTTAATTTTCGATCTACTTAATACAGGAGTTAAAAAACAGGGAAAGTCATTATAAATAGTTTGTGTGTAAGTAATTTCTCTCTATTTCTCGTATTGACCTCCTAAAATGGTCTCCCGTTTTAATCTAAAATAAATGATAGGATTTCAATAGAACTTAGCTATGGAATAGCTATCTATACCATTCTCTATTTCCTGGTGGGCCCGCCAGGTATCAACTTGCAGCCATGGAGCTGGGTCTTCTGAAAAAAGATTTAAATTTTTATTGTACATAAAAGTACCAATAAACATCCCACCATAAGTCGTTCGTATCATACCCAACTAAAATGGGACTATCTCCCTTCCTGACTCAATTTTTATCACAATTTTTCTTCTGTAATCTTGTTCAGAAACAATTACTAAACTCGTTTCAAAAGGCACACGGGCCATCTGGTGCGATTGGGCGATACGCAATGAATAACCAACAAGCAATCTTACTGAAGAGCGCGGGTGTGCATTACTAGACATAGAGAGAAAGTACGACACACGAACATGCGAAATAGCAGCAGCCAGTCTGACTGCAGCAAGCCTAATATATTTGACGCAGAAGCGTATTGTTCCAGACAGACTGACTGCTCGGTGTCTTTAGATCACTAATAAATCAGCGCAGCATTATGTTGTAATTGCTGGACTGTTTTTGAAATTGTATTTCGAGTAAATATATTTTATTACACAAAATATAATTTCCCTTAATTTTTTGCAGAATGTTCTTGATTTCTCCGAAAGGTTCGGGAGTAGTCGCTTCCCACGACTCGAAAGGTGAAAGTTGTCATACACACACATGGCTATACACACACACACACATATATATATATATATATATGCACCCAACTCTTTTTTTAAATATGATTTTGAAATAACACGGTTCACCAATATTAAACAATAAAAATTTTTACACAAATTTTTTGTTCTAGCCAGAATACAAAATAGATATTTTTTTAATTCTAATTTTAACAGGGTAATTAGAAGACCGTCGGTTTATGCCTACATATGTGTGAGTGATTTGGTCTACTTCATGGCCTGTTTACTTTCTATTCTGAAGTTACGAGGAATACCCGAATTTTTAACTTCTTTTCTTCATTTCGTTGTACTTCAACTTGAACACGGCATTTCGTTCTTCAGCCTTAAATGCTTGTTGGGAAAAAAAATTTACCAGGATCCGTCAAAAGTGGAAGTTTTGTTGTACAAAAATCAGCTCTGTGTTCTAAAAGTATAACTCTATCAAATGCAATTAATGGCAAAGGTTTTAACAACATGCACTCGGCTGACATCGAAGAATTGATGCTAGAAAGCCCTTTGGATGAAGACGATTTGATCGAATTTATGACAGTTTAAGAAAAAACGAAATCGTAGGTGAAAAACAGCTATTAATAGCTGATTTAATTGGCGAGGGATTGAAATTTGCTACAAGTATGGAACAACATTTTTTTTCTCTCAATTCTGACATAGAATGTGCATTAAAATTTCAACGTAATCATAAGTTATGTGTAGTAGAATATCAAGAATTATATCAGCAACTTGAAAAACCAAAAAAAACCAGCCGCTAATAACAAACTTTGTAACAACAAAAACCCAACAGCAGCCGTTAATAACAAACGAAATTCTTCATTTGAATCAAAGCCGACAACTGTGCTCGACATATCTGACACATCTACTGATGATAGCATTTTTAATCCAGTTCGTAATAAACGTTCACGCTTGTTATTGAGTAGCGATGAATAGTTGTTAATTAATAGATTTATTGCTAATTTCAATTTGAATTTTTATGTGTTGTATGTAACTATAGACTGTACACTAATTCTAATAATTTTGTTTCACTGTACACTAATTCTAATAATTTTGTAATAAAAATGAATTGTTTATGTTTTATAAATGTGTAATATAGGTTTCCTTATTACTTTTTTTGCACGCTTTTTGGGGGGAAATTTTTAGAGTTGTTTCATCTTACACAATTTCTTAAGGTTTTAGAACATATCCCCAAATTTACCATACCCCGCATGTATTTTTGTACAAGAATTTTTTTTTTTGCACGGTTTTCTGAGGAACGTATCTACCGCGTAAAAAAAAAGAGTGACTGTATATATATATATATATATATATAACACATGGATCAATAAGTCCCGAGACTGTGCGGTCGTTTTTTCTTGCGATTTTCTCCTTCAAACGCACCAGCAAGTCAATATAATAATCACTGTTGATCGATTTACCTTTCGAGGTAGTCAATGAAAATCACGCCATGCGTATCCCAAAAAACTGACGCCATGACTTTGCCAGCTGACTGCTGCGTTATCGGACGCTTCGGACGGCTTTCGCCAGCTGTGCGCCACTGCCGCTTCGACTCTGGAGTGTAGTGATGTATCCATGTTTCGTCCATGGTCACGTAACGACGCAAGAAATCTTTTTTGTTGCGAGTAAATAGCGATAAACAGCTTTC
>BMAW01118162.1:41722-107766 GCA_019974015.1 Nephila pilipes | reverse complement strand
GCTGGCGACAATTTCGTCGCCAAAAAAGACAAATAGGTGGCTAATGAACATATTTTATTCCACGTATATGTAAGAAAAATTATTCGTCTGTTCTGTGGTAATTTTTTTTCCTTAATGCACAAGTGTCTATTGAGCGTGATTTTTCACGGACTTCCATAAGCTTTAATGCTTCATTAATCAGTCACTTTGTTCCAAAGCTCTCGTAATCTTCTCAAATGGAAATAAAACAATACGAGATAAGATAAATTACACAAGAAAGAAACTTCTATTATTATGTCTGTTAAGATAAAATGTGGAAAAAGGTACTATCCTATCTTTAACCAAGGGAATATATGAAGAATTTGTATTTTTCAAACTAAGACCTATTAATCTAAGCATAATATTTTCAAAAATTTCACATCGAATGCTTTGAATGTTCAAGCCCTAGTCAAAAGTTTCTATATAATAATATTTGATTTAATAACCGTTTAGCGTAAAACATTTTTAAATTAAATAAACAACTAGTCAAATAATAAATTTCGATTTTACGAAGAATATTGTAAATTTTTTAATATTACTAACAAATAATCAAGACAATAAAGAAAGTAATAAATAAATAACCGAATCGTTAATGAAGTATGAATCAATCAATCAAATTGGTTGAATTTATGAAAAGAAGACTCAAAGCAAATATTCAAGCTAGAGGATATCCTACGAGGTAATAATTATAAAATGCTAGTATAAACATTTGGATTACGTGCATTGCATGAATACTTTATTCACACAAGATTGCACATTATTTATCTTATATAAATTTTATATTTTTATATATAATTTTTCATGTGTATATTACATTATAGTAAATTGTATTCCATTATATATATATATATATATGTGTGTGTGTGTGTGCGTGCGTGTGTGTGCGTGCGTGTGTGCGATGATTTAACTTTAATTTAATAATTTCTCATAATAATAAAAGGAATCGCTGGATCTAATAACCAAAATTATCATTTTTTAAATTAAACATTTTACTCACGAATTTATATCAAATGAATAGGTTATGGACTGACAAAACATTTGTTAAATTAAAATAAAATGTATGTCCAGTTTATCCACAACGTTCTATTTCATGTTTCTTCTTTGAAACATTATTTAAGCACAGTAAGGCAGTTGTTAAAAAAGGCTGATATTAATTTAAATTCCCATAAAAATTAATCGTTAATTAAATTCACTTTGCTCTTTTCACATTCGATTTAATTACTCATTGATTAATTGGTTTATTAACGTATACAAGAAACAACACATGGTCTCATCAAAGACCTTCGAAGATAATGGTATCTGAATTAGCACACTTTTTTCATACCCACGCCACGTCAACTCAGGGACTTTTAGCCATAACGGATTTAATTTGCACCATCCCCATTCAGTGGAATCAGAGCATCGATGGACGCGAGTTCGTTGTTATAATTCCTCAGTCTACCAAATACTTAGTTTTCCACTTAAAGCAGTCAGTTTTGAATGCGATACGTATCTCTCATTTCCATCAGAATTCATATCATAACTTAGTTTTAAAAAGTTGAGTGTCAGCTTTGATGGAGTCTTCGTTACTTCAACGAGATTCAAATTTACATCGCTAATAGCTATCGAGTTGATTCTGGTGCGACGCTAATAAGTATTCAGCCAATCATATCATAACTTATGCCTCGTAGCCAATGGTCACGATCGTCAACAGTGATTTTGCTGAACTTGTATCGTCCAGTTTCAACGAAAACAGTCACGTGGTTAGAGCTGATGGAAAGTTAAATTTAACTCAGCTTCTGTCCTCCCTTGGTTGGCGTGGTGATGTGGAAGTTTGACGAGAGAGGTTAAACCTCAGGTGTCGTACTCGACCCTTGATAGAGGTTCAAAATTATGAGGCCTGTTGCCAATAGCCCTCGTGTTGCTTCTCAATGCGACGCTAATAAAAAGTCACTTTCCTCGCACTGAATGGTGACAGACTTGTTGATTTTATTAATGTCATACTTAGAAGCAATAAGATGGCTATTAATGGCGAACATTATAGTTCTAAAAAATGGTTTATTGAAGAGGTTGGCACCAGAGAAGGCATCCAAATCTCTTAATTCTTGCCATACAAAGGTGAAGAATTCGATATTTGACATATTTAACGTGCACTAACCCCATTACATGACAGGTCTTAATAAAAGGTATGAAGATACGAACCCTAACTCGCGACGGAAAAAATTCCGGCAATGAGTTCGCGCGACCGTGACCACCGGGCAACTGCGGCCATCTTGGAATGGTGTGGAAAATAGGAAAGTGAAGTACCAATTCATGTGCCATCTACGTTACTTAACCATGGCTCAAAATTACGAGGTATGAATCCGATAGCTAAGCTCTAAAGTAACGTTAATATTGAATCATCCAACCGTATCAGCTCTTACAATTAGCGACTCGAATCAAACTGGATCCCATTTTATAATTAAAAACATTTCATTTAAATTTGAGGTTTTAAGTGTCAGAAAACAGTCTTAAGTACGTCACTTTACTTTACTTGATAAGTACGTAAATTGGGTTATGTTGTTAATTTTCTCGAGCAAAACTGTTTCCATGTCATGGAAAGAATTTACAATGTTTAAAGCTGTTGTTAGAATTCTGGAAAACCGTGCTCATAGCAGAAGTTACGGGGATGCTACCGAAAAACTTAATTACGCTCGTAAGAATTTTAATTTTGAGCTTAATTAATTTCAAGATCTTCGTTGTAAATAAATGAAGTCACAATTACTCGAGGCAGAAAGGATGTGCTTTGGGATTATTTTTAAGACAGCGTTATTTCTTTGTCAAAATTTAGAAAATAAAGTTAAGCGTTCGTGTTTTTCAGCTATTTCTTTTCATTTACTACCTTTTTTTTTTGCTTTAGAATTAAAAATAGTAAATGCTCAGAAAATCCAGATCCATTGCAAACACTTGGGTGACTTCAAACGTTCTCAAAGATGCGCCATTTCATTCTATGTGTTTTAAAATACAATTTTAAAACGAATTCTAATTTAAAATTAAAATTTAATCTATTAGATCTAAATTAATTTTTCTTATTAATCATGTTTTACTGATATAACTTTATTTAGAAAATTAAACATTTAACTCACCACATTTTATAGTTAAATGCGATAATTAGAAAGTTATCATTCAATAATAATTCAGAAAACTATTCTTCACTTTTAGCTAGTTAAATGTAAAACTACATATGAAGAACCGATGTAAAATTAATCACAGAATTTAAAATAAAAATTCTAATTTAAAATTGTCAACTTTATTTCTAACAATATTAAAATAAAAATTTGACTTTTTATATATACATTCAAGTCACAAAAAGTAGGCTTTTTTTAAATCAGCAATAGGATATATTAGTTCTCCTTTTTTTATTCACTTATTCTCTCAAGCGGGGTTTTATTCTCTTTTATCAATTCAATGTTTTCCAGGTTGCACACGTTCATTTCCGGAAGTTGTTTAAGTAAATGTATCAGAAACTGAAGCAAACTGCAATTTCCATCATCACATAAAAGGGCATTTTGGAGCGCAGTCGTGAGAAGAGATTGATGTCATGTTTTGAATTGAACTTCTTTCAAAAGAAGAATATGGCTGCTACCACTGTAGGTGTCCTATTACTTGGAGTGTAACGACTTTAGAATTAGGACAGTTTCTAGCTTAGAATTTTACTTATTCTCTACTTTTGTAATCTCTTTACTGTTTTTGTTAAATTAAATTATTTCATTTACTTCAAGTTAGCAAGATTTACCTCTCAAAAAGAAAGTTCGGGATGTCATTGAAGTAATAAAATAACAACTTTAATTCTTACATCGTCTTGCGTGAACCTAGGTTCCAAAGAACTCATAATTAAACAAGTTATTCAAAATAAGGCATGATACTTCATAGTTATATTATTTTCCATTTCTAAAATAGCCTTAAATATACAAAAGAAA
The DNA here is from genome assembly GCA_019974015.1 of Nephila pilipes. Classification (NCBI taxonomy): domain Eukaryota; kingdom Metazoa; phylum Arthropoda; class Arachnida; order Araneae; family Nephilidae; genus Nephila; species Nephila pilipes. The sequence goes on along the minus strand of BMAW01118162.1, from coordinate 103,810 downwards.
TAATATGGGCATAGTCTACCACCTTTAAATAAGAACATGTCTTTTGATTATTTAATTAAATTTATTGTAGCATATTATAAAATGTTACAGAGTTATTTACAATTGGAAAAATTTACCCCTTTCTCATTCAACAATTATACATCATTCTATACCATCTCGAACAGATTGCGTCTTTCCAATCTTGCTCAGTTGGTTGTCGGTCAGCATTCGCTGTCTCGTCTGGTCCCCCTCTTTTATATCTTCCTCTTCTTTCCCGCGCTCAAGCTAGGAGGAAGATAATCCATTTCCCCACGTATTCTATTGGTATTTGTCTAGACATATATGCATACACCAGTTGCCGTCCTCTGGATGGGGGAAAGTGGGTGATCTATATATGGCCATACTCTATCTGCACCGGATAGAGCGAAGAAAGATATATACAAACATCACACCCACACACATGTAAAATGTATTTATAAAATACAGGATTTTAAGTAAGGTAAAAAACAAAATAAATAAGTCATATTTTCCGCATAATTCTTTTTTAAAGCTCTTTTAACAGTACATAAACTTTTAAATTGATGTATGTCGTTGATGTTAAATTTTCAATATTGACATTTCGCTATCCTCAATTGTGTTTAGGTTTTTATTTGCTTTAGAGAGTTGCATGAAATGTTTCATCGGATCATATCAAGTATTCATCGTAATCGAAACTGAACGCTTTGTTGACTTATGTTTGTATCACAAAAGAGGTAACAGCGAATAATGTTTTTATTTTTTCACTGTTATAAAAGAAAATATCGCTCATTACTCAAACAGTGTTGTAGAAAATGTCAGTGAAAGCAATTCATTCTTTAGTATTATTCATCAAACTTATGCTTTAATGTTTGTTTTAATCTGTTGTTAATAAACTGTCTACGCCATGAACAAACTCGTATTATTTTGAGTAAACTTGAAATATCCCATCAGTCTCAACTGACCATACAAATATTTTATCTACCAGGTTCTTTTTAAAAATATTCAAAGTATTGTTTCAAATATTCAAATGAATTTGTAAAACAGGAAAATATTGATAATCAATACTGTCTTTTTTAACCTAAACCTTTTTGAAAGTTTTCCATTTTAAACTCTTAACGTCGCTCTTACTAAAATGTTATACTTAGTTACTTTGGGCCGACGAAAAGCCTTCCGAAATTTACGTTTAATATTGAATGTAAACATTCTAATGAATAATGCAACGAATAAAATTAAATTAAAAGTTATTGACTTCGACGTCGTCATTTTGAATTTAGTTGCTGAGAGCATTAAACATGTTTATGTTCCTTAGTTTTTTCTATTTTCCACTTATATGCCTTATTGAGAATGTAATCAAATTAACTTGCAGGGTTTCCGCCAAGCAATATTATATCAACATAACATAAAGAATTCAGGATAAATATTTATCCCTGCCTAATAGAAATCTGCATATCATTTTTCATTTGGTATTCCAAAAAGTAAACTTCTTTCTTTTTTTTTTTTTTTTATCTACTAAAGGTATAGTGAAATTGAGACATTCACAAATTAACTTAAGACATTGTATTTTGAAAAGGAAGCTATAAATATGAAACTGACTCGAATTTCTCCGAGAGAGTGAGTTTGAACTTTGAGAAAAAATATGCAGAATTATGCTCTCAAGAGACAGTACTCGTACAATATTTTTTTTTCTAAATATGCAGCGTGTTTTGAGGGAAACTCAGCTTGATAAAATACATTTTCAAAAATCTTCGAAGTTTTTTTTTGTTATGTTAAGTTTGCGTGTAAAAAGTGTTGCTTTTTTAACAAATTTCCTTTATTTTAGGCTTTTAGTGGTTTGAAATAAAATGCATATAAAAATAATTTCTTTACCTACTGAATGATGTATCATCATAATTCTTATTGTAACAAGAATTCAAAAAATAATGTCATGTTGTACGGTTTCTTAAAACTGCTAGGAGAAGACATTTTACGTATGAATTCCGTAAGCCATTTGTTCTTATTTTACATGCTTGCGAAGGCAAATGCACCAAACAGTTAAGATAAAATCATGAAATGGCATTACTTTGCATTTTTCTTTACTGCTTTACTTATTTTTTCCATACTTTTTAAAGTCCTTGGTAGGCATTATAAGATGAAAATACGGATTTTCTTAATAAATGTTAGAAAGACATAACATGTTATACAGGAAAAATTACTATTCCCATCAATAACCAATAACCCCAATCAATCAATAATCAATAACCCCAATAGGAATCTCTATTTAAATTATTTTTAATTAACAGATGGTAGACAAAATAATGGAAACGCGTAGACATATCATTCCTCAAACATTTAAACTGTATCCTATAACAATTTGAGACACTAATAGATTTAATCTTTACTACCCACCATTAAGTTGAAATAAGTCTTGAACTCATGGCCCTCCATACATGGACAAAAATATGAATAAATATATTAGGCAATCTTGTCAGGAAAACTCTTCTTGTTGAAATAACTAACACAGTTCGAGAATTCTTAGGAAACAAAATTCATACAACAAATTGAACAGTTCTTTTTATTTAACTAAACGATTTTACATTCTCTACTTGAAAGATTAAACAAAAATAGGCCTATTTTTTAAATAACAGATTAATTTAACAATTTAATAAAAATTGTACGAATAGGCTGGTTAAATGTTTCACAAATCTTGATTCTAAAGTCATCATGCCCCAAGTTAAAATAACATAAAATTAGAAAGGGTTTTGGCTATATTTCTGCTTGGCAAGTAAAGCTATTCAAATAATTGATATCTACTTTTCATTGCGTCCAAGAACACTGTTATATAATAAAACAAAAATACAACTAACTTCCGGTCATCTATACATTAAAGTTCAAGAAGTACACACCCCTAATTTTTGTGAGTAAAAAAAATGAAGTTATGCACATACGTATGTAATCTTAATACGCATGCGTAATTTTTTTCCCTACCAGTAAATGCAGTCAATAGCCAAGCAGGCCTGAGATGAGTGAAGTGTAAAGAGCACCTTCAGATTTTCATTTTTAGACAGAATGACAAAAAAAAAGTTAGTCAAAAATGCTGTCAATAAATTTTCTGTAAAACTTTGAGATTCCCAAGTGGAAACGAACAAAAACTCAACCAAACAACGAACCAAGTGGAAATTGACCAGAAACCAATCCAAAGAGAGTGCGACGTGCGAGCGCATACCATCTAAAAAGAAATATTTCGGGACTATTTTCGAAAGTGATAGATTTGTTGAGAGAAGTTAAGGGTAGTAAAAAAGGTAATTACTTTGAAGGAGGTTAGTGTAACATTATTGTATCTGAAAACGAGAATTTTTTAGGAAAAAGTACCGAGCGTTTTATTTTAACACACAGCTCCGCATGTATGAACATTTGCTTCCCGTGAGAGGAACTTGAGGGTAATTCAAATTGCACCTGATTTTGATGACAGATAGGATTTTTAAGAAAAAAATGATGTTGCCATTGCGTGCTGTCATCTGTTAAACGACGTCAAAACTAACGTAAGACTGATTCACAGGTTAATTTTGTTTGGTACAACGTTGAGTTGTCGTCATTTTGCGACGAGTTATCATCTTCCATAAGACTTGGATTCATCATTATACACCTGAAAACACGATCAAAACAATAGAATCCCTCGGATGAATCTTTGCTAAAGAAGGCAAAGACGGTAGCATGGGCTGAAAAATTCACAGGAGCAATTTTTGGATGCGAAGGGCTTTATACTCATGAATATGAAAGAAAAAGGGGAAATTACAAATTTACACCATTCCCATTTTCCATTCCTTACACGGATACTTTCGATCTACTCTGGTTGACAGAATAAGATTACGAAAGGAAATAATTCAAAATAAGATCAAATATCCTAACAGGAAAAATAAAATTCATTTTTGGGAAGTGGGAGGAATATACAAGGAATTACAAAAATAATAAACGTATTAATTTTAACAAAAGGAATAATTTATAATAAATTTCTAAAAAAAGATGAGTAATATATAAATTAAATGAACGGAACTTAGAGAGATAAAAACAGTCAAATCTGTTCTTATTCACAAGTTTAATTCTAAGAAGTATTCAACTCAAACAAAAGTTCATGCAAAACGTTTATCCATAATTAAAATATGGAACACATGAACATGAAATATTATGATTTTTTAATATTAAAAGGATTAAATATTTACATTATTGACAAATTATGCGCATAATTTAGAAGTTTATTTAAATTACTAAAAACGTTTTAAAAATTTTATTTAAATACGTTCTTTTATCAAGTCAGTAAACAGATTTATTTCCTGTGTACACGAAAAAAAATTTCAGGACAATTATTTTTTAATAAGCGCATTAAAAAGTTTTGTACACTAAATATTTTTTCAATTTAATTATTCTCTTATTAATATAACTAATCGTGCTTATTCTATTTTTAAAAATGCTAAAATGGTAAATAATTTTTGGTACAAAACATTTCTTTTAAAACATTTCGTCCAGCAATATCTAAAATGAAGATATTAGATATTTCAATATCAAAAATTCATTTGATATTTGCTAGATTGATTGTTTATTAACGTCATACTTAGAAGCAACACGAGAGTTATTGGCGATGAAACTCTAATTTGTAATTTTTTAGAATAAATCTATGAACCAAAAGTTAGCAATAAATCAGTTCACTGTAGTAAGTCTTTCTGTTTTTAACTAAAACACCAATCTCGGTTGTATCACCAGAAGCTTATTGAAAATTCTATTCTTTCCGTTCCTGTACTTGAAGTTCGGAAAAAATTGTCCTCCTTAGTAGAGAGAGCAGATTTCTTTTTCTCTTTCTACTATAGGATTTAGAGATGAATCAATTCCATGAAATCTTTTTCTTTCACCAACAGATTCTTAAATTTTCTTTCAATTTTTACCCACTTCACAACATGGATTACATCGTCAATAAAAAAATTGTTCTTTCTTGATAAAAAAAAAAAAACCTTAGGGAATTTTCTTCTCAAATCTAAAAGCGTTATAGGAATTTTATTAAGAAGAAAGCCAAATCTAAAACCGTTATAGGAGTTTTATTCAGAAGAAAAAAATCTAATATATGTGTTTTACTGGAGTTTTAATCAGAAAAAAAATCAAATGTAATTAGCACAAACATTTAATTGAGAAAGAAAACTTGAATACATAAAAATGGTATTGTTGGTAAAAGAAAAACATTAGATGGCTCTTTTTTTAAAATATCACTCAATAAACTACATGACTTTTAACTTAATATCTAGATATTTAAAATATAGCGCATTTATAGTTATACGAATACTTTGTAAGATAAATTGATTATAAAACTTGCGTAGGAGCTAGTATGATGTACTATTGTCTGTGTGGTTGATAGATTTTTTTGCATTTCTGTTCAGTTATTAAATAAGACAATTAAGAAGTTAAAATGAAACTTTAGTTATTGTTTTAGTCACACCATTTGTGAAATAATACGAATTCATTGTATCTTTTAGTAGCGTTACTTGACATAGTTTCCGTAATATAGTTCTGTCTTTGTATAGTGAAATGTGTTTCTATAACTTTATAAATTGTTCGGTTATGTAATATATTTTATATAGTTCACTGTTATATACAGTAGTAACGATATTGATAACAGTAATTCGCAAAAATATGTAAAAAATATTCCTTCTAAAGAAGAAGAAATAAAAAAATTGTTTCCGTGATTTTTCGATTTATATCCTACATTATCAGCATTATATTAATTTAATGTTTCGCTTAAAATTCATTCTAAGAAAGGTTATAGATAAATAAGTTTTGTTCATACATTAGAACCTCGTAATTCAGATTGATTGGGGCTAAAATCAGATAAATCTATTTAGATTTATAGTGGGTAATTTGTCCACCATGTTTGTTCAACCTCTTCACGAGGTACTATGATTATGTAATTTTATATTGGAGTATATTTTGTGTTATTAAAAATATTTTTTGGTTCTTTTAAAAATATTATGTTTTGATATTTTACATTTTTCTGCGTTTGCTTGGTTGCCTTTTCCGAAAATTTTTACGTGATGAATTTATTTGCTTTTCATCTCTATTCAAATATATATTTGGTTTTATAACCTTTTTTTATAATATATTTAGATTCCCCAATAATACTTAAAAAAAACCTAGCGGAAAAATTAAAGCCTTGTACTGCATTAAATATATCATACTTCATTCTTTTGCGTTTTTTCAATAGTTGATTTCTTAAGTTTTTCAAGTTGTCTATATTCTTATGATTTCAGCAGACATGGCGACGTACAGCTATCAGGCAATGCTTTCTGAAATCTACAGCAGAAATGACGATGTGTAAGTAAACTCGTGCCTTTTGCTTTACAGCTCCGTTTAGCGGTTCATCGCTTTCTCTCCGCCTTTGCATTGTATGGAGAAAATTGCTTGTTTAGATGTTTTCTAGTACCCCTTGAATTTTTGTCAGTGAGTTTCGAAACACTCTGTAGTTCTTAAAGTTAATATTGTGACGTTATTAAGTAAATTAGATAAAGATAGAAGTGTAGTGCAGTGATTTATAGAGATAATGATATGTAAGTGAAATAGATCGAAAGAAAAGTGAAAGGACAGGATAACGACTTGCTGACAGAGATTGGTAATTTGGATTGAAACTCTTCTATTAGTTTTGTGGATTGAAACGGATTTTATGAAAACGGAATTTTTTTATTAAGATAAGAATCAACCGTTTGTGAAGTGATTGAATCTCATACGAATGAATTGGTACGCTAAGAATTTATTAGTTGATTCTAAGTTAGAACTGATAGGTTAATAGGGAATTCGAGAGTGGGCGGACTTTAGCTATCCATTAGTAAATATTAACAAAATTTTTTGTTTTTTTTCTTACGTATCCTCAATTGGAGTCACTATTTATTACCTGATATCTTTAATTAAGATATGGTGTAAGAGCAAGATAATTATGGGAAATCGTAACAATAGTATAGAATCCTCATTTTCGTATTCCGTTAGAAATGCGAATTTTGATTTAATGATATTTTATATCGTGCATAACTCTTATAAATCATCATTTTGGTAAAAAATTTAATAACCGGATTAGAAAATTTAAATGCATAAATAACATAATTTGACCCAGATTTGCAAAATCTTAATTTATTTTAACAATCAAAGCTGCTCTTTTTATCAAAAATTCATATTAACAACATTCCTTTTAACTATATTATCAGTCATACTCCTGATATCAGACATATGATCTTTTCATTTTTCTTAGCTTACTACTAAAGTATTGGACAATATTTCACAGCTTTTTTTCTCCATTTCAACTTCTTATCTATTAGCTTCTAATTTAAAGCTTTTTTAAAGTGTTTTTACAACAACAAAAAAATCAATAGTATACGATTATAATAATCAATAAAATTATTCTAAGAGTTCATTACATTATTCAAATCAAAGCGAAAAAAAAAATATTCAACGGACACAAAACTTGCATGAGAATCAAGTAATGTCCGTAAATGCATTAGAAAAAAATTCAACAAAGCTTATTATTGGCTATCTTAACTGCTCATCCTTTTTCATACACAATAAGTAATCATAAGAGTAATGGCACGTCATATATTAAGTTAGTGGCTAAAACATATTGTAATGAGTTATCTTGTATAATTAAACTAAATATTTTTTAAAAATATAACGATATCTTAAGGGTTATTTCGTCTTTTCATTTTCCGTAAGATCTTGTAACTTTTATCTATGTAATAAGAAAAGCTTTCATGATACAAGGAATACCCGCTTTGAGTATGAGTAAAAAGAACGGGAAAAAAATGCGTGGAAAGAAAAATTATTTTAAGTGGAATTAAAAATTTTATGATACTTAGTTTTTGTATCATCGCTGCTCCTAACGACTTGTATACTTATCATTAGGATGTTCATTTTATTATACTTTTTAACGAGAATTGAAATTCAATGTCGTTAAGGTACATGAGGCAGCGAAATATGCATCATTATCTATATTCATTTTGAGCCCAATGCTGATTTTTCAATTCTTTCTTCACGACGCTTTTGGGATAAAGAGACAGGAGGAGGAGAAGAACCCTGTGATATTTCTTTTTTAAAAATTAGATATAATAAACAGTACATATTCACCATTTGCTACATAAAATATGCATTCCAGAAGAACTTGATTTTAAAATACACAAAAATTTTAAATTTTAATTTTTTTTCACACTTTTCTAATATTTTAAAATTCCTACTACTGCTACAAATTTTTTAAAAAAATTAAATTTTCTTTTCATACAAGTATTTCTTACAATTATGAGTATGGATTTGTTTTTACCAGTATAAATTACTGTTTTATTATTTATTTTCAATAAGATGCTATAAAAAACAATTGTATCTAATTTTATAAATTTTTAAAGGTATTTATGTAAACACTTATTCTATGCACAGATAATCGAATATATTATTCAGATAGATTCACAAGCCACCAGAAAAATTTCAAATTTTTTCATTGATGTTAAAAATATGTCCAAGCATTTTAAATACATGAACAATACGAATAATGAAAAAGCATTTTAAAAGTTTGAAGGTCGGTGAAATCATATAGCATACCGTTAAAGAAAATTTATATAACACCTTAAATAATATTGATCGAGCTATGAAATCTTACACATATGTTTCGGATAATTATACATATAAAATAAGATAATAGTTTTTCACTATTTTGGTCATTTTATAGTACTGTGTCTCCTTAAATACATTAAGTTCCCGTTGTCCAAATGTTTAAACTTTTGCTGAAACAAATGGTAATAATGCGTATAAGCGATATAGAAATTTCGGTCATCCTAATTCTTCTTAATCGAATATACCACCTCGGTTATTGTAATTAAAATTTTGAAATTTGTTACTTAAAAACAGTTTTAATTTAAAGTTATAAAATGTAATCTTAAAAAATTTACAACTTCTAAAGAAAGTCATAAAATAGTGGAAGACCAAATGAACTATTTTTAAAGAAAGTTCTTTTTATTTTATTTTTAAACCAAACAGCAAGCAGTCCGTCTTTGTGAATCTGTTTATCAATCGAAGCTCTAAGCCCAAAATGAACCAGTTGAGACATCGAACAAACGAAGTGGTTTGTAAACCAGAAGTGTTGATAATATAGCAATATGTGAAAGATCTATTTGACGTTTTCGCTTTAAAGCAGTAGTAGTAGCATTTCTTTTACAATATATTTAATTTATTATTTTTTATGGTTGGTTTTTTTTTATTAATAATTTTTTAATATTTGAACAAAATATAATCGTTTACTTTAATGTTTTATCTTTCGCTTTAATTAATTTTAATATTTAATTTAATAATTTGATTTCTATGGGAAAATCACTTGCTTTCATGCTGTTTTGTTGTCGAAAGTTAGCATTGTTTTAATACTTGAGAAGCTCTTATAGTTTGATTATGTTGGAAATAAATTATTTGAATACCGCCAGGTGGCGCCTTGTCTCGTGTAAGTGAGAGCACACGGGTTCATAATATTTCAGCAGAGTACATTGGGATTTTGTCCGTGTAAGGCGGGTTATTACTTGTTATGATGCAATTTCGCCTGACCGCAAAAGCGGGTTAGGTTAAAATATGGGCTATTTGGAAGCCTTGTAATATATGTAAATAGTATAATTATTTGCTTATGTGGAATTGGCGCTTAGACACTGTAAATAAATGTGTTCTTAAAATAATTGCTCTCCTTATTTTGCTGGGTGGATTATTGTTCTCGAATAGATTAACTATAACGACAAGATGACGATAAAATGAACATTAAAGTGATGTTCGTAGGGATAGTCTTTTATAGAAAATTTAAATTTATTATTTAAGAAAGATATATTTTTTGCAAGTAAAATGTGCTACAGATATTTTTATGGGTATTTCCACATCTAAAAGACTTACAGAAAGTTCTCGTTTCAGAATTCAAAAAGAACTGAGGTCGCTCTTTGATGGACGATTTCGATTTTAAAGATTGAAAACAGTTATTGTTTAATGGAAATAATTAAAGAAATTAAAATTCATTTAGAGTCATTGCTCAAACCCATAAAATTTTCGATTGCAAAAATGTTTATGATATAGTATAATTTTAATTAAAATTGTAGATTACACAGAGGTGGTAACACGAGAAAAACGAAACTATTGTTATATATATATATATATATATATAAAACAAAATGCAAATAAACAATAATGTATTGTACAGTATTGAGAAAAGCTGTCTAAATTTAAAGTTAAACATTTATAATAAATTTTTTGATAAGTCAGAGTAATAATACTAAAAATATTAATTTATGAATCTTAAAAATAAATTGATTTAAAAAACAAATAAAGAATCACAAATATATTAATATTTTAGTAAGAAGTATATTTTGTTCCATTACCTTACCAAGACTTACATTTTTTTCTCCTCAGCTCATTAAAAGAAACTCGGATAAAATAGAACACCTCGCCTTGGTCTTTATAGTGCAAAAACACAAAATTAACATAGAATTTCTTTGTCAAACTTTGCACGTTTTGTTCATTGCCCTTAAATCTATCGCATAACAAGAGTTTTCTATATTTTATAGTTTTATGAAAATGACAAAATTAATAGAAGCCCCAACGAATTTTTTGCTGTTAAACAGAAAAAATTCTTTTCGAATCTAATACATTTTATTTTTGAAAAGTAAAGTAGTAAAAATGCTGTCCATGCCATAACCCTTTTTCAACCACTTGAAAAAAAATGTATTTTCTTTTCTAGATATTCTTAAAAACTTTCGAATATATTATACTTCAACAACAGTAATAAAAGACTTGAACGTGTCGAAAATAATAACGCAATGAAATTTTCTACAGAATTTTTTCTTTATTTTCCAGAGGCCGAAATTTTATGACACAGAAGAAATTTCGTCTCGTAGATGCAACGTTCAGAAATTCTGGGAAATTGAAATGAAGACAGTTTGATAAAACTTCTAAATGGAGTTTCAAATTAAACATGTTTATGATGCTGTAAATAATAAATATTGAAGCATGATAAATGTAGTAAAAAATGCTTTGCTATGCCTACTTTTTCTGTTGTTCTGAAAAAAAAATTCAATAATGCATATTAAGAATCCTTAGTCAATATTTTCCTAAAATTTGCACAGAAATTCTCTATTTTAAATGCAAAAGAGTTATTTTGAAAAATCCTAAAATGTAATATTTAATTGTAAGAAAGCAATATTTTGAAGTAATATTTTTTATTAACGTTTTGTTTAAACAAATTCTGAAGTAATTTCAAAAATTATAACTGTATCGTATTTACTTATATGCATAACATTAAACTGTTTTTACAAGTCATACAATAATATATTTAGATTTATATAATTGATTTTATAATTAATGTTCAATTTCCCTCAAACATTACTTTTGAATTTACTGATAATTTTATTTCCCGTAGTATATTACAGAATTCTTATTAAATTATTCTATTCAATGCATGTTATACTGCATTATTATATTACTCAATTCCTTTATATTATAATATTCTATTGCATTACAATTCAGAAAGCATTAAATTTACTAATCATGTATATGGTTGTTTAAAATTAATATTTCGTAATGTCTTACTTTTATGCACAAAATTTCAGAGAATCATCAAGACTTAAAGTTATTTAAAAGTCTTGTTAGCATTTAAAAATGACAATCAATTAACAATTGTTTTTACTCTAAAAAAAGCATCTTAAAAACTTAAATGAGTTTACATAAAAAGTACTTAATCACAAATAAAATATAAGCAATTCGCTTTTAAAAAAAATTCCAGATCATAACAACAAATACATTTATCTCTTTTCATGAAAAATTTCTTCAGTGATTCAAAACTCTTTTAAAGAAAACAAAAGATATCATACATTAGAGAGAAGAATATTGGACTCTCATAAATATTTATGATCTGACCAAAATATTTTTACATAGATATGTCCAAAAAACGTTTAAACAGGTCAATTGAAAAGTTCCCGGCCTACCATAGTAAAACACATTTTTTTGGCAAAATTAGTTTTTTTTATTCAACATAATTCCCTTCAAGGGTGATACACTGATTATAGTGATCCTCCAACTTTTCGATACCATTTTTGTTGTACGATTTGTCCTTTGCTTCAAAATAGGCCTCTATTTTGGCGATCACCTCTTCATTCGACGAAAATTTCTTCCCAACGAGCATTCTTTTGAGATCTGAGAACAGGAAATAGTCGCTGGATGCCAGATCTGGAGAATACGTTTGATGAGGAAGCAATTCGAAGCCCAATTCATGGATTTTCGCCATCGTTTTCACTGACTTGTGACACGGTGCATTGTCTGGGTGAAGCAGCACTTTCTTATTCTTCAAAGGCGGCCGTTTTTCGGTGATTTTGTCCTTCAAATGGTCCAATAACGCTATGTAATAGTCGCTGTTGATGGTCCTTCCCTTTTCAAGGTAGTCAATGAAAATTATTCCATGAGCATCCCAAAATATAGACGCCACAACCTTGCCAGCCGACTGTTGCGTTTTCCCACGATTTGGAGCGAGTTCATCGTGTGCAGTCCACTCGGATGACTGTCGATTGGACTTCGGAGTGAAATGATGGAGCCATGTTTCATCCATTGTCACATACCGACGCAAAACTCGGGTTTATTACGCTTGATCATCTTCAACATCATCAACTCGTCGTTGTTTTTGGTCATAAGTGAGCTCGCGAGGCACCCACTTTGCACAGAGCTTTCTCATACCCAGATATTCGTGAATGATATGATGTACACGTTCAGTTGATATCTTTAGAGTGTCTGCTATTTCATTCAATTTCAATTTACGGTCATTCAAAATCATTTTGTGGATTTTTTTTAATGATTTCGTCGGTAGCAACCTCTTTTGGGCGTCCACCGTTTTCGGTGCTCATTTCACCACGTCTAAACTTAGCATACCAATCCTTGATGGTTGATTTTCCTGGGGCAGTGTCCGGAAACTCGGCATCAAGCAAAGTTTTTGCTTCAACTGTATTTTTTCCCTTCTAAAAGCAATATTTTATCAACACGTGAAATTCCTTTTTATCCATTTTTTTCACAATAACAAAAGTTGCTTCCCTCAAAATGCTATAATTCACAAACTAATGATCCGACAGCTGTCAAATTTATACACGCATCTTTTGAGGGTTAGGGCTAACTAAAAAACATATGGATTTAATTCTAGTTACGCCATCTATGTGTCAGGTCGGGGACTTTTCAATTGACCTGTTATTTAAGTAGAAAAGACAATTATTTTTTTGCTTTAGATAATTAAACATAGATGTCATATTTGTGAATTCTTAGAGAAATTGCAAAATAAAATGTATTTTTTCATCTCTCCCGAGATATCAAGTACATTTTTATTTTAGAGGACAGATAGATAAATCATCTTAAATTAAATTATTTACAAAATAAATCTATTTTCTACAGTCCTGCTTATTCACTTGATTGAATCCTTACGAAATTTTCGAGGTCCAATGGCCATGACTAACAAAACATCAGAGAAGTCTTGCTTTGGGTTTACTTATCAAACATTTTTACAACTATAATCAAACAGAATAACAAAAGTAACCTTCTATTTGAGATGAATAGGTAAGTAAACCTTTCCTCCCTTCCCCCACCTTTCCCCGTACCTTCTTTATTATAACTTTAAATCGAAAATTATTCTTAAGAATCGGGAGAGCTGTAGGACAAATTCTAATTCCAGGTTATGGATCAAAGATTATTTAAGTTTACCTCAATTGAAAATTAACTCTTTTCTCCTTTCGTTACTAAATTTTTAATTCATCATAATTCATTTCACTTATAAATCTATTAAATATATCTGTGTATATGTAAAGATCATGTCGACTCTAAATGTAAATATCCTACCGGCTTTAAATGTAACATAATATCATATTTCTCTTGTGTACAACTATTGAATATAAGTCATGGAAATAACACAGTCGAGGCGTATTGAATTTTCACGGAACTTTTATTTTAGGCGGTGAGAAAGACCATTTCCCCTCTGCCTTTTGATTCAAGCTATTGCATCATAAGAGAGCAAAAATAGAGGGCTTCTCGCTGTGTTTTTGTTTATATATCAGGGAAATTTCATTTGAAACGTCAGAGATACGTAGTATGGATAAAGGGATTCCGGGGAAATATCATAATAGATAGGGAATTTGAAGGGATTGTTTTTACAGATTTATAATTGGTTTAGCTGGGTTTAACCAGTTTTAAGAGCGCAAGATGTAATAAATAAAAGGATACTTTGGAAGGGGATCAGGAAATACGAATGAACATTATCTTTCAAAGGATAGAATGGGTAAATTTAGAAAATTAAATTATTATAGTGAGAAATTAATGGGAATTAAGTTAAATCATTATATATATATATATATATATATATATATACGTGTTTCTGTTACATATATCTGGAAAAATATTTAAAATAAAAACCAGCCCTAATTGTCCTTGTGAATCTTGGAGACGCTAATTATTAGTTATTAGCTAATTATTAATTATTAATTAGACGCTAATTACGCAACACAGGAGCTATTTGCGACAGACCTCATAATTTTGAAGCTGAGCCAAGTAATTTGGAACGACACCTCCTTCTCCAAACTTCCACACCCCTCCAAGGGAGAACTTGTAATCTCAACCAAATTAAGCATGCACAAGCCCCGCTACACAGTGGGTCTTTTACGACATTATGATTCGACAAAAATAACACCAGTCGCGAGTACGAGACCATGACAATGAAGCTACAGCGATCTATCTCTCCCACTGTCCTGTTAAGAAACTTAATTTGTAAAAGAATTTTTTGAAGCAAAAAAATTTACTCTATTGCAGTTTAATACTACGGTATTACCTTAGAAACAAAAAGGAAAAGAAAACTCTGCACAAACTAATTCCTTGAGAATTTCTTCGATTTCATCCGGACACGAACTTAAATGAGAGATCAGATTGTATTCTTGACAGAAAAGTCAACACGGCTAAGATCGCGTCGGTCTAATTCCATTCCTTTAACTACTCTTTCTCGGTAAACAAGAGACCAACAAACTTCAAAGTGAAATTACTTCAAAGTAGCTTGACACATACAGGAAAAAGAAAAACTTTGAAGCTATTGCAATTTTAATTCTTTCATTAGGAAAGAAAGCGGACCAGAAGAAGAAAAATTGCGTTGTTCTTAAACGAAGCCAATTCTGTTTGAGGACATCTTATTTTTCCAGGTTTAGGTTCTGTCCAGTAGGTATGATCAAGGAATGTTATAATGGACAGCGACTCTTGGCTCTTTAAAGTGGAAGATTTGGGAACCTGAAGTTTTTTTGTTGCCACAAAGACATTCAAAAAATCCCCTTTTCGCAGAAAATGTTTCCAGTTAATTGATGCTATTTCTTTTTCTTGTATTGTTAACAAACTGATGCAGTCTTTTTTTTTTTCTTTTACATTTTTAACGGCTGCGGCATTTGCAAAAGTAATTCAGCTTTAAGAGACCATGAAACAAGAATAATTTAAAAGGGGGTAGAAATAAAGTATATTTAAAGCCTTTTCCATGTTTTAAAAGAATAAAAAAAATTTGTTTATTTTAATATCGTCTTCTTTATAAAGTTATGGAACAGAACTCAGGAACAAAATATATTTTTAATTATAAAATTGTCCAAATAATAATATATGTCTGATTAACACATATATGTGTGTGATATTAATAATATGAAGTAGAATATATTATAATTCTGGAATATTATATTTTAACTGGAGAAGTTTGTCCAATTCAAATCCTGTTCTCTAAAACACTAGTTGGCAAACTCGTCATCCAAAAGAGCAAAATATAAACAATACAAAATCGAAGGTTATTCAAAGAGCCATTTTTTTTAACTGAAACTTTTCTTTAGAAGAGATAAGTAAAATTTGGTATTATACTTATATATAATAATAATATTAATTCCTCCACCACACACACGCCGTCGTCGCTCCGACCGACCGACCGAATAATGGTAAAACCATAAATGCAGAAAAAAAAACATTTTGTACCTATGCTGCTTTGTTTGTCGAATTGCTGCCAAACCGAAAAGTATTTTAACTACAAATAGTTAAAATACGTTTCGGCGGGCAGCAATTTGAGGGAGATAATGATACACATGTTTGTGGGAGACTATCTGTGTCATTGTTGCTTTCTAAAAATGTGCCTTTTTCTGTAGGCTTGAGTTTCAAAAAATTTTACTCGTCTCTTACACGACAAGTTAATACATAATATTCCGTGATTGCACTAAACATTTCGTGGAAGAGCCGCATGCCGCTTGCGAGCCGCGGTTTGCTGACCATTGCTCTAGTGCTTTAGATGAATATTCGAATAAAAATAAGTTCGACAAATGTTTTTATAGAAAATATTCAGTTCAAAGGGAAAAAATAATTTTGTATTAGTTAATTAATGTTATCCAGAGGAGATAATTCATACAAATTGGAACTTTTTATTGTATTATGAAAATTCAAATCTTTATTTAGTGTTGCTGTATTGGAGATGAAATATGGAATATATTTTATGGAGGGAGGGATCTATTGTTTCGAACAGGTGAACGGTAAAATAAAAATATTTGACTATGATTGTTTATTAAAGCCGCGCTGAGAAGCAAGATAGGGCTACTGGCGACGGACCTCATAATTTTGAACCTTGGTCAATATATATATATATATATATATAAGATAGTGAGAAGAGTTGGAACATAAAAAAATTAGGAGTCTTTTGTTGTTCCAGTCCTTTTTCTAACAATAGTCTAGGACACCCATACACTGAAACACTCACAAGTGTCGTGTTAATTTATCATCACGAAAAAGAATTTGCCAATTTGTTTGAATCTCTTACTGTCCCTTTATAATTTATTTTATCGTTGAGAACTCATAAGTAAAAAAAGAAAAACAATGTTACTTTTACTTCCCTTTGTACATAAAAGAGCTTTAAAAAAAAAAGATGCGGAAATGACAGAAAAAGAGCAAATAGAAAAAAGAGGGGTTTCTTCTCCCATTCTGAACAGCCATTGCGTAGGATGGTAGTCGCTCTATTTAAAGTCTTTTACCGCGTCAAATCCATCATTCTCTCTATTATTTTTACGCAACTGTTTGTGTTTGTGTATCGGCAACAACACCTTTTGAAGTTGAACTTGTTAAAAGTCAGGACAATTACTGTTGACAAATAGGTAGTTTTCAAATCTCTCATTTGAAACTTAATCTCATTTTGTTCTGAAGTTTTAATTCAGTATTTGTTATTGAGAGAAAAAAAAAAGGAAAGAGAGATGAATTAAAAGTACAATATTTGGAAATTATATATATATATGAGTGTGTGTCAGAGAAAAAGAGTTAATCATAAAAATAACTATCCTATTAAAGAATAAATAAAGAATTCTTCTTCATAAATGAAATAATTTTCTGCACCTGATTTCTGTTTTAATCTGTTTATTTGTAACTGAAATATTTTGTTGTGCACTTCGGGATAAATACATAGATTGAAATAAATTCTAATATTTGTAGAACATTGTATGCACTTATAAAATCTTAATTTGTTAAAGAATATTTTAATTATTTTTACTTCAACAATTAGATAAACTTATAAAGCGTTGACGGCTTCCCCTTGCTTTTAGTAATCGCAGTAGCCGAGTGGTCATGGTCGTAAATTTGTGGCCGTTGTTGTGTCCGTCGAGTCGTAGGTTCGATTCCTGATATCACTAAAGAACCCGCCGTATATTGAACTGATGCACGCTAAATCGAATCTCTAAGTTCTTTCGTAGGCGTGGTGCGGACGGTTTGAAGATTTATATTTACATATGAATGAAGATTATATTGACATATGAATTTATATTTACCTGTACAGCTGTATTGTTAGTGTTATTAAATATTTAATATTTTAATTTTAATTAGTTCTTTACATTGCCTTTAATCCTAAAACACGGTACAGTATAATAGTAGATAAGTAAACATAAAATTTTGATTTAAAATTAGATTCCATCAAGGATATTTATATAGAAGGATGTTGCGTGTCATTTCTTATAAGCGCTGCATACATGAAGAAACAAGAGGGCTATTGGTGATTCCCCTCGTAAATTTTAATTCACGCTTAAGTGAAGAAAAGGGCACCTAAGCTGGTACCCCACTCTACAAACTACATATTGAGGGCATTGAGTCCCTAATGATCTAACGCGCATCAGCCCTTATACACGACGTAGCCACAATAGCTTAGAGGTCATGGTCGCGGACTCGCAGCCGGCGGTTTTCGTCGAGTGGCGGGTTTGAGCCTTGATGCTATTAAAGGCCCGCTGTGAAGCCGAGGCTCATGCACGTTAAATCTATCGAGGCTCAAAGTCCTCCCGTTGATGTGGTTTGGAAGTTAGGAAAGGGAGGTTCCAGCTCAGGAGTAATCCTCGTCACTTAGCCGAGGTTTAAAATAACGAGGTCCGTCGTCGTTAGCCCTCGTGTGCTTAAAATGTGATGTTAATAAAAAAAAATCAAGATTTTATCTCAAAAGGATCGCAGTAGGCGAGTAAGAAATCAGACATCAGACCAGGAATTTGATAATTATTTTTCATTCACATCAAACGCATGTACAACTTTGAGCTTCATAGTAAAAAGAAAAGTAAGTAACACTCTCTTTAAGATAATTCAGAGGCCTTCGACAAAGAAAAAAGTGTATATTTTATGCAATGTTTAAATAATCCTCCAAACTTTTTTTAAAAAATGAAAAACAATGATAGTCATATTTTAACAATGGGTTACCTTTAAATTTATGTATCTGCTCAATGAAAGAAAAGCACATTCATTAAGTATAAATATTTCAGCATGAGCAATCAATAATCAATACATATATTGTGTTTACATATATTGTGTTCATATGTTTAAGCACATCTTGGATTAAATGCATAGCATTTGTAACTAAGAAAATTTTCAGAGTGCTTATAAACATACAGTTCTATATATTGAATATAATCAAAATTCAAACTTTTAATTTAATAAAAGTTAAATTTTATTAAAATTTTATACATAACTTAAACTACCCATATTGTATATACAAATGTGCAATACAAAATACTATTCAAGAATAAAAATTTTGTTCTCTACAAGAAGATTCTTTGCGAGAAAAATCTCAGCACTGTATATAAAATAGATTTTTTTTGTGGGAAAATATTGTAGTATTCTAAAAAAATCACCTTTTGAGAAAAACCTAAATAAAATTTTTAAATTCAATTTTCGAATGTTATATTTGTACAATTTTCATAAATAATACATGTACAGTATTGGCGAAGTACCTTTTATTTTTTGCAACAAATATTCTTAAAAATATATGGATTTTGAAGCATTTTAATGTCTTTCAGTTATCTTAAGGGGGAAAAAAACATAAATAAACATAACTGTATAAAATAAGATACAAATTATAATCGATATCTAAACCCAAATCCATATTTAGCGTGCATTTCTATTTCTCTCTATTAGCGTAAGAAAATCTATAACTGAATTTCAACAGCTCCTATACACGAAGTCTGCACTTAACTCAATCAATTTCTCTTTTAGTTTCCACTGTATTATCACCTTTAATCACTCTTTTAAGTATCTCCTTTACATCTCTCCTCGACTAATTAAGGAAAAAAATTTAAAAAGTAATAAAAAATACAGGGAGAAAAAATACTAAAAGTTATGTTAATTTTGTTATGGTTAATTTTGTATAAATTTCGGGAAATGAACATGGGAACAGAGGAAGAAGTAGAAGCCATAAAAAAATCATGCAAAATGATTTAATAAATCGTCAACTCAATAATTTCTCTTTTAGCTTATCCAGTAATCTTTCCTCTAATCACTCTTTTATATAAAACTCGCCCGTTATATATCCCTTCGACAGATCACAAGAGAAAGTTAAAAAATATGGACACAGAAAAAGAAAACTAAAAGATTGAGTTCCTTTCGGTTCATGAAAATTTTGTATAAATTTCTTGAAATGAAAGTGAGCACAGTGGAAATAACAAATTCGACACAACAAAAAAAAATTCATGCAAAATGACATGAAAAAAAAAACTAGAGGGAACTGCACAAACTTGAAATGGTAGGGAAAAAAAGAAATATATGATATGAAATCTATATTGTATCAGCCAAAATGTGACGTGATAACGAATTAACGCCTTTCTGAGAAGCTATTGAAGGCGGACCTCATAATTCTGATCCTCCATCAAGTGATAAGGACAACACTTGAGCTGGCACCTCCCTCTCCAAACTTCCAAGACTTAGAAATTCGACCAGATTTAATGTACATCAGCTCTTATACACAGTGGATCTTAGGTGTTATCAGGGTTCGAACACACGGCTCGACAAAAGCAACGCCAGCCGTGAGTCCACGACTTGACCAGTAGGTTACCGCGATCATTACTTCAGCTTTAAGGATGACTCTATGTAAAAAAAAGTATATCTATTCTCCTGTCGTCAATACGATCAACATAAAGGTACACCTACATATTGACTTACGACTTATGTTGCTTACGATCATCCTCACTTACGACCATAATAAATATATAAAGAAAAATAATAAAGAAATAATTTTTACATCAAGTAATTTTAATTTTGGTTACAATATGATCAATAAAATACTTGTATATATTTCACACTATATGCAATAGTTATATATAGATTGAGTTTTTACAGCCCGTTTCAATTGAAATTGTCTTAAAAAATTTAATTTCTACTTATGAACTATTCGACTTATTGCCTGCAGATCAGAAGAAACTCAGTCGTAAGTCGAAAAACGTTTATACCTTCTTTTTGCAATTGTTCATTATAAAACTAGGAATTTTTATGAATACCTCGGTGATTAATACACTTGCACTTTAGAAACAATTCACATAAAAGTAACTCATTTCATTAAAAGTTTCATTATTCTATTCTAACCTTTACCCATACCTCTGGTATAATAGCAACTGTTTATACATTTTTCTCAATTGACGCCACAGCTGTAATAGCTCAGTGGTGATAATCACGGACTAGCTGCCAGCGTTGTTTTCGTCAAATCGTAGACTAAAACCACTTAATACCTACAATATAGAGGGGCTGATACACGTTGAATCTGGTCGAGGTTTCAAGACCTTTCCATGGCATGTTGTGTAAGTTTGTAGATGGAGAAACCAGCTTAGGGGTCGTCTTCGGCACTTGAGATCCAAGCTCAGTTGGCTTTATTAACATCGCACCAGAAGCAACACGAGGACTACAGGCGACGGACCTCAGAACTTTGCTCCTCGGTCAAGTGACGACACCTGAGCTTGAACACCTCTTCTCCTAACTTCCAAACCACGCCACCGGACACTTGAGACTCAAAGTTACGAGATCCGACGCATATAACCCTCGTATTGTTTCTCAGTGCGACGTTAACAAGCAATCACAATCACTCAATTGAAACTCAAGAACTACCACTGTGTTTCTCTGTTACTTTGTATTTTGTTATATTTTTCTTGAAGAAACAGTGACCGCGGTAGCTTAGTGGTCATTGTCGCGGACTCGCGGCCGGCGTTTTTCGTTGAGTCGCGGGCTCAATCCTTGATACCACAAAAGACCCGCCGTGTAGCCGGGGCCGATGCATTAAATTTGTCGGGGCCCAAAGTCCTCCCGAGGCGTGGTGTGGAAGTTAAGAGAGGGGGTGTTAGCTCAGGTGTCGTCCGCGTCACTTTACAGAGGCTCAAAATTACGAGGTCCGTCGCCAATAGACCTCGTGTTGCTTCTAGTGTGAGATTAATAAAGCCAAACCAAACCTATCTTAAAGAAACTAAATTTTCCCTTATTTGATAAAGCGGTAAAATTCGTTTATATCTTTCACAAGTGACCTAAATTATTCACCCTCCGACCTCCGGTAACTCAATCTGAGCAAAAGCACTTAGGACTTCATGGCCACAACTTAATTTTAGTATGAAATTGAATAGTTTTTGAATACGTAGTTGCTTTGGGAATTCGCCAGTTCTTAGTTCATATTAGGAAATCGTCATTGTGGATGGATAACTGAATCAGCAATTCTGAGAAAACAAAATTTCATCTCTTTATAACAACAGAGAATGGCTCAATTTTTTATTCCATTTGTCTTTGAAACCATCTATCCACTTTAAGACTTTCCCGTAGGAATTCTTCTTCAAAGTGTCTTTCTATTCTCCTCTAGTAAAAAGCTTCTACGCTTATACTTTTATTGCGAAACTGTTCTATTTAAGTATGTTATTTTTTAAACCTTCTTAATTTAGAACATCCCAAGGAGAATTTTTGGACCATAAAATTTCCTATGTTTTAGATTGTGTTAATAACTCTCTAACTAAGAAGTTACATTTTTATAACATAGTAAAATACCTTGTTAACAATTTTATTACTTTTTTTTTATTTTATACCCTTTTATTGTTCCCTTGTGAATTTTCCAAGATGTACTGTTCTTGCATTCTCAAGTATCAGGAATTAACCACTTAAAAAATATGGATTTTTACAGAAATTTGGGTATCGTCTGGTATAGGTAGAAGTGAAAAATTAATTAATTCCTTAAAAAATGTTTTAGACTAAGTATAATCAAACAAATTAATTTTTAAATGATTTTTTTTTAATATTGAGTGTTAATTTTTTTCTTAACTTATTGAGTAGCTTCTTCAATCAATAAAAAATTATCATGAATTATTAAAATCTAATTGTTAATAAATAAAAACTAAGATAATAATGTATCTAACTTTAATGCAGCTTTATTAAAAAAATGTGCATAGAGAGGTTTATTTACAATCCAAAAACAGAAAGGGAGAAAGATATTACCCTCAAAATCACATTTTTAGGTAAACTTCACGAATTATTTAAAATAACCAGTTTTTTATAATTATTTGAAGACATGGAAACTTTTCTACTGGTGAATAAGTAATATCACCTAATGCCTAATGAAAATGCGATATAATTTCTATTTCGTTTATATTGTGGAAGCATGTGCTTAAATTCAAATAACTCAGATCAGTAGTTGAAAATGATTCAGGAAGATTTAATATTTAAAACATTTAGAGATTGATACATATTAAATAAAGTGTGTAATAATAACACTAGTTCCAACAGAATAAAAATCAAATTAAAGTTAGTTCAAACATTTACAAAAATAATAGCTAATAGATATCTGAAGGGATGCAGCTCATATTTTAAAGTAATCCCACTAGTGTTGAATACAGTAACAAAGAACAACTGTCAAGTAATCTCGTAGACATCAGTACAAGCGAGGTTCAAGAATCCACAAAACAGTTACATAGAATTTTTATTAGTTGAGTTGCGGAAGCGATGAATCTACACGTTCGAGATGTCTTTCACTCCTCCAGGTGAACTCAACAGATCCCCTTCAATGGAGAGGTGGAAATTCTGAGAGGAATTAAATTGGATAATTGACGGAGGACAGAGGAGTCGAATCAACAAAACAAACTAATTCTTATCCTATTCTATGTTCTTTTGATGATGGCATGGGTGTTAATACCAATAATACAGGTGCACTCTTAATTTACATTTCTGCGAATGCAGAAATAGGCTGTTCTAACGTGCCGCCTCATGGCAAGAAGAGAAAGTTACAATCGGTTCGAGTAGAGCCGTTACAATATGCAACCACCCTTGTTGCTGTGGTAGCGGTAATCTAGTGGTCATGGACGTATGGCGTAATTTCATCGAGTCGTGTGTTCGAATCCTGATGCCACTAAAGATTCGCCAAGCAGCGGGTCTGAAACATGCAAACTCTATCGAGGCCCTAATTCCCTCTGATAGCGTGGTATGGAAGTTTGAAGAGGGGGATGCCAGCTCAAATGTTGTCCTCGTCATTTGATCGAGGTCCAAATTCACGACGTCCGTCACCAAAAGCCCTCGTGTTCCTCAAGGTGCGACGTTAACAAACAAGGAAATGATAAAAAGCCCTTTGTTGCTTTTCAGCCAAGATATGTAATTCCAGATGGAATTCGTTTTTTCAAATGTTTAAAAAATTGCAGAAATAATTTTACGTTTCTACACTAATAAAAAAAACTAATTCTCTTTCATACAGTTTAAATTCCTTAAAGTTTAAAGAATTTACTTCAAACATTAAGGAAATTTTATTTTATCTTAGAATTTAGTTGTATAGTCAAATTTAAAAGAGAAATTTCAATGAATAAAGTACATTTTTAATGAAGAATTAACTCTTTTTAAATCTATTGAAAACGTGGAATTTAACATTTTACCGAAATAACTCTTAGTAGTTCGCAAATTATATTTTTTCGGTAAGAATGCTCCTTCCTTTAGAATAACCATTTAAACCTGAAAAGTAGCAAGAAATTGAAAATCGATGAAATCAAATTTAAAATAATTTGCATTGTGCTATACTTAAGAAATCAAGAGATGAATAAAGTGCATCCATTGTGAAGGACTTGGATAACACAATTTGAAAACTTGAAAATATATATTTAATTTTCCTCATAATTTTAGAGAAAAAATATTTAACAAAACTTAAATACAGCTTTTAAGTACTTATTTTAAAAAGAAAGTGAAAGTTCCATGAAAATTTCGAAATTTTCACTCAGAAAATTACGAAAATATAAACGAAACCGGGTTTGTGGATGAAAAGAAAAGGAAGTGGCTAAATTTTTTAAATAAAAATCTTATTTAGTAAGAAATCTGAAAAACATATTTATTCATCCACATTATATTTTTCTTACTGGAAGTTATTTCTTATAAACACTTTAAACTTGTCATATTCACTTTGCACAGTGAGTTTTAAATAGTTTTTATTTCTGCTCACACTTTGGCCCCTATATTTTCTGTCACTTTCACGAAGCTATAACTATTGAACCTGTTACAAAAAGAACTTATTAATATTTTACTTTTTTTTCTTGTATTTTGTAGAAAGTACTGATTTATTATTTTTTAGCTATTCTTTCGAGATTTTTCTTTATTTTCAAACCCTCGACACAAGAACCTATTATCAGTGCACTTAATCATAAATAATGGAAAGGAAACATTTACTAATGTGTTTGGATAGAGTTTTGAACATTAAGAAAAGTTTTCGTATAAAATGTGATTCAGGGGCTCCAGAACTAACTGAGTACATTTTTCAAATTGGTTAAAAGAAAGTTTTTGGAAAGGACAGGAAATATGTTTAAAGGAAAAAATTTTTAGAAGTCGTATAAGTAGCTGAACTGTCCTCTGACAATGAGGTTTTTTTTTTTTTTTATTTTTTATTTGATAGATTGAAGGTATTAAAGAATAGTTTAAAAGTAATTTAATAGTTTAAACTTCAATTGCTATTATATTGATTTAAAAATTAATGAAAAATTTTGTGTGCATAATTCAACATAATCAATTAAATTAGCACAATTAAAATAAAATTTTTAAAAAAACGGAAACACATAAAGACAAAACATTCTATGTAAAGTTTTGCCAATGAACAGATTTAGCCATCCAAGATGCGTTATTTTTTATAATAATTATTAAATTACTCCGTTGAATATTAGAATTAAAGTAAAAGTTGAAATTCCGAGAAATGGACAATAGTAAACTTTTCCGATATTAAAATTAAAGGAAACGATAAACTATTAAACTGAATATATTTAAGCTAAACGTAATTAAAATTAAAACAAAACCATCAATTATCAAATTGAATATCATATCAGCTACAAGTAATTAAAATTAAAGCAAACGATAAAAAATTGAAAAGTGATCTGGCACGACAAAAGTGATCCAACTAAAACATTAGCCCCTTGGGTAGCTAATTATTTACATTAATAAATTATTACATAATTTAGAAAAAATTAAAATTATATAAATATTTAACGAAGATGCATTTTTAACCTCTTGAAAGCTCCGAATTAGATTATTTTATTTAACAAAACTGGTACATTGTGGAAATACTAAAATAGAATGTAACATATTTATTCAAAGAAATACATTTGTAATTTAACAAGCTTTCTTATAAACTCTTAATTTTATTCTTTCTTAAAAGAATATTTTTATAAAACTAGCATTTCAAAACATCCGTTTTTGAATCGCCATTTCTATAGGAAATTATTGCGAGTATATAAATATAAAAGCCTAAATGGATGAGTAAAGTCATAAAATAAACGCTTTTTGATTGAAAACAGATGTTGTCTTTCGTATCCATTAACATTAACTCCATTTTTTTAAAAAAAAATAGAAGTCGATTTAAACTAAATGGATTTCGTGTTTTTATTTATTTAACTTTCACAAACACTACAATAAATGAAACCACTTCAACCATTTCGAAAATTAAGTCACGTCATTTTTGGGTTAAACCCAACAGCAAATAGCATTCGGAATTTCCGGTGTTTAGAATGAATAAGCTTTTCAATCAATGGTATTTGTTTCACTCTTTGTAAGTACCATTTCTCACGCTATTCTCCGACAAAATCTTTTCTTTTTATTTAGGCATTTTAAACGCCTATCGAATGAAGAGATATTTTGGTTTGCTGTTCAACTGAATAAATTCTATTCAATTTCTGTTTAATTATGCTGTTTAAAAATTCTCAATGCAATTTAAAAGCAATGTTTAATTTCAAAACTGACTTCGCAGCTAGAAATTGCTTTGATTAAAATCTCCTTTAAAAAGCCGATTCCATGTTTTATTATTCATCCACAATGTCATGCATTTTACAATGCACTGACTACAAATGTGTTTTTCTTGCAATGGTAGAAATTTAGAATGCAGTTTTTCTACTCTCGAGATGGATTTAAGGAATATATACCAACCAATCGATAGAGTTTGATCAAATCATTAGAGTACGAGCATAATAAAACAAAAAATACTAGTGGTCATGGGTTAAAAGAATAAAATTTCAAAGAATATACATGAAAATTAAAGTTGTGGGCTTTAATTACTGAATTAATTTATATAAGCTCCATTGTATGAAATTTTTCAAAAGAGTGCCCAAAATTTAGCGTTTGATTATTAATATTGCTCTAGGCTACTAGCAATGGACGTTGAGAGAATAATATGAGAGCTACTGGCAATAGATCTCATAATTCATAATATAGGTCAAGTGACGCGCACGACTTGAGCGGACGCCTCCGTCTTTCTAAGCGTTTTTGTTAATTTATTCGTTGTTTATTAACGTCTCACTCAAAAGCAATACGAAAGCTTCTGTCGTCGAACCTCGAGATTTTGAACCTCGGTCAAGTGACAAGGACGACACCTGAACTGGCACCTACCTTTCCTAACTTCTACACCACGCCAATGTAATGGCTTTTCGGTTGTTTGGTTTGGTTTTATTAACATCGCACTGGAAGCAACACGAGAGCTATTGGCGATGGACCTCGTAATTTTAAATCTCAGTCAAGTGACGAGGACGACACTTGAGCTGGCACCCCCCACCTATTGACTTTCACTTCACGCCAACGGGAGGGCTTTTAACCTTGTCAGATTTAATGTGTAATAGCCCCGGTTACAAGGTGGGTCTTTGGTGGCATCAATGAAAGAACCCACGACTGGACGAAAACCACCGGCGATCAAGTCCGCGACCATGACCACCAAGCTACCTCAGCCACCACGCCAATTGAAGGACTTGGAGCTTTGGGAAATTTAACTGCGTGATCAATCTAACTAACTAACTCATCTAACTAATTGAGAAATTTAACTGCATGATCAATCTAACTAACTCATGAATGATCAATGGCCCTACCCCTTAAATGTAGAGAAGTGTTCACAAAATATTTTGACCTCTAAATTGATCTTTGTTGGCATTCTCTAATAATTCAGAACAATAGCGAAAAAAAAATTTCTCCTTCTTTCTCTTATTTTCCGAACGTAAAATATTTAACTACACACATCGTCGTTTTTCATTTTCAAACATACTACTTTGACACTGAGATTGCCTTTCCATTAAAAAAAATCTAACAATTAGGTTAGACAACCAACCACTTAAAACGATTAAAGGATGTTTCAAATTATTTTTACATATTTCTGTGCACAGAATGGCAGCGTTAACTATAAAAGCTCCAAACCCCAAGAGACCGTTTGGCGACAGTTTGCAAAAGATAACAGACAAGTCTCCGTAACAGAGCTTTCTGATTGCTATAGCATTCGGAAAGCTCCGCTACGGAGACTTGTCTCAGCAATGCGGCCTTTGGAACCATAATCGACTCTTGGGGTTAGAAAAAATTATAATTTTTTTTGATGCTACAGGGCTTTCCTAATTTTTTTTTTTTTTTTTTTAAAAAGCAATTCTGAGAGAAGTTAACTGTATCAATTTATATCGCAAGGAAGATTAAAATTCGAATACCTTAATGGCATTCGAATTAATGGTGTTAAATGTCTAATGGCACTTAACATAGTGCTACCCTATAAAATATTTAACACCTGGGAGGGAAGAATTATGTTATTTAGAAACGTTTCGTTGTACTGCTTTTAAAATTGATATGTTTTTCTCAATCGAATAGGAATTTATTTTAATTGTGAAATCTTTTTAAGAAGTTCTTAAAAACATCACACATTATCTAAAAAGCATAGAGTATTTAAATTTTGGTCATAAAACATATACATAAGATTACTTTTAGTAACAGAAATTATATTAAGCTACAGAACATTTTCAATTGTAATTTATCAATATTTACAAGTATGTTGTAGTCCTAGAATTATTAGAATAGAAATGAAAGCTTGCTGGTTTACTTTCTGACTTAAAGAAAAATATTTTGATTTTACTCAATGTTGTTGTTTTTTTACTCAAAAATAAGCAATAAAAAATATTAATTATATATTATTAAACTAAATAATTATATTTGTTACACGCAACTGTGAGTAATCTATATATAAAAAAAGAAAACAGAATTCATATATAACCTATACATACATTTTATTTGATTTTAGAAAAATAATCATAAATTTTGCTAATCTTAGATTAAATTCTATACCATAATTCTTCTAAGAAAAGCATGAAATGTTCCGCACTTGTCTATTTATTAGTTTTATTACTTAGTAACTTTTAAAATCATTAAAAATATGAGTGGGAAGATCAATTAAAAAAGATTTCATGATTTGAATCCATTAAAAATCGTCAACAATTAAGTTACTTTTAATTTTGATTTGAAGGTTTTATTATTTTAACATGTTCTGTATGTAAGCTGTCATTTTATAAAAACGTACAAGCATATAGTTAGTGGGTATATAAGTAGTTTTAATTTTTATGTCATGAATTCATTTTGTCTTCGGCATTTTGTTGATTTTCACAAAAATATCATGATTGAAATTAATTTGCTTTTGTAACTTTGTTTTAGTTACTTTGATTATTTCTGTTTTGCCAATTAACTATACTTATAAATCAACTAATTCGCAATTATTTTCTAATTAAACTAATTTATCCAATTATCTATACCATTAAAATGATTGTATATTCTTTATAAGATATGCATAAAAAATTAATACTTTTGAGACTAATAAATATAAAAAGTTGCACTATTTTTATCCATATTAGGTTATAAACCTCATTTTTGTGCTTATATATATTTATAAAGTGATGCCATTTTTGGTATAGTAAGTATTTGCAATGTAATAAATTTTTATTATTTTAAGTTAGAATTATATCATTTCTCAATAAGTTTTCTTCTCTTTTCTAATGTAATTAAAACAACTAATTGCATCTTAATTCAGCTGATTTTTGGTGTTAGCCACTTAGTTATTAATTAATTTTCGAAGTGCCTTGGGTTGGATCCATAAAACATGTTGATACTTTAGAATATTTAATTAATTTTTGCTTTGATTATACATATATTTCTCACTTATATATATATATATATATATATATATATATATATATATATATACCTTCTTCGCCTCATTTTACTTTGAAATATCATATATACTTTGAACCTCATTAATATTAAATATTTTTAATATGGAAAAGAAAACAAGGCTGGAACGAATTAATATATTTGCGATATAAGTTTAACGATAATTTGCTACTTTTTAAAAAACATGTCAGTATTTTTAACCAGTTATACAATTGCACGAAATAATTTATGATTTATTAATTAATTTCATTGAGCAAATAGAAATTAAAATACATCTGTATTCTTTTTTGTTGACTTATATAATAACCTCTTATTTGAACTTATAATAGACTTAACTTATTTAACAGAATAATGTATTGAGACCTTGTTGAATGGCTTTCAAATGACTGAAACGTCCAAGCAATTAACAAGCAGATCCCCTTAGAGCAAAACCGAAATTATATTACGAGACTCTTGAGTATATATAATTATTTTCCCCTATTATTGGGAAACAGAACACACACATATAAGTTCACAAATATGCCAATTTAAAGTTCTCATAATCGTACGAAGCACTTCAAATCTGTTATGAATATCGCATGAGGCACAAATGCTAACTGTAACGCTCAGTTGCTCACATACATATGTGCTCTAAATAACAGTTTTATAAGCTTCTAGATTTGTCTGGGAGCATCTAGTTGTGTCACTAAATCTGGAACCTTAGCGACATTTAATGATCAACATTTGTCGCTAAGTATTTCGCCAATATCACTCTCACTTATTCAGCGATAAGGACAGGTGTATTTTCAAATTGCTTGTAAACCGTGTTTCCGGTCATAAAATACCCCTTTTGCCGGGAAGAAACTAATGTCTCAACTTTCTGTAACAGTATTCATTTAAGATAACTTAAGAACTTCACAATTTTATGCATTTTTCTTAGCATCAATCTTTTACTTTGACCTTTCATCTTTTATTCCCCTCTTTTCCTTAATGAACGCTTAAAAGAAAATGCGCATTTTGAACACATTTTGAAGATCAAATGAAAAAAAAACTAAAATCTTATTTACGCATGTCACATTTATAAACCTGGAAAAAATACAACTTTAAACCTAGCTGTTATTGTAATACTTAAAGATTACGTTCAAAATGTAATATATAGCCAAAAAATGGAAACAAATCATAGCATATTTTACAGTACGAAAAGTGAGCTTTAAAGACATTCTTCATTAAGTTATCATTCTATTCTCCCATTTCGAACTATATGGGCTAAGAATTTTGTAATTACAAGCCTAATGTCCCATTGCAACCACTCCCATAAAAGCAACTCAAACGTTTCAGAGTGAAAACTTCTACAATAACTAGCTATACCCGTGGGAGGAAAGAGAGATAAAACTAAATTACTTATATCCGATAATGTGTAATTTAATGCATGTTAATTGGATTTAATGAATGGGTTTTGTTTCAAAGCACAAGATGGAGCTTCCATGACTGCACAAGCGAAACTTCGTGATAACTTATTATTACGTGACCACATGGAAATTAGATGCATGCGTTAATTAACAATTTATTTTTACTTCACTTGCTTGGAAGATTTCTCCTCTGTGTTTAGAAAGGAAATCGTTGCTGACATATTGAAGTTTTTTTTGCTATCAGTTGTTAATGAAATATTGTCTTGAAAAAAAAAATATGGTGATAATGTACTTAAACCTACTGTTCTTAGATTTACGAAAATAAACAAGAGATTTATTTTCGCTAGGATATGAATTCTTTTAATTACTATTCTTAAAAAACACATGCTACCATTACACGTAAACATTTACAGATATTTAATTGCTTTCATAAGAAAATAAATGATAGTATCTATTTTGCAAACAATGATTAATTTTTTTAACGTTCAGTTCCTGAAATCTAATGTTAGGTTTAAAAGGGTAGCCATTACAAAAAAAATCTGGCATAAAAAAGGAATATGTAACTAAGAAAATCTTGAAGTTAAATGCTTTCACACACAGAGAGATTTTGATACGTTCTAAAAAAATTTGGCAGTTTTTGTTTTCATAAAATATTCATTATTATCAATAATAGAATTTTAGAAATATTTAACATGCTTATTCGATTAATACTACAATTGAAAGCTTTGAAAGTAACATGAATTATAAAATATTATTTTAACTCATTTTAAATTTACCTATCCAACGGAAAATTTGTAGAACATATATCTATCTAATTTTCCTAACCTTAAAAAACATTAATTATCAGTTTGGTCAAGCGTTTTGATAAAACACGTGATCGTGACAGACACATAAGACTTTGGTAATTGTATCAGTAAAATCTTGTTCATATTAAATGAAATGTTTTCTGAAATTATATTAATGGAAAAAATATTAAAAGCAATTTTATTTGATACTATTTATTATTTTTTGGAATGTTAAATGTTATATAAAATTATCGCTTTCCCTTTGTAAGGTTAATCACTTGTTTACTGTATTGCAGACTATTAATAAAGATGACTTGTTTTCAGGACATCACGTTTATTTGCGCACATCTTTTCAAACATAAATCATATACACATTTTTCACAAGCACCATTTTTCAACATTCTTTTTTACATCTTGGAACCAAACACAATTCGATTTTTTTGTTCGTTGCCAGTAAATTTTCTAAAAACAAAAATATGAGCTGGTGTTGCCAATAGCATAATTTTAATTCGTTGCAACAACTTTAAACATTTAAAAAATATATAGCTTGATAAAGAATATTGAAAATAAAGTATCACTTGAAATTTAAATCGTTTGCTCTTAAAAATTGAATATATCACACATGCAAAACAGTATTCTTTTAAAAGCTCTTTCTAAATATTGCAAAGGAATTATACCATGAAACTAATGTTAAATCAGAAATTTTATGAAATAAAACGTAATTTGATAATCACCAGCTATGAACAATAGATATTAAAAAGGAATCGTTTCTTTAAGTGGTTATTATTTCATATTTTATATAACATTATTAATATACGCGAAGAATACATCTTTTACGAAGAATACACATATACTTGTTTTAAAGCTAATTAATCTAATAATACCAGTTTATTTGTTCAAACATAAAAGCACAGTTAGTTTTAAAATAATTCTAAAGCAATTAATCAGTTAGGAATTGGTTTAAGTAATAAGTATGAGAAAAAAAAGTCTTTGATTTATTTTGCAATTACAATTTATGAAATTTTTTTACTTTGTTATGAATATAAAAAACGTTTCTTTTTATGTTTCTACAAAATAAAAAAAAATTAATCAGTTTCAAAATGCAAATTCTTTTTCAATTTAATAGAAAATATGTAACTTGAAAACTATTTCATTTCTAACATTTTCTAAGAAAATCTTTCCATATTTCCAACCTCAACATTCAATAACAAAATCCAAACATACATTTTAAATTGAAAACTTTTACTTTTCATGCCTGTATCTTATGACTTGGATAATGTTTTCTTAAGGCGCATTATAATCATTTCCCAAATATAGACTTTCAAAGAATAACGTTTTTCAAGGGAAAATATTCAAAAAAAAAAAACATCAAAATGATCATATTTTTGTCTGCGACAGTTTCAAATAACTCTTTTAACACGTCTGGAGTCTCATTTCCTTGCATATTTTATTTTCTTCAACAGTAATGGGAGACCTTCTCTTCTACGAGGCAAAGAAGCGTCCTCTGGCCCGAAGGAAGTTTTCTATCAAGCCCAAGATTTACAACTCATCTTCTCGAACTTTTTTTCTTCTTCTTCATTCAAATTCCATCAAAACCTCTCATAAATTTTCAGCTCAATTCATTGATCGATATCTATATTTTAAAACGTTCCCGTTCGGAATCGAATTTAAGAAAAAGGAAATCGATGGTACATTTCAGAACACGGATGGAACATTTCGCTGGCTTTGCAAAAAGACCCAGCTTACTTACGCACGAAAGAAAAAGAGAAGGTTTTAATGAGAGTTCATTTCCAACTTCTCGGGTGCAGTGCGCAACTCAAAAGTATAATCTTTGAGAAAGAAAGTTCCAACATTTTTATGCTTTTTTCCGGGGAGAGTTGAGATGTGTGATGTTGGAAAAATGCCAGGAAAGTAGGAAGAGACTTGGGGTTTTCTCTCATTTCCGCTTCATCATCTGCTCAAAAAGGTTTATGAAATCAAACCGTTACGCATGATCGCTTGAAGTCAAGAACTGTCTCAAGATAATTGTTACTGGTATTAAGTAGTGCGGTTCGTTTTGGAAGCTTTGGTTCTAAGAATAGACTCGGAATAGAAGAATTTAGGATTCTTTTTCAGAACTTTTCATGCATTCTTAATGTAAACAGTAGAATATAATGAAACGTACCCTAAAGTTTCGGGTTTTTCATAACGAGGTTTGAATATTGAGATGGATGCTTATGAAATTAAAATCCATGGTTTGAGCAGAATAAGAATTATTTCTCTTTTCTAAACTTAATTCAGAATTTTACTACTGAATTTAATCAATTTGTGAAATTGGTAGAAATATTTTTAAGCGCTTATACTACATTTTAATACTTATGATTATATTATTTTGTTATAGTTTAGTATATTATATTTCTATGGTTTAGGGAGAGGCAAATGAGAATTTAATATTTTTATAACTATTGTTGTAATATCGTTAAGAATGCGAAATAAAGATAATATTTCCTCTTCGGCCTTCACCACTTATAAAATAGAGTAAATTGTATATACATATCTATTTAAAAGTATATGTAAATGTATTCCTATATGCACTGATATTTGACTGTTTTGTTTGAGAAGAGGGACAATGGAACAAGAGCGTATGAAGGCATGCATTTGGCCTAGCTCCAGTGTCACTTTCCATACATGTATTGTTTGCCCAGGATCATTACTATATGTATGTTTTTAAAATGATTCTTGAATTTTAATTATGTGGAAATACAAACATAAGTATAATAAAAAGAATTTAAAAGTTCTATGCAAGTTAAAAGTTTTGCTAAGAACAGATTTAACCACCCAACGTGCGCTTTTTATATAATTATTAAATTACTCAATTCAATATAAAAAAAGGATTGAACTAAACGATGAAATGCCGAGAAATGGATAATAGTAAACTTATCCGATTTTTAAATTAAAGGAAACTATAAATTATTAAATTGAAGGGATTTAAGCTAAATGTAATTAAATTGAAGCAAACGATAAAAAATTTAAAAGTGATCTGATATCCCAAAAGTGGTCCCCCTAAAACAATAGCCCCTTGGGTGGTTAATGAAAATGGTATTGTAAATGCCCTCTATTTCAATATGCTTCATTTCAATTGAACTTCTTTAGATATAGGTGATATAACAACCTGGAAGCCGGAGCTGTTTATTGATCAACAGAAGGTGTAAGCTCAGGACTAAATTTTATATGTGTAATAACAGAATCTTTTTGTCATTAAATTAATCAAAGTTCTCATCATCTTCATCTGATGAAGTATAGAAACTTGAAAAACAATCTGGATACTAAAGTAAGGGCCTCCTTTTTCTTACAATGATTCAAGAGTTATCGAAATATTATCGTCTTCAAATGCATTATTATCATCTAAATAAGCATATGATCGCCGAAGAATTTATTCTGGTCAACGATGCATAATTAAGATACTTACATCGAGGTATCATTAAGAAGCAAAGAGGGAACTATTGGCAGCGGAACTCGCAGTTTTGAACCTGGGTCAAAAGACGAGGACGACATCTGAGTTAGCACTTCCCTCTCCAAACTTCCACACCCTCTCAATGAGAGGACTTGAGACCTCTAACAGATTTAACGTGCATCAGTACCGATACACGAATGGTCTTCAATGTCTTCAGGTTTCGAATATATGACTCGAAGAAAACAACGCAAGACACGAATCCGATGACCGCTAAGCAACTGCAGCCACGAAAACATTAACGTATGTAATCGAAACATCGTAATACATATCGAAGAACACATTAAAGCAGGGGGTTCCAACCTTTTAAACTTCGGGGAACCACTTGAGCATACCAATTTCTCGAAGGAATTTCTTGATCAAAGGGAAGAAAAAATAGGATATCAAAACTTTATCTATTTACAAAATTGTTATCGCATCATTATTTTTTCATAATAAAAACCTCTTAGTAAGATAATTTTATTATTAGTAAGATAGCCAATAGGTATTTTTAGCCACCCAAGGGGCTATTGTTTTAGTTAATCCAAAAATGTCGTATCTGACCACTTTTAAAAATTTATCCTGTTTTAGCATATAAACTCAATTTTCAAAAATATGTCATAATAAGTTCCCAATTTTTTTATCGGATTGAAATGCATCAAAAAATAAATATTTTACTTATAGATTTATGTATTACGTTAAATCATATGTAAACTGGAATAAAGATATGACTGAAAATAAATAACATTATTCAGAATTTTAAGACCGCTGTGAGGCAGCCATTTTTTTAGCCATCTAAGGGGCTATTGTTTTAGGTGAATCACTTTTGGCGTATCAGATCATTTTTCAATATTTTATCGTTTGTTTTAATTTTAATTAAATGTAGCTGATATAATATTCATTTTAATAATTTATCGCTTACTTTAATTTTAAGGACACGTAGCTCATATAATATTCAATTTAATAACTTATCGTTTGCTTCAATTTTAATTCCATTTAACTTATAAATAAATTCAACTTAATAATTTATCGTTCCTTTTCATTTTAATATCTTAAGAGTTTACTATCGTCCATTTCTAGATATTTCATCGTTTATTTATAATTAAGTAATTTAATAATTATTATAAAAGAAGCGCATTTTGGATGGCTAAATCTGTTCTTTGCAAAACTTTGCATAAAACTTTTTTTAAATTTTTTTTTTTTGTTTTGATTTCTAAAATATATTCTATGAATCATACACAAAAGCAACAATATTTTAAATTACAACAAATTATTAAAAAAAAAAGAATTTTTTTAATGATTTAGCTATGGTTGTTTTTATTACAAAGTATTTGTAGGTCTGGAATAATTGTTGAAATTTGCAACCTAATGTCATTTTCAGCATCCAATATGTTTCAAAATTTTGTTTTTGTCGCAGCTTACGAAGAGAAAGATTTTTTTGCATACATTGGTTGAAACATATGACATTAGTTGTTTCACAGCTCTTTTGATAATGTTAATATATTCTTTTCTAATGTCAATCCAAAAATTCATAATATTAACTTGACTAAAATTTAGTTTCTCTTGTCAACTCCTCTCTCTCTCTCTGTCTCTGGTCTTGTAACTTGTGTGTAGTTTGTCTTGCCGGTCGATTCAATTTCATCAATTTGTTGTTCTCTTTCTTTCATAGGAAGTTCGGAAGTATCCCAATCTTGTGAAATATTTTGGATCCAAGATAATTTTTCTTTTTGAAGAGGAAAATATTCAAGAAATATTTTTTGCAGATGGGATAAATGTTGAACCAAACTAATTTTAGTATATTTATAGGGATTAGCATTACCGTCTACTAAAATATTACGTAAATTTGGAAAGCATTCAATATTATCTTTCAAAATGCAAACTACCCAAAATTTTAGTTTTAAAAGAGTGGCGTCAATTTTACTTTATGCCTTGAAAATAGTGACATAACTGGCCAAATAAGACGATTCTTCACCTGAGACAAGCAATGGAGACTAATATGTGACCTAATGCCTCTCGATTAATGTGTTTAAAAGAACGTGACTTTAACAAAATTTAAAATTTTATTTTATTCATAAAATATTTTATATTTGTTTTTACGAGCAAACTGCCTTTAAGAATTCGATCTTTTATAATTAAAATTTCCTAAGATTTTTGGCACTTTGATTATATCAAATACTGATCTCTTGCGGAACCTTGGTCGAAATTCCAGGGAACCTAAGTTGAAGGATTCAGCATTAAAGAATACATCGATGAATTCCCTGAAATGTATAATCGTATGACATTGAAGAATAATTGTTTAAGTGTTTTAAGAAAGTACACATTATGATTATCGAATTATATGAATATTATTATTTTTAATTATGGTCATAAAAATGTACAACATATTACATATAGAAAAAACTAACTTTTCGTCGCAAAAAAAAAAAAAAAAAAAAAAAAAAAAAAAACTTCTTATAACTTCGAATTTTTTTATGCTATTATTTTCCGAAATTCATGTTATAAATATATAATAGAAAATTTATGTTACAAAATATAAAATAAAAATCACACGAAGAAAATATACACTAATTCTTCCCCGTGCAGAGTTAATAAAATTTTATATTTTTAAGTCACATAGCAAACTTCGTATTTTTTATAGAAAATTATTACATTTATTCCGATAAAGCAAGGGGAAAAAAGTAAGCATCTTATTTAATGTATATTTTCAGGTTGTGAAATTCTTAAGACAACGAATACATGAAATTATATTACGTCACATTTATCAATAAAAGGGTTAATTTGTTCGATTTATTGGTTTTGTTAACGTTGTACGAAAAGCAACATTTGGGCAAAAGGCGATGTACCTCGTAATTCTGAACCTATGCCAAGTGACGAGGACGACACCTGAGCTGGTACCTCCCTCTCCTAATTTCCACACTCCACCACGGGAGGACTTTGAGCCTCGACATATTTAACGTGCACAAATCCCAACTAAGTAACGGGTCTTTAGTAGCCCCAAGGCTCGAACTCACGATTCGTCGAAAACCTCTAATCGTGAGTCTGTTACATGACAACTAAGCTACTCTGGCGACGATTGATAAAAAAAAGAAAGAAGCATAATAAATCTTCAGCTTTTGTTGAAAATTTTCGGATATAATGTGTCAATTTTCAAAAATTTTGAGACGGGTAATTTTCTTTTCCTTACATATGTAAATAAATGATTATAGACATAAAAAGAAGACCCTTAACATAAAATGAAATAAACAAGCAATAAGTAAATAAAATAAATAAATAACACCTTTTTGAATTATATTTTGTTAAAACAGGAATTTGGAAAAATCTATACAAATGATATATCTTTTCAGAAACACAATCTGATTCAAAAATTATTTCTAAAATAATTATTTCTGCCAATATATATCTTAAAATTAGATAAGTGAAATCCGCATTTTTAAATTTAATTATTAAAAAGTAGTTTTTTAAATTTTCAACATGTTTTTATCATTAGAGATAAGCAATGAAATTATTAAATTTGAAGTTGAACCATTACAGTTTCCAATCGTTTTAAATCAGTTTTTAATGGGATGTATTAAATTAATTAAAAATAAATAAGTTCTATGAAAAAAGCATTTGTATAAGCATCTGTTAAAATATTTCAGGTAATATCTGAGCAATATATTGATTACAAATTTTGTTAAATAACGGTGATATGTTTAATTAGAAATATAAGTATATCTGCAGTTAAAAGGTTAAAATGGATTTGTTTTTAAATTAAAGCATAAATCTCTTTAAATAAATTTACAGAAGATAAAAGTAATATTCAAATAGAATTTTAGCTCATAACGCTTAAAAATTATGAAACAAAATATCATAATTAGATATACGGAATGATAATCAGATTCGATCAATGATTTTTTTAAAGAAAATATGTAATTGTTTTAAATGCATTAAAATTATTTTATAAGGACGTTTTAATATAAAAAGATTCTATTTAGAAATTAAAAATTTCTAATAATTTAAAAGCATTAGTAGATCCGAGATAACTTTGAAAGTTTAATGATTTCCTTTAATATATTAATAATTTTTACCAGTACTTAATTCGTAATCAAATTTTTCATTCGTATATTTGAATGATAATTTTACTTTAAATATAAGGGGAAATATCATGAAGAGTATCAAAATATAATTCAAATGCCAAATGATAATTGGACGTCCAATTATTTATCTTAGAATTAAAAAAAATTAGTTGTCATGCATGAAGAATGTTAGTTATAATCCAATGCTCACTCCTTTTAACATATAATTTAGTATTGCGGTGAACTCACATAAACGATCGATTTAGTTTTTGATGTCTCTTACATTCCAATACGGATGCCGGCTAAAACGCAGTTGTGATCCTTGAGAAAGATCAGGCGACATTTTTAAGGCACACGAACTTTGAGGTTATGACCTTACGGAAGTTGGTACCAGCAATCTCATCCTTGGAAGTTATTTCCTTTCCAAGTCGGAAATAACATGGGTCAATAAAAGGAAAATATTGTGTACCGTGGCTTTGGAAAAGCGTGGCCAAATTCATTCCACAAGCAAAAATTCTGCATTAGAAAGAAACAGAAGAGATGTCCTAGTGACTGATTGATTGTTTATTATTGTCGTATAAAGAAGCAACACGAGGGTTGTTGGCGACAGACTTCGTAATTTTGAACTCGGTCAAGTGACAAAGACAACTTTTTTTCTAAACTTCTACACCACGCCATTAGGAGGACTTGGAGTGTGACAGATTTAAAATACATCAGCCTCACTACACGGAGTGTCTTTTGTGATATTAAGACTCGAACCAACGACTTGATGGAAACAACTTCAGCCATGAATTCGCGACCATGATTATTAGGCTACTGTGACCACACTTTAATCACTAAATTACTGATAATCGAACGAATTTATATATTCGTTGGTCGAGTCTGTTTAAACTTCGAAAACTACTAAAATACTTGGGAGCGACTCTTAAAATTGTCCCTATTCACAGATTTAATCATTTCGAACATTTCAATGTCCTACTTTTCTAATTGAAAACAAAATTTGATGTTCCATCATTGCTCTCTCTCTCTCTTTTCAATGACGATGACGCACACAAATGTTCTCCACAAATAAATGCTATCAACTCGAAAATAAATGCAATCATTTAATACGCATAGCTGAAAGTCATTGCTACAGCATCCCGTCGGTTTCGAAGAGATAGCGCCATTTGTAATTTCTTACGAGCGGATGTCCTGGAACTCCTTGAATTCTCTATGTAAAGTTAAAAAGGGAAAGAAAGAAACTTGCATATGTATTCTTGAATTTCATACAAATGATTAACAAAATTATGTACCTACCAAATGATGATTCTTTCAAGTTTGATAAGATTATGCGTCAGCTTTTCATTTTTAGACAGGAGAAATAAATTTCATTTATTATGAAAAAGTCAGCAAATTTATTCTCAGTTCTTTATGTTTTCAATCGATGAAAACCATTTGATTAAATGGCAAATTTTATCTCAATGAAAAAAACTTATTCTTGACAGAAATGACAATTCTCAGATGATTTAAATAAATGGTCAACCATTTAAAAAGGAATAATGTAAAACTCTGTTTTGAAAATTGCTATTTAAATCAGATGAAAATGTCGGTTTAGAAAGGATAAATAAATCTCTTATATTTTATTAACACAACAAAACTGCAAACTCCCATGTGTTCCAAAATTTGATTTTAGAACTCAAAAGACAAGTTTTTATCAAGAAATTTTTTTTATCGACGTTGAATTTTTAATTTGCATAATCGGAAACATTTTTCTGAAATAAAGCATAAATCTTAAACACTTAAGACATTAGAAATAAAAGACTAATATTTTGCCATTTGGAACTATACATAAAAGCTTTTGTGATCATACCCACGTACGTAAAAAAAAGAAAGCAGTTTTTGTGATCAAACTCACGTACGTAAAAAGAAGAAAACAGTTTTTGTGACCATACACACCTACGTAAAAAAAATAAATAAATAAAATTCATTTATTTAATTCTCGAAATGACCTCTATATATCTGAAAGTCAAAGATAAAATCTACATTTACTTACCATTTACTCATCAAAGATTCTACGGAATTAATTATAATGTAAGGAAATCCTTCTCTCTGTCTCTTATAACTGCATGCTAATCGCTTAAAGACATGTAACTAAATATCAATTTTATTCTTGAATGGCGTCTAAGTAATTGGAAGGACTATGTGCATTTTTTCAATGCATTTTTAGTTTGCAATTAGAGCTTATTAATTCCTAATTTAAAATCTCTAAGATAGTTTAATATAAGAAATTATACCTCTTAACGTATCTCAAAAGAAAGATTTTTCAATCAGAAATGGGCAAAAAATTTCTAGTTTACTTCATGTTTTATTTTATTCTTTATCATTTAACTATCTCATTGTAGAAACTAAGTATGAAAAGAACCCACGCTTTTATTACAATTTTTAAGTTTTTTTTTCGTGAAACTTTTAAAAATATTCTATCATAACTATTTTTATAAATTTAAATTTTTTATTGTTTTACAGGAGCTCTCCATTAATATTAATAATAAGAGATTATATCCAATGCATATTATAATTTGCACTGTTTTAATTAAAACAAAAACACAACTAGACGGTTTTAATTTTTTATCATCAATATACATGTAAAGATTTTAAATTTAAAATTTGATTTTTATATTTCAACTTTTAATAGAGCAAGCAATATCATAAATTGATTTCTATCTAGAGACAAATCAGTTTTAATTAGAAGGAACATTGTGCTCAAATATATTAATATAATGCATCGAAGTAAACGAAAAAAAAATCTATCTAAAATATTTTTCTTAAAAATATTTTCCTAATTAATATTCATTGATACAAGAAGAAAACTGGTATAAAATCCAGTTCATTATTTCTCCAACATAAAAAATGTAATCTTCTTAAATGCAAATTAATTTATATTTATACAACTTAATACAAAACATCAGAAAGATACAAAATATATTACTCACATTTCGAAATGGTCCAGCCGAGAGTTAAATAAAAATAAAAAATATAGCCTATCCTACTCGAAAACTTTAATATTGTTTCATAATATATATCATACAAATATATTACTAAATAATATTTCAATTATATAAGTGAAAAAAGGGGCAACTCTCAAAAGTATTCCCTGAAATTATTCAGAACTGAAATTAAACATACAAGTCTAATTTTAAGAAATTGTCCGTTAATCCATAGAACAAATTATTTTTATAGGCAATTCTTAAAAAATGTTTTCATTTCTTTAAGAAATGTTCATAAGATTATTGATATTGCCATATGTATTTTAAAAATTATTCTACGGTAACCCAAAATGCGGAAAAAATTATTGATTAAACTGCAAATTTAATGATTTATAAATGCTCAGTCTGTTTTATGTATGTACTATAATGCCAATATTATATAACGTGTGATCTTTAATTTTCTTTTACTCAGAATGGAATCAAATTGTGTTGGATTCGTTTTATAACGTCGAACTAGAAGCAACACGAGAACTTTTGGCGATGGACCTCGTAATTTTGAACATCGGTCCAATGACGAAGACAACACCTGAACTGGCACTCCGCTCTCCTAACGTCCACCCACGCCAGAGGTGGGACTTTGGCCGTGGCTACACGGCGAGTCTCTAGTGGCATTAAGTCTCGAACCCACAACTCGTCGAAAACCAAGACCGTGAATCCACGGCCTTGACCACTAAGCTGCCGTGACCATAAATCAAACTGGAAAATTCCATTTTATACCTAACATTATCATAATACTATAATGCGAATAATATAACATGATTTTATTTTGTACTCAGAATGAAACCAAATTGGAAAATTTCACCTCATCTGTAATCTGATTCTTATAATGCTACACTGCGAATAATTCAACATTATCTTCAGTTATATACCGTTAAAGAAGTAATCAAATTGGAAAATTCCACCTTTCGTGGAATCTAATCCTTTCACATCGCCTGATCAATTCCTTCTTTTTTCGTCCCCACTAGTGTTGTACCTCATTCTTGTAGAGACTATATTTGAAACATGATTAATTCGAAGAAAGTTGTTTCGGGGGGGGGGGGCAATACCTATTTATTTAAAATTGTCTTATAATCGAATTCAAATAGGTATAGAGAAAAGTGCAACGTAAAGTCAACTTCAAAACTTATAAGCTGGGAAAAGAAGTCAATCTGTATCTGTAAGTATAGATTCATTAAATTAAGGCTTTATTTGTGAATTATGTAATTGGGTACTGGCTACAGATATCACAATATCGAACTATAGCAGGAAACAACGATAGCATCCACAAAACTGAGAGAGAAATTAAACTCCAGCTTTGTTTTCTAAATTTCCACATCACGACAGCAAATCGTGTAATGATATCAATCCCGCTTTCTTTACAGGATACAGTTAAAAAACACGCGTTTCAAATTCATAACTTTTAAGTAACTTAATCTCAGATATAAAGCATAATATTATCTTAAAAATTATTAATGCAAACAAAATACATTCATTTAGTACAGCTTTATTAAATAAAATGCAAGCGTTATAGGAACTAAATAACAGAATAAATTGGATAAAGGTTAAGAATACAAAGTT
Source organism: Nephila pilipes (assembly GCA_019974015.1). NCBI lineage: Eukaryota > Metazoa > Arthropoda > Arachnida > Araneae > Nephilidae > Nephila > Nephila pilipes. The sequence goes on along the minus strand of BMAW01118162.1, from coordinate 59,776 downwards.
TCAATGTTTAAATAAACTATTTAAATCCATAATAATCCATTTTATACATTTTTAATTGCTAATTACAACTGGAAACGTCCACTTTTGTGAAAAAGTTTCTTCAACACGCATTACAAGATTTCGATTAGAGTAAAAAAGTAACATGTTTCCATTTTGTATTTATCTGATTGCATATACTTTTGGAATTTAATGTTAAATTTTCAGTAATATTCTTCATATCAAGTTTATATTTTTATGATTTTTAAAGTGTTTTACTGTATTGAAAGTGTTATACTTTCCTAATTAAAAACATTCCATTTGAGAGGTTTTTGTTATTTTCATTTCCTTTCATTATTATTTTAATTTATTCTGCCAATTTCCACCCCATATCGCGATTTGGCGAATATGATATGAAACAGCTGACGATTTCATACGAGATCAAAATAACCAATTATAGCCTCAACCTCAGAGCGAGAAATAGAGGGCGTGAAATGGAAAAGAGAACGGCTGAGAACCAGACAAGCTAAATTGAATGATCGGAATTACGTGAAAGACATGTACTAGAGTGGAGGTACAAACTTTGACTTCCTATCTGTTATCGAACTGTTTCAATTCCTGAGACGTTAAAGCGTCAAAACCTTGAGCCCTTTTACGAAGAAACTTGAAAATCACTTTATCAAAATAAATCACTTACAAAGAGCAATAATCGCTAGCAGTTCTTCGCGCCCATTTTCATATGATTTTTGTGTCTATCTCAAATCTGAAATTTGAGGTTTTGTTTTTTAAATTAACATCACTATAAATAGATCTTGTCGAATATCTTGACTCGCGTACAGTAAAGGATGTGTTATGAACTTTTTGAAACATTAATAACTAAAAATATCTGTCAGGGGAATAATTTTACATTTTTTCTTATAAATTGTTTAGCAGTAGAATGTAATTTATTTGTTTAGGTAAATAGTTTGCTTCAATTGTTTCCGTAAATAATTTGTAAAGTAGAATTGATAAAGTTAATAATTTCTTTGCTTGATATTCGTCTTGCGGAAGTTATACACTGCAACTCTTTGTAAACGATTGCGTTTCTGTCTGTGTAGCTTATGAAAGTAAATGGATAAAAAAAAGCAAAGTGCGTATTATTCTTTGAGTGGTCGGGCTTATGACAGTACAAGGGACGTTCAATTAGTTTTTAGAAAGACATAGAAAAACAAGTTACTTTTGGTAGATTATTTTTCAACATAATCTCCTTTCAAAACTACACACTTTTCCAAGAGTTTCTCAAACTTGTTTAAGCCCTATAATAAGTAAAATTTCAGAAGGTCCTGCAAATAAGTATTTGTTTGGGAGATGACTTCTTCGTTCGATGTGAACCTTTGTCCGAAGAACCGTTTTTTTAAGTTTGGAAATTTTAAAAACAAAAGTCACTAGGGGTCAAATCTGGTGAATACGGTGGATGTTGTAGCAATACGACCTTTAATTCTATGATTATGGATATCGTAACAGCATAAGTGTGCACCTGTGCATTGTCTATATCAGGCCTGGCCAACCCGTGGCCAGCTAGGTGTCAACCTAAGGCGAGCGGAGCTGGGTCATCTGAATAAAGATTTAAACTTTTATTGTACGTAAAAATACCAAAGAACATACCACCATAAGTCGTTCGTATCATACCCAAGTACCATAGAAATATCTCACTTCCTGACTCAATTTTTATCACAATTTTTCTTTAATCTTGTTCAGAAACAATTACTAAACTCGTTTCAAAAAGCGCATGAGCCATCTGATGCGATTGGGCGATACGCAAGGTATAACTAACAAGCAATCGTAATGAAGAGCGAGGGTGTGAATTATTAGACGTAGGGAGGCGAAAGCGACACGCAGAACATGCGGAATAGCAGCAGCCAATCTGTCGGTAGCAAGCCTAATGTATTTGATGCAGAAGAGTATTGTTCCACACAGACTGAGTGCTCAGTGTCTTTTGATCACTAATAATTTAGCGCTAGCATCATATTGTAAATGCAAGACAGTTTTTTAAATTGCATTTCGTGGAAATATATTTAATTCAATAAAATGTAATTTCCCTTAATTTATAGCAGAATATTCTCGATTCGAGGTTTGCACGATTAGTCTCTTTCCACGGCCGAAAAGGTGAAAGTTGTAATAGTTTTTAACGTGAGAATTTGAATCGGCATCAGTTCGTCAGCGCGCTTGCGGCGCGCACGCTGCACACATATGTAATAATATGTAATAATATAACTCAATAACTATATATATGAAATCTGGTACTTTTAGAATCAAACCTTTTTTAATGAAGGGGACTAAAGTTATGAAATAATTGTTTTAAATACAAAAGAGATATTAACCTCAGTTCGTAAAAGAGAAGCTACGGGCATTAATTCTTCTTTATATATGAGATCTTAAAATACTATAGCTACTTAATTATATATGAGTAATTAGCTGCGATACTTAATTTATAGGTAATTACCTAGAAATTTTAAAATGTGCCTTCTAACTTTAATAAATTATATATTATTTAACATTTAAAATAATTATTTTTATGCCTTTTAACGCATCTTTAAATAAAAGTTTGATAATAAAATATTTTTTACTCATAATTGTGAATATGCAAAGAAGTCTGTTCAAGCGAACCCTCTGTTGCTAAGGAAGAGAGCTTTAATTCCACTTTGGACACTAAATTTAGAGCTCTGTTTCAGGCTCTGTCTACCCGCCATTTCGATTTCGTGGACGTAATGTTAATCCTACGGGATTTCGACTTTAATTCTCACATCTTAATTATTCGATCTATTTGAATGCAATAAAGTGCATCTGAAAGAGCAGAAAAATAATGAATGCTTCTGTGAAATTACTTTTTTTTTCTTCGGATTTTTAAAAATATTTAAAAATATTTTTTAAAGGTAGGAAAACTCACAAACGAATCATTAAAATAGGGGTAAAAATAATTTTAAAAATTGGAGGAAAAAAAGTAATTCCACAGAAGCATTCATTTTTTTTTTTTTTTTTTTACTCTTTCGGATGCATTTTATTGCATTTAAATAGATCAAATAGTAAAGACGTGAGAATTAGTCGAAATTCCAGAGGAATAACAATACGGTCACGAAATGAAAATGGCTGGTACACGGGAGCCTTAAGAGGCATTTTTGTTCAACTTACACGATGTACACTACATACAAAATTCAATTCATGATTACTTAGAGAAATGTAAGATGGCCAACTCTTGACTTATACATTCATATCCCAATACTGTAACACACTGGGATTGGATCAAAAGTATAACTGTTGATCGGAACAAAAGTATAACTGCACACAATTTAACATTATAACTGTTGACCCACCACATAATGCGCATGCGCCACATGAACAATCATTATGCTAAAGTCATTATGTTAAGTGATGCAGAGAAATAAAAAAGGGGGGTTATTTGTTTCTAAATTAAATAAAAATGATAATTATGATGAAAGAATGGTAACATATCAAATAATTGTTATTTGCTTTTGAGATATTAATTACATACATTTCTAACGAGCACATTTCTTCAAAAAATAAATAATTAAAATGAATGCAATGTTTGAAAGATCGAATTAATAGAATTTGATATATAGTGAGTAATTAAATATGATAATATGCGGTAAGAGCTACATCAACTTCGAAACAAATTTTTTTAAAATAATCTAACCTTGTTTACAAGTAATTTTGCCAACCTTTTTCAGCTGAGAATATCAATGCACTGCGTTCGAATTCGTTTAATTAAACTCATGCACTATTCATATTTTAGACTGATGCAGAATGAACTAATTGCCTCGCATGGTCGAATTGCAAAAAAAAAATGAAAAGAGACGTCGCTTTCAAAACAAAGTTATTACTAATATTCTAAAAATAGAATATAATAACAGAAATCAATGAGTATACTTCTGTGAATTTGTGCACGCAATTATAAAAGAACCATTTTCTCGTTCGCAATTCTTGTCAATTTTTTTTTTAGAAATTCAAAAATTTCGGTGAGAAAGGAAAAGTTGATTCCCAATTCTTTTTGGTTTTGAAATGTACTTTACTTTAAATAAAAATGACTTTAATAGTTAGCTGAGAAAAGTATGCAGCAAGCAAAATTCGTATCCATTAATTTTCCACGAGACTCTAAAGAGAATACAAATAAAAAAAAATTCAAGTGAAATTAGCATGAAGGGAAAATACAAGCAGCTAATTTGTTAGAAAAGAGTTCTTTAATGATTAGTAGCGTTAAAATTTCTTTCTTTTTCTTTCAGATGAATAAATGTCTAGTTATCAAAACCACGAAATTGTCTGTGCGAATATTCTTGCTGTTGTTTTTTCTTTTGTTTAAGGGATGAAAATGTTCCAGTCTTTAATGCTACGAAATAAGGAGTTAATTCTAATTTTTTTTAAAAAAACAATATTCATAAATTACTCAAAACAAAAAAGAATGCATAATTATTCCATTTAATTTGATCCCGATATTATAGTTAAAGTGTAATGAGTAATTTATTTTTTGTGAAGTATAACAGGTACAATAAAATATTTCAAAATTTGCATTTTTTGATTTTGCTGTTAAAAAGCAAAGAGAGCTTCAAAGATTCCATACATTATTATTTATGAGAATTTGATGGATATAGGGTAGAAAATTGAATTTTTAAATTTTAAATAAATATATATCATGATATGAAAAAAAAAATCTGCATTTGTGTTTTTCTCAAAATGTGACTGTTAAGGAGATTGTGGTACACTTTCTTCAAAATCTACTATATTCATTATGCTGAAATTTTACACAGGTTGCGGTAGCAGAGTGGTCATGGTTGCGAACTCGCGGCTAATGTTTCCATCGAATCGTGGGCTCGATATTGAACGTCACGGAAGATCAACCGAGTCGAAGAGCTGATGCTCGTCAAACTTATCCGTTTGGCGTGGTGCGGAAGTTTGGAGAGAAGATGCCAGCTCAGGGATGTCATCAGCAAAGCTTAGTCGAAGTTAAAATTTACGAGATCTCTTTAACAGTTTTCTCTACCAGGCGTCGCTATTGGAGCATAGTTCCAAATTGCTCCATTCTTACTTTTCGACTCATTCTCCTCGCGTTTAAAATCTCCCTTAATTTTAAATAACTAAATTTTCTTTTAAATTGGTTTCGGAACGGCATTTCTTTTTAATTCATTTTAATTCAATGGTTTAATTTTTCTTTTTATAACCTCTCAAAATCCCGCGGACAACAGCTTTCTCGAAGTCGCTTTCGTCTTCGAACTGATGTCCCACCCCTTAATCTACTCTCCGCCCATTGCTATATATGCTTCTTAGCTTACGGCCACAGCATCCAAAAGCAATGCGCGCTTTCGTAACTTTACTTTCCAACTTTGTTTCGGCAGTTCCTCACTCTGCCGAACGCCCAGGCGTTTGTTGCCTTGATCCTAATTATGATAGCTTTTTACAATTCTGATAAACTTTAACTAATTATGCTCTTTAATTATAAATTATGATGAGAGGGTAAGTTTTTAATTTTTAAAATAGGTACCTCGTAATTTTAGCCGTTACCGTTACCGTACGAGATCTCTTTGCCAATAAGCCAAGTGTTAATAAACAAATTAAAAAATATTTTGCCCATAGTGAAATAAGATTATTTCCTATATAGTGAAATAATTTTTTTTTCTGATAAACTAGCAATTTTTAATAGCATAATATTCGATAAAAACTATGGAGAAATTTAAGAAAAAGAAACATTTTATTTTATAAAATTTAATTTTTAAAACAATAATTATCTTCAATGTACACAGTGTAATGTTTATAAGTATCTCGCAAATTTTTAAAGTTATAAATGCTGTAAATTTAACACAAAACGTCCCTAAAAATAAATATACGATCGGCAAAAATAAATACAGATATTTATTACAAACTGCTCATACATAATTATTTAAGCATACGAGTATGATTTTCTTTGCATTAAAAATTACAAAAATATTTAGGTATCTCAAAATTAAAATATGACTTTCGTTGTTTTAAGTTTTTAAAAAAAGTGAGGAATATTTAAACTGGACATAAAATTCTTGAGCTCCATATTTCCTTATCGAATGAATTTCATTTATTTGAAAAGAGTAAGTATTGCGTTAATTAGGTTCTAAAACTACCCAATAAATTGTTATTTGGAACGCATTAAATCCTTTCTGGATGGTTGGCACACCGACGTGACAGAGTTCTCTCGTTCAGCCCCGACCGCCACGTATACATGTCAGAGTCTTGTAACATTTTAAAAACTAATATTTCAGGCCCAAGATCGCGCTACATGTCCATAGGATTTGAGATACATATAGATATGACCCTCAACTCGAAATGAGAAAAAGATGACACACGTAGGCAAGCAGATTTTGATTGTATAAACATGTAAAAAGTAGTGTAAACAGTTTAGTAGAGTTTCGATTGTAGTATAAAAGGCATGTTTTTGACTCGCAGGCTTCCTGATGGTTCTTTAAATGAGCGCATGGTATTTGTTGATAGTTGACGAAGAAATTTTAGTTTTACTAGAAGGTCTGATGTTTAGGTTTTCAGAAAATGACTTCCAACATTGCTCTGTCCTGTAGAAAATTCGCATGGAACAATGTAGGGACCATGGAGGGGAGTATATTGAATGGGAAAATATTAAAATTGGGAAGAATAAAAAATAAAAGTTTTTATAGAATCCGTCCGGTTTATTTTTAACCTCTATTCACATAGCCTAGATATTTTATATCGTATAAATTGAATTCAAAATAAACCCAATAAATAATAGATTTGGGATCCGTTACTTAACAATTGCCCCTTTACGCTCTTTCAAAACAGGAAACAAAACAAAATTAATTACTATCCAGAATTTTAAAATTCTTATTAAATTTCAATGAAATAATCGATATTCGGGCTTTATAAACACCAACAGGCTCTTACTCGCAGAAAGCCAGCACTTCATAGTTTATCGGTCTTGTCAAATTCAAATGTTAGGGTAATTAATTTACAACGTTTTAACGAGTACTTTGATTAAATTTGTGTTATTAACCTTTGAACGAAAACTAGCCTTTGTTAAACTTGCCTCTTATCGATAGCGTCATAGATTACATCAACATAATCGATGTTCAAGGAAAGTGGATACGATACATTATAACTTCAATTTAATCGGTTATCATTCAAAGAGAGGGATAGTGGATTTTTTTAATCGATGAAAAGTTTGGAACATTGATATTCGAAGATCCAAATAAATTTTCAAAGCGAAAAATTGTGCAAAACCACATTTATTTTTCTATATCTGGTTCTGAGATTAACACAATTTGCGATATTTAAAATTTTTGATTAGCTGGATCCCATTTCGTTTCAATTAATTGAGGTTCTTCATTAATGAAATTAAAACATAACCTTTTCATAAATTAAGATTATATTACAAGGGTCTAAAATGTAAATATACCAAAGAAATCACAATTGTGTATGTTACAAATATTTATTAGAAGTACAAAAGTTTATTGAAAAGTATAAATTCATCCTTAAAAGTGATTTTATGACATACAGAATATCTAAGAAATGGATGACTTTAATTTTTAATACATCTTGATATTGGCAACATTTAAACAATAAATTAAAGAACCGGGTTACTTTACTCGCATTATGAAATATGGAAATTCTAAGAAAAAGTCAGTTTAAGTTGCGGTTTTGACTTACGAAAATAGACTCCTTCGGACAAAAAAAAATCTCCTAGAATAATTTTTTATTTGTAAAGACAAAATCTAAAAATAAATTTTATTAAAAAAAAAACAAAGTCAGAGAGGATAAAATACAGTTATTATATTTAAAATAAAGCAGAACATTTTGATACAATGCAATAAATTACACAGAATAATTACACTAGTAAATAAAGAAGCAGATGTATTTCAAAAATCAATTTAAGGGTGTTTCTTTGTGTAAACAATATATAAATAAATGCATTAATATTACAATGCATAAATTAAACCATTGAAGTATTTGAAAACAAAACCCACACCTGGTTTTTTTTAATTTAACATGAAAATATCCGAAGATTTTAAATGCAAACAAATTGATCCTTAAACATAAATATTTAATCTAAGAATTAAAAGGTAAATTTAAAAACCCATTATCAAATAAAATTCAAAAATATACATATATATATAAATAAGATAAATATTAATAAAAATATTTCAATATTAATAATTATTGTACAATAATACTATATATTGAATTAAAATATTGTACAATAATGATTGTACAATACTTTACTTCAATATATAGTACACCCATGAAAATTGCGGGTTTCAGTAATCAATCAATGAAATGAAACACAGAAAGAAAATAGAAAAATTACTTTACGTTCCTTCGTAAATTTCCGTGTATCAAGGAATTATAAGATAAGAAAAAAGGCTTTATCACGATAATATTAATTAAGGTACAAAACTATACACTATTAAAAATAAAAGTTTTACACATTCAAACAACAATGAAATTAAAATAAAATTCGAATTACTTCTTAAAAAACCCAATAAATGTACGTTAATTTATTTAACACAAGCAATTTTTATGCACATCCATTAAATTATGATTTTTTTCGAACTAAATTTGATTAGTTAAAACAATTTCAATGCAACTAATGCAATTTATTTTACTTAAAATGTACAGATATCACCTTCGAATTTCTCTACATCAGTCCTTTTATGTTTTATCAAAGGTCTACATGGAGCATACGCTTTAGAAGTTATGTTACCACGGTCGCGGTCAGATAACAATATGTCTCCTCCTATCCTTTCAAGTGGATGTGCATGAGTACTATGAACTCAAATAGCCTCGTCGTTAGACTAGACACGTTTCCCAAGATGACGTTCCTCTTCTGTCATGGTTCCCACTTTCACACCGTGCAAATCGTACTTATGGTATGATTTGAAAGATATTCACGCCTCCTTTGCTGAGGGGGTTTATCAGAACTGCTTGAACAGATCACAAGTGCCTCTTCTGCCTTGACTCCCATCCTCACACCGTGAGAATTCTTCTTGTAGTACTATGTGAAAGACTTTGTGTTCATATCTCCTTTAGCGGGGGATTTATCAGAACTGCTTGACAGACCACAAATGTTATCAACACTGTTGACCATGCCTTGTTGGGTTTATTGTTTGTTTGTTTGTGGAGTCAGGACACCACAGAAAGAACTTCAGCAAAGAGCTCGTTACCTTAATCACTCGGCTATAGAGAAAATCACGTGCTATGTTGGGAAGGGCACGTAATGGTAAGAATTTGATTATCGAAACTTGATTAGCATGGTAAGAGCTTGATTATCGAAAGAAGGGCTGTTGTGGACCAAAAGATCATATATTTAGCCCCTGAAAGATATGTAAACACGTGAAGATTTTCTGTATTTAGTCCAAGGTCCCTTTCTTCCAGGAGAGATTATAAATATCAGTTTATTTCGAAATAAGTTTTAAATAAAAAATACTCCATTTTTTTCCACTTAAACATTTAACTTTCAGAAATAATTTTGTCTCTACATTTATATATAAAATACTGCAAAATATGGTTTATAAAAGACGTAAGAATATAAAATTCATTAAAATAGAAGGTATTCAAGTATTTAGAAAATATTAATAAATCAAAGAAAATTTAATTTCATCAGATTAAATTTGTTGATCAGAAATTACTTTCAAATATTTAAGCTCCTACAACAAAGTGATTAAAAAAGCAAGACAGTTTCATTACCAAGATAAGAGCCTAACAATTTCTTTCCCTTATATACAAAAAGGGAAAAAAAAACTTGCGTAATGTTTTCTCATCTTGTTACCGGATGTAATTAATGTTACGGGTATATTAATATTACGGGTAATTTTCTCTTCGGCAAAAAGTACAAAAAATTACAGCAATATTAATTTCTTTATCTAAAATTAAACTTGTGGAAAAATCTTAGTTCCATTAAAGTTGTTTTTGAATTTCGCAGTAGAAATTCTCATCATTAATTTTAACTTTTCAAGAAAAGCAATTTCATTTTGATTACAGTGTAAGTTAAGGTTTAATTGAATTTGGGATTGGTCTTAGTAGAAATAAAAATTATTTTCGACTTTTCGTCGGGAACAAACTGTGGTCTTTTTTTCTGTTTTTTTCCCCCTCCTTTTCTCCCTACAGTCTCATTATACATATACATGCGTGATTGGAAGAAAGAAAATTATTCTGGTTTTGTCAAATTAATGATTATGTAAATGAAAAAACTAATGAACAGTATGGTCCGTTTAACGGTATAATTTAATATATATACTCTGGTAGAATATACTTATAATTGTCTTTATGATTACAGAATTACAGAATCTAATTTGGGCGATGTTTGATAACATTGAGATCGCCAAAGTGTCGCCTCTTTAGCTACGATGATAATATTATCAAGCCAAATTTAAGTGACTTGTTGTTATGTTGAATAACTACATTTATATTTAAATTAGAGCTTTCTGGTGGGTTTTCCCTCCCCCTTTTTTGCATAATTTAATTAGTAAATGGAAAGAAATTGCTCGAAAACTGCATTAAAAGGTTTTGATAAATCGATAAATTTCTTTTTTTAACTATAAAACTTATCAAGTGGTACCATGACAAACATAACATAATCAGTCTCAGAATGTTTTTTTCATCGTGTATATATAATTTTAATAAATACAACTAAATTTAAAATATTTTCCAAAAAATAAATAGATATATATCTCGATATTTATGTCAAGGGTTACTATTAGCATAATAAACATGAAAATTTACTGCTCTTTTTTTCTTATTTTTTTCAGGATAAAATTTCTTTTGCATTTCATCGCTTATGCTGTAATGCAAAATGGAAATTTAGATTTTAAAATTCACATAAGAAATTAGTATATTTGGACTTTTTTTTCAAATTTAAGGTTACAGTATTATAAAAAAAATTATGTGTTTTATAATCAAAAGAATATTGATTAAGGTTGGCGACTTTTTTCCTGAAACACTGTACCTAGCAGTCGTCTTGTTCATTAACATTAGACTAAGAAGACCTTAAGGGGAAAAAATATAAATTTAAACACAAAAAAACAACTTTAAACTCTTAATCGTTTTCAACTATTTCATGAATATTCTTGCTTATTTTAAATACTTTCTTTTACGTGAATGTCCTTTCATTCAACATATTGTATGGGATTTTGTAAGACACAATTCTGAACTTAAATCTCAAGAATTATCTCCAATACTCATTGAATTAACCACTTATCAGGTGAAAGCTAATTTCGGTGAGTTTCAATCCCAGAATAAAAATTGTGTTCAAAGCTTCCAGAAACTCTTTTCATTATAATTTTTTTAATTATTCAGGCGTTCACATTTTCAGCAGAGGAAGACAGATATACAAGATCTATTATTAATTATTTCACAAATAACTTCTTTTAACAAATTTGATTGTTTAGAAAGCAGATACTGTAAATACACTTCATCGTATAATACTCAAAACCTTTTCCTATATCTATCGTAGAAAAGTTTGAAATGTATAGAACAATGCATCCAAATAAAGGAAAATACAGAAAATTCATCGGAGTTAAATGGAATAAATTGAGCACAAAAGATGCAAAAAAAAAAATTATTTGTGAATGTGAGTTTACTTTACGGGGTGGTACACTAAAGTTCCTGGAAAATCGCTGCCCTCATAGTACGCATTTCTCCTGATAGAGACGTGTCGCGCAGTTCCTTGCGAATTCAATACTACCATTTCGTGATCTGGGAATTTTTTGTCTGCCTGCAATCAATTCTTTCGCCGTAGCTGTTTAGCTCTCTCTTCATTTTTTAAGACACTGAATTTGAGTGAACTTCGGTAGCGGTGACCTAGTGGTTAAAAGTCTCAGGCTGGCGGCCGACTTAATTTCATCGAGTCTAGGGTTCGATCCCTGATGCCACTAAAGATCTGCCGTGAAGCTGGGACTGGTATACGTCAAATATAGTCGAAGTCCCAAGTCCTTTCGTAGGTGTGGTGCGAAAGTTTGGTGAGGGCGGTTCCAACTCAGGTGTGATTCGTCACTTAAAGGAGGCTCACATTTACGAGTTCCGTTGCCAATAGTTCTCATGTTCTCAGTGCGACGTTAATAACCATTCAAATCACTCAAGTGAACTACGGACTGCGGTGAAATTCTGCAGTATTGCAGCACATTTTCTATTTTTGTTATGAAGAACCTGGCTTTTCTTTCAGTAAATATAAGACTTGAAAGATTTTTGACAAGCAAAAGAATTTGATTAATTCCATTCATTTTTCGTGATTCATCGTAGACACAAAGCGAATGAAGCAACCAGTGCTTCTACCTAACCTAACTTACAAAGTATATATATGCGCAAATACTTATGTTTGTCGTATTATGTAAGTACACTAAATTTTTTAAGTATTGTGCATCATACATGCTAATAACACACAAGCTAAAAAAAGCAGAATACTGTCACAAGTACACCACTAATTTTTTTTTTCTGCTTGGTCTTTTTAAGATGGAATCACATAAAAAAGTAATTCATAATAAAACTCATGGTGAACAGCATAATGTGGTTGTTTATTAACGTCGCACTGAGAAGCAACTCGAAGGCTATTGGCAACGGGCCTCATAATTTTGAATTTCGGTCAAGTGACGTTGACAGCATCTGAGCTGGCACTTTCCTCTCCAACTGGAAGACTTGAGACCCTCACAGAATTTAAGGTGCATCAGCTCCGCTACACGTCGGGTCTTTAGTGGCATCAAAGATGAACCCACGACTCAACGAAAACTGCCGGCCGCAAGTCCGCAACCATGACCATTAGGTTCCAGCAACCACAAATGTAGATAAGAATGAACCTTATAGAGAAAGGTACATGAGATGGGTAGGTTAATTCAACATTTTGGTGACAATCCAAATGGACAAGATTCAACTAATAAAAGTGATCAACATAGACATGACGTTAGCCGTATACATAATTTAGTGAGTGAATGTCATCTGTGAGGATTCCGCAGTGCAGTGATTGTAATGGGAGAATCAAGGAAATAAAGATCAAAGATGAAATAAAACAGAAGTAATTCTTCAAAAATAATGAAACTTTTCTTTTAAAAGTTTAAATTTAATTAAAGTTATACTGCACTAAAAAGTTTTCAGAAAAACTTAAGAGTAAATAAATTTTTGTATACTGTAATGATTCGATAATAGTTGTTTAGTTTAGTCAATTTTTTTACAGTCTGTAGTAAGAGATTCGATTAAGAACCGAAATTCGGGAATGCAGGAAAACAACTCGTAATTTAAATTTAATACCATGCATATGTCATGCTTATCACAGCAAGATGGTCAAACAAAAGTTAATTTTATTACGAACTGTGAAAATTCGATGTTTTTCGAAGAGTCAACAAAGAAAAAAAAAAAAACTTTTTTTATATCGATAGAAATGAATTCACCAACCATTTTTCCATTCTACCATGCAAGCATATCAGCAGCTGTTCTTTATATATTTTACATGCTTAAGATATTAAATTTATATCCAAGATTTATTTTTAAAATATTAAAATATGATTTTATTTAGGATATTGAAAGGATGGTTTATTTTAACCCAGAGCGTTCTGACGTAAAATGAAATTTGAAAAACACGGAGTAAGATATTTTTAGAGGATAAAGAAAAAAAATTAGTCACAAGCAATTAGGATTAAATGGTCTTACACAAACTTAACTAAAATAGTTCTGAAACCATGCATACATCGGTAAATGAAGTGGTATAAGTTCCCTAAGATAATAAGTGCGGATAAAATTTTACCATTTAGGCAATAGAATCAATATTTGAGACACCATCTATGTATGCCAACTAGATACATTTTAAGTCCAAAGTCCGCTGAATACAGCGTGGTCGCAGTCATCGAGAAGTCATTGTCACGACCATGTGACCGATGTTGTTTCTGTCAAGTCGCGGGTTGAGACCTGATCCACTAAAGACCCGAATTGTTGCACGTTTGATGTACATTAAATCTTTGAAGCTACAAGACCTCCCGTTGGCATAGAGTGGACGTTTGGAGAGGGACGTGGCAGCTCAAGTGTCGTCTCCAAGGTTAAAAATTAAGATCCCTAGTGTGCTTGGAAGAGTGACGTTAATTAACAATCAATCAATCAATACAGAACACGACTGATAAGTTGCGGCCCTTTCTACAGTATTTTTGTCAAGATGCAATGTTTTATGTGTCATTTGCTGTTTGCAGTTGTAATGGAAACATATTTAAAATTTATTGAAGTTTTGTTCTAAAAGTGATGAATTAGCTAGTGAAATTTATTAAATGATAAAGATTGCTTATGATGATTATTGTTTTTCTCACTGAATGTGCCTTTATGGTTTGGGAAATTTCGAGGTAGGGAAAGGACATTACAAGGATAAGAATTGGTTTGGTCTTAACTCGCCAGAAGCGAAGAAACTTCGTTTCCAACGTTAGTAGTTTTTTATTACGAACAAATAATTACGTTCGAACATGTCCCTGGGGAACAAATATAGAACAAAATTATACAGATATGTAGTAGATTGGTTGAGGAGAAGCATCGCACGTGTACGTTCGGACTTGAATGCAAAGAAATTGGTTCCTGATGCAAGACAACGTGCCATCACACACCGTATTATTATTCGAAAGTGTTTGACATAAAACATGTAAATGTGCTACATAACTCTGTGAACTTTCTGGACTTGGTATCGGCTGATTTCTTTTAGTTCACAATGTTGAAAACGAACTTTAAAAGACACGATATGTCGATATAAAATGACTCAAAATAACATTAGGACCTTGATACCAGGCATTGCAGCTGAAGATTTCCAACAGGGTTTGAAGGCTCCCGTCTAACGGCCATTTTGATTTCGTCAACTTAATGTTAATCCTATGGAATTCGTTTTCATTAGAGGTCTGTTTACGAAAATAAAACGAAGTGGGGGGAAACTTGTATCTCAAATAATATCCCTTCCAAAAAAAATTAAAAGAGGAAAATACGCAGTATATTATAGATTTCTCAGTTAACGGTTCTAATAAAGTGTCTCCTGTTTCTCCATATGATGAAATGAATTCGTTTATCAAGGAACGCATTCGGGGCTCTTTTTAAGTCATTCAATATTATACAATTTTAGCATTACTTGTTAACAAGGTAAGACTTGTCAGAATAATTTAAAACCTTCTATGAAAATACTAGGAAAGTCTAAAATCAATTTGTGATTTGAAACGTGAATAACATTGTGAATGTTTGTTTGTTTGTTCTCAAAATCTGAACATCAAGGCTGGGGATTTTAATAACACGTTACTGATCAACGTGTGAAAATTATCTAATGTTACTATGCAAATAAAGGTTTCCTTGTTCTCACACAGTGGGCATATGTGCGTCAATTTCATTTAAGAATGCTTATGATGTTGAACTTGATTAAGAGTTTCGAGACATAAGGGTGTGTCAAAGACACTCCAAGAGTTGGACGACCCCTTTCGGCTCTTAGCCAGACCAATCTTGATGAAGTTGAGAAAAGAATAAATGCAATCACATTTCTCCATTTATGTAAAAATTACATGAAAAAAAAAATGTGAACTGGGAAAATGATGCTTATCTAAGATGTATTTTTCTATACCTAATACAAAAATATTTCCAAATGATGCATAATATCATACACGTTGACAAATATATTCAGTTATAAGACAAAAATTATATTCGATTAACACTATAAAGATTTCTTTTTGCAAATTCACATATAAAACTACATATAATTATTATTTATATGAAGTAAAAAGTAAATATAAAACTGAGACGCTAACAAAATTAAATACAAGTAAAAAGGTTAATTTTAAAAAATCTTAAACACTTGCTTTTTTAAGAAACATTTCAGCTTATCAGCTCTTAAAGTTACTTTTTTGCAAAGAAAATACATAAAACGATTGGGGAATTAAGTGAAAATTAAAATGAAAACTGGAAACGAATAAATGAGAAAAGGTAAAAATAACTTTTATTTTGCTTCACAATTAATTTACTGCACTTTTTCTGTCCACTGGGTCACGAGCTACATGACATAACACAATATTTTTTAATTTCAAAACTTTATTTAATTAAAGAACTTATTAAAAGGATACTTTTTTGTTATTTCATTAAACAGTTCAGTAAGATTAAAAAACCCAGTTTTCTTCTAAATTAAAGAAATCTGAGCTTGAGTTCTTTTTTTCCCTTACTTTAATGAACTCTTCACTTTTTTTTTTTTTCTTTTACGTTTCTCATACGTTTGAAATACATTTTTCAATTTTTTTTTCATTTAAAAAATATGATGAATTATGTACATAAGTAATAAATGTTGCAATTAAATAACCTTTTTAATATTGTTAAAATAATCTGATTGTGAGTTTTTAATTATTCACTTCAACAAAATATTTGTGGGAATTTATTCGAAAATCTTTTGAATACATAAAATAACAAGATAAAAAAAAATTCATTATTGTCATTCTTTGTCTTGTGTTATTGGAAATACTCATAAATATTTAACACAAGAATTTTACATAGCCTCTTTGCCTCAGGTAAAATTAAGAAAATTCGAATTAAACTTCTCCGCTGTATTTATTTTTTAACATTTTTTTTTTTTAATTTTTCTTAAAATTATTATTTTCATTAGAAAAAACATTTTATTAAAGCAATAGCAATGAAAAGAAATGTATTACTAAAACATTTTCAATTAATAAATTAATCTATATCATATCATTATAAACTAAAGATTCATTCGAATTGGACTTATGCGATACAAATTCGAAATTTCGTCCACCTTTAATGATTGCAAATTTATAAACTTTTCGGTTTCTCGGTAAAAATTTCTGAAAGTAAAAAATAGCTTACCGATAAATTACCGCAAATTCTTTAATCCTTAAAAATAAAATAAAAATTCATAATAAAACACTTTATTAATTTTTATATACTGTGACAAAAGTATATATAAATAAATTTCGTGATGAACATAAATAGTATAAATAGAATCAACAGTTTTATAGCAAATTATGAATAATATTTGCAAATTATTCCAATGAGCCCATGAAAAATATATAGTCAAATTTGTTATTTACTTTTCAACACGTTTTTAAGAAAATAAACGCGTGAGAAACATATCAGATCAACAGTTTGGTCTTGTGATTATGATCTAATTAATGCACAAAATTATACCGTAGTATTAAAAGCTCTTTAGATTTCCAAACCTGAATAATAATTTTTAAAAAATCGTACACTATTTGAGAACATTTCCCCCTTCTCCCCCCCACACTTATAT
The DNA here is from genome assembly GCA_019974015.1 of Nephila pilipes. NCBI lineage: Eukaryota > Metazoa > Arthropoda > Arachnida > Araneae > Nephilidae > Nephila > Nephila pilipes. The sequence continues at coordinate 42,534 of BMAW01118162.1, read as the reverse complement.
TTTCCTGTTGGAAATTCTTCAAATCTTTTTTTAATGATTTTATTAAAAAAAATTTGTGTGTGAGTGTGCTAAAGGCGAATTATTACGTAGAATTTTTGTTCTTGTTTTGATCAATAATGTTTCTCTGTCATGAATAACGTAAGACAGTCGTCGAAAGAAAAGTGAATAATAGTTATGTACATAATTCATCGTATTACACACACACACACACATATATATATATATATATATAGTTACAAAAATTCAAATGTATGTATACGAGGGAAATCAGTCCAACTTGGAGCATAATGGCAAATGACACTTTATTTGCAAATCATCAGGACAAGACGACACACAAGAGGCAAAACTTGAACAGAATAACTGCACAAATAGGAAACACAGTACTTGTATAGATTTAAGCGACACAGATAAAGGAACAAATACAGCACTTGTAAAGACAGTCACAGTTGTATCAGAAACGTTCAACTCATCAGCCTACTAGTTTGTGCAATGGACACATCTCCTCAGTAATACTTCGCACTTCGAAAGCAGACTCCGACAATTTCACGCGGGTTAGCTAGGCCAATTCCTACAATTAATTGGCAAATTCGCTTAGCCAATGCCGACCAACTCCAATCGATTTCCCGATCAATTCTTTTACGCTTCATTTTTCTCCTATTTACAGGTGCTCTGACCAGATGTAACGATACAGGGAAAATTCATAGAAGTCCGTAACTTTCCTCTCATTCGATATTTTGCAAAGATTCCAAAATTTTCTAGAACCTTCTTTTTGTCACCAAAATTTTCAAGTTGACAAATTCGCTACGGGGGGG
>BMAW01118162.1:0-41322 GCA_019974015.1 Nephila pilipes | reverse complement strand
TATATATATATATATATATATATATATATATATATATAGTTTAACGGTACCACAGCTTTACAGGAAATTGTTGCAATCCCTAGCCCTGCTTTGATCTCTGTTCCAAAAACAAAACTATATATTAAGATAGAAAATGTAGTTCATACTTCAGTTCTATTCAGATTTACATAAACAGCTTCAGTAAATGAATACGATTTCGTAAGATCAAACGAAGTAGATAGAATTAGGTAAAATCACTAACAAAAAAAGAAAAATTACAGTGAACTTCAAAAATTATCGAATTCTATATGATAAACATGTACGAAAAACAAAAAAAAAATGAATTTTAAAATTGTTTCAATGTAATGCGTTGTGAAGAAAAAAAAATCGCCACCAAAGGGACTATTTTCTTTGCAGTGCTTTAAATAGAATTTGTTTTAATTTTATTTATTATATTACGTGATCCAATATACACAAAAGCCCCTTTGTTCACTAATAATGGCAAATGAACATTAAAATAATTAAACCCTAAAACATTTCCAGAAGGAAACCAATTTAAAAAGTAGTTCGAAAATATTGGGACAAAAAAAATGGCTGCCTCACAACAATCTTAAAATTCTAAATAATTTTATTCATTTTCAGTCATTTCTTGATTCCTGCTTACATAAGTTTTAAGGTAATACATCAATCGATAGGTATAAAAAATAGTTGCCTTTTATGTATGTTTCATTTCCGTCCATTAAAGAAAATTAGGAGAATGTATTATGACATATTTTTGAAAATTAAATTCATTACTAGTAAAACCAAGCATCAAACATAGTCTTTAATGATACAATTTTTATGACATATCTTTGAAAATAAAATTCTTTACTTATGCAAGCAAGCATCAAATACGTACGAAAAAATTTCATGACGAAATTTTTAAAAGCCGTTAGCTACAATATTTTGTAATTCACTAAAACAATAGCCTCATTGGAGGATAAAGATTATATAAACAATTTCGAGAAACGTACGTGTGCTCGTTAGGAGAAACATGGACGATAGAACAAAACAAAATAGCTAACAAAACGAAAATTAAAGCGTATCTCACAGAATATCGAATTCGATATGATACCCATATCCAAAAACAAAAATTCATGTAAAAAAATATTTTGTGTATAAACGTAGGTTTGTTAGAAGAAATAGAGTCGACAGAATAAAATAAAATCACTAGTAAAACGAAAAATTAAAAATGGAAACGAACTACTCAGAATTTCGAACTCAATATGATATACAATTACACAATTGCTCAATATGATATACATTTACACAATTGTAAATATTCGTTAATTTTAACTTTTCTTCATTTTAATCGTACGAATAAAGGACCAAAAATACCACAAAACAGGTCACCTTAGCGATTCTATTCCAATCTGACATGTAACAAAATCCTGACATTGGAATTTGTTTTCCCTCTTTAGGTAGCCACTAAGAGGTAAAAGAATGTTGGCGCCTTAATGAAACTTCATGGCCGTGAAGAGCAAAAACAGAATGTTAATGAAAATTGCTCTGCATCACTAAAGAATGGGATTATTCCCAAACAATTACCACTGCATCGTCCATTGTAAGGGCCGTAATGATGCAAGAATGGGGATAATCCTTTTTACCCAAGTATTTAAAGTACATAATTAAGAATGCATTATTGAAGTGTATTTTAAGAACGAAATTACAGTTCCGCATTTTTCAACTACCTCGATCGTGCAAAAAAATTGTACTTTAATAATACTTTGTTCCTAGTAAGAGGTGTTAAATAATAATAACCTCTTATAATTTAATGTAATTATTCTTTATTTGCTCGCTCCGACCCATTTTCAACCCTAATTTGATTTTTCAGTCTTGCTACTAGGTAATTAAATCAATGTTTCAAGAATAAGGAAAGAATGTTACCACTTTACCTAGCACTAGGCAATTCAATGAGGTTGATTAACACTGTGAAAATCTTTGTTCTTTCAAAAAAACCCGATAGTAAAAGTAATTAATTATATTTTCTGAAATGTTGAAGAGTGATCGATATCTGTATTTAAAAAACAGAAATAATGAAATAATAGACTACCTAAAATAGAAAAGAGAGTTGAAAATTTTATTACTAACTTTTTCAGCAACTCCTTTGCCATTTCTAATATTATTATTCTTAGGGAAAAAAGTTACTACCATAGAAAACATATGTGAGTATTGTATTCAATATGCACCTATATGCACGATAGTTTAATCTAAATGAAAAAAAAACCGCTAAAAAACGAGTTTTTTAAACATGAATTTTCTTTCAAACTTGTAGAAGAAAACCCAGTAATAACCAAGAATATTATGTTCTTATAATATCACTTTCAACTCCGATGTTTTTAGACTATCAGTTTCATGTATAGATAGTATCAAATTTCCATTTCTAATATCGTTCCAGAAACAAACTACAATATCAAAATATAAACAGGTTTGCTCAATATTCAGGGTAATTCAATCTGAATGTAAAAGTGACAAGTAATGTTGCTCTTATAAAATCACTTTCGATTCCGATTTTTTTGATATTATCAGTTTGATGAATTGATGATATCAAATTGTCGCTTCTAATTTTGTTCTTCTTGGAGAAAAACTATTATTGTAAAACTATGTACAAAAAATATGTGTTAGAATTGTATGTTCAATAATCACGATAATTCAATCTAAACACAAAAGGATATTTCCTTCTTATAAAATCACTTAAAATTCTCGTGCTTTTGATACTGACAATTTTTTTAAATAGATTACCAATATTAGTCTTAATATTGGTCTTAGGATTTTGGATTCGACAGTTTTTAAATGCATCCCCCACCTCTTCGTGTCTTAAGTGGAAACAAGACTCGCACCACGACACATCAAAGCCCATGTCGGTTATGTGCTCAGGATCCTGCCACTCGACTACTGAAGAATACTATCATACGAGTGGTACGAAATCGATTTTCTTAAATAAATTCCCACAGTTACTCCCTTACTCGAGAGATAACCTTCGGTTTAGTAGATCATGGATAAAATTCAAATCTACTGAAGACTGACTATAATGAGATAAAGGAGCTTTATTGGCTCAATTGAATCAAGTGGACTTTAAAATTTTTAGGCAGCGTAGTGTGGAAATTAGAAGTGAGATACCAGTTTTGAATGTCATTCTCGTTTACCTAATGTTTGATCAAAAAATAAGTCGGTATCTAATACCTCATTTTGTATTACGGTGGCTTTCTTCAACAAAGAGGACAGAAGTTAAAACACCTTAATAACAAGCGCGAAGGAGAACCCTTTTGGGGAAGTTGGTAAGATTAGATCAAAAGCGACCGGACAAGGTTATATTCGGGCCTGAAAATTGAAGGTTCGATACGCCACCGCCCTTCATGGTCAACCGACCATGGAGTAGAAAAACACCGCACCCGTTGAAGTGATAACACAGGACTTTAAACACTAGAAGGCAAAACTGCTAGAACTACTAGTTGCGCGTACCCCGGTCGCAAAAACTTGCCTCTGTGTGTCTTAATAAGACAACAGCACATAAATCACAACTAGTGGCGCATACATCAAATAGACTCGCCATCTTGACTCGAGATAGCCAATGACATTAAATGGGCTGAGTTCAAAGTGAAACTCATTACAACAGGGAGAAGATCATTTCAATAGTAGTAATAGCTGGGAAAACAATTTTCTCTCAATTATCTCAAGGAATGTTCCTCTTCCGATCATCACGGCATACTGGAAGGGGGGCTCTTTTCTATAATAATGACAGAAGTTAAAATGCCTCGATAAATAGTTCCAGAGAAAGTCCCTTTTGATCAAGAAAACAAGAGCAATTTAAAAGCGAAAGGACACATTTTGCCCTAACAGACAGTTTGAGGATTCAAATAATGTCTATCGCTCTAGGTCAACTGGCCTTCTCTCTCTCCAAATTTTTTTATACGATTTTAAGGAAGGTAGACGTTTAAGAATATTCATAAAAATGTATTTATTTTTTGAAGTTCTTGATTTCCAAAAAGGGCGTTTACACAAGCAAGGGAACAGCTCGTAAAATATTCGCAGGTCACTCGTTACAACGAGCCTTTCTGATCGAAACTGTGAATTCCCTTTGCGCTTGAGGGAAAAGCGACAAGAAATGGATCGACTTGCAAATATATACACATCTCAAGAAGCATTACTTATAACTGTTTCAACTAAAATAATGACAATTTGCCAATGGTAAAACTTGTAAAAAGCCATTTAATTGGAGCGTCAAAGCATTGGTAATTAACAAAGAAAAAAGCTCAAAATTTTTGAGAAAGTATATACAGTTAATTTTAGATAGAATGATAGTCAAAGCTCATATTTATTTTCAATAAAACAAAAAAGTCTCTTTATTGTTGTATTGAATACTTATTTGTCTGACACAAGTGTCCACTAAAAGACATCCTATCGCTTCGTAATTTTGAGTTGCAGTCAGATGCCGAGATTGACACCTCAACCGACACCTTACTCTCCACATCCATGCTAACATGAGCATTTTGAGCCACAACAAGTATCAAAACCCCACGACATTGATCAACCCCTCTACACTAAGTATCTTTAACTGGAATAAGAACTCGAACATGTGGTTCGACTGAACAACCATTAGTCAAAAGCTTGATGACATGATCACTATGTTGCCACGGCCATTTGTTCTTTTAGAAATATTTATTATTGGACAACAATGCCTTATCCTTAATTTTTCGTTTTGAAAAATTTTCATCTTTTTATTTGTAATTGACATAGGCATTTTTGAAATGACGATTAATATGTTTTAAACTCCTCAATATAAGTATTACATAAGGATAGAATTTAATTGCAAATGGCTTCCAGTTCGGATTGATCCTCAAACTCGCAACCTTTATGTTATCATTCGTAAGTATGCCATTATAACTAATGTAGTCCATGAGGGTTGAATTTTTCATAATAAAAATTCATTCTTCTTATTTTCCTAAATTCATTGTTATTAGTTACTCTAAGCCCCGTGTTAAATTTAACATTAAGCTGGGGGGGAAGCGAGAAGTTCAGATATAAAAGTAGTTTTACTACCTTTGCACTTGCATTTAATTTTATTAATTTTCTTCTAAATTGATACTTGTTAAGATGAATAATTCATTATACGCACATAATAATCAAAGAAAAATAATTAAATAAACATATTTTTTGTAAAAAAATCATCAGTTTTAGATTACCAATATGATAAAAAATTTAATATAAAATGAAAAGTTCATTAATCTTTTAATAAATAATATAAATTCCTATTTTGAAGAAAACGTATACCTTTCTAGTGTGATTCATTTTTGGATTTATGTGCAAAATCCTGTCAACCATGAAAGTTGGCGCAGTTCCATGCAAACTTTAAATAAAATTATATTCGAAAAAATATATATCCTTTCAAATTTTAAGTATTGTATTTAAAAAGACGTTTTAAATTACTTAATGATACGTTTTCATTGAATAATGTGTTGTTTTGCAAAACTCTTTTACTGTGAAATGGCTCGAAATTCCATCGACTGGCGATATTGTTCTAGTTTGGCGACAATAGCAGTCGGGACTTCACACAATCATCTTTTTTTTTTTACTTAAAAAAATTCATTAAATAATTGGAAAACATAGTACCTTATTTTATATAATCAAACAGCCTCAAGGGATAGATAAAATCTCGAAACATCCCCCTTCTCTTTATTTTCCACGTTGTTGATTATTACATTCCCTAGTAAAGATATATTAATTAGATAGCTTTTTCAAAGACTTTGAGAAAATTTCGACACAAATTATTTGATTAATGTCTTATCACGAAACGCAATCATGTGGAATATTCAACAAAAAATACATAACTAAAGTAATTAATTGTTAGTTAAACAAATCTTTTGTTAACGTAAACCATATTAATGATACGAAAAAAAACCCCAACTTTTGTGAAAAAAATCATTGCAGATCTGGTAAAACTCTAAATTATTCTACGGAATAGGTTTTTGCCGGTCCGATGATAATCGTGAATGGAGCATTCTTCCAACTAGACTCAGAAAGAACTGCGTATCTAAAACAAAGGTCTCTAGAAAAAACGCTTAGAATCGATGAGTTTTATAAATAACATTTATTACTTATAATTAAAAGCCTGATCAGAAATTAGAAACATAATTCTAAATTATAGAAATGTATTTGTTACGTTCAATGTCATTAAACGGTTATTATTAATACTATCCAAATAAACTAGTTAAAGTGAATAATTTATGAGAATTTATTACATTTTAACCGATTGTTATTAATAATTAATAATGAAGTTTAGTTAATGTCAAAATTTTCAATGCATTCAGCTTGAGACTTCCAATACACATGTGTTTATTTTTTTCATGTCAGTATCTTACTGTTGTGTAAACGTATAACTTTGCGCAAGTTTGTTTATTTCTCTTGCCAACAATTAAGCGATGCTAGTTGATTGTTTATTTTCGATGTAAGCGACCGCATTTTTCGAAACTATCATCTGCATTTCAAAATTTCAGTATTCAATCATCACCAAAAGTCATTCATAGATTAACTAATAGTATATTTATTCAATTGCATTTTTATAATCAGACGATACTACTTAGGATTCTAGAACACTTGAAAATTTTTTAGAAGAAACTGACTGACAAACTTGCAAGATCGTCGCCGAATTCCAATGTTTACTTTAGTTTAATGTGCTGCTTGGCACGATATTCAAAACCGCTCCCAAGGGATCCTAAATATGGGGTTAAAAGATGAAAGTGTTAAGTATCGTAAAGGAAGGTTACCAGTTTGGCATTTAATCGCCAACAAATTTTCGTCGTTAAACAGCAAGCTAAAATGGGATCCAACTGGAAAATAGAATTGACCCCAAAAGACATCAAAAACAATATTTTCAAAAACTGAATTAAAAGTATGAATAAAAACTTGAATTCAAGCAAATATTTAGAAATATAAGAAAATATCCCGACCATAGTTTAAATATCCAATAGGACAAAATCCAGAACAAAGGAAAAACTAAGCATTGGAATCATCAGGAAAATGTTCATAATTCCTGGGCTTTCACAAATATTCAATTCGTATGATAATGCAATGTGTAGTAACTGTAATTATATAAGAGATTCGAAACATATTCTACTAATCTGCTGAAAAAAAAATACACGATCAATAGAAATCTCTGGAATTTACTCAAGATAGGAAATGTATCATTTTGATGTGTAAATACGAATATATCTTTTGCATAACAGGAAATCTTTAGTAACTAAACTATTAATGTATGCAATGTCCTACAAATGATGTAATATTTACGCTATCTCATGACAAATACATTTGAAAAAGACTTGGTTAGCAGTAATAATAACTGGTTATTATTGGTAATACCCAAATATTTTTATTTTAACTAACATATATAAGTCAATATGTTTATGTAATAGTTAATGCAAAAAATCGGTTAGGTACTTCCCTGTTATAGCGACGCCCGATGATTAATCGCCAAGCGACTAAAAATATCACCAAGGTATGTTGTAATGTAAGACGGCTTCACGAGTTTGGTGATGACTTTGGCGTGATCGTAATTGGACGGGCGCCGCTATTACAGGGAAGTGCCATCGGTTATTATTAATACTGATCAAATAAACTTGATGAACGGACTAATTTATGAGAACATATTATGTTAACACTTTCTTATTAATAATTCCTATCATGAGAACGTTAAATGTAATAAATTGCATCACAATCGATTCGAGATTAGCCATTTCGCACATATAGGTTTTCCCTGAGAATTTGTAATGTAATTTGTTCACAATTTTTCGCCCCCTCAAGGAATTGGTGAATAAAATAATTTTTCTTTGATGTAACAAATAAATGTTTTGTATAAATAATAACGCAATCATTATAATAAAACCTTTTTTCGTTCACCAAATTTGATTGTTAACGAAACTGTCGCTTTATTTTGCATGATATTAAAATTATATAAAAATTATATTAGAGTTCTTAGTGTTTCACACTTTTTCTTTCTCTGTCTCTCTCATATATAGCCAAAATACGTAATTAGTATTAATAATAACAAATTATTATTAATCCTGAACCAGATTTCTTATTTAACTGTAACATATATAAACTTCAAATATAATATTAGTCTTTTTTTTTCTATTTAAAGTGATCTTTCTTTTGCATCAAAATAATCCCGGACTCGCTATGTAATTATTACACTTTCTATACAGCTGAAATTGCAAGTAACTTATTAGATTTTTTTTTTATCATCAGTATATTAGGATGTCACATATGATGACTGTAAGACTTTCTCGTTATTATAAAATAAAATCAAGTATATGGCGAGGATGACATCTGAGCTAGTATCTCACTTTCCAAACTTCTATCCCTTATCACGTGATGATTTTGAGGTTCAACTTTATTTTAAAATGAATGGTCACCTTTAGTCCACACGATGGATGTTTTGTAGAAATTTATAAAAATATTTAAATTATTGTGATTTCTTTAGTATTTAAAATTGTTCTGATTCCTTATAATGCTTTTATTGCCCATTAACTTTAACTTTCTATCACTAATCCAATCTATCAGAATTGAGAATCTGATTAATTCTATAGATTTTGAATTTGTGTAAGAAAAGAATGATCTAATCTACATAGTAAAGTACAAAGTGTAAGTTACCATATTATTGAATAAGTAATTCACCTCCAGAAAATAGACTATCCTGTACTTTTTGTACATCTAATCTGTAAATTAAATAATTATATATCTACTCTTAATAATTGCTTCACGTTGATTTTTCAAACAATTTATTTGTTAATATCCATCAAAGGGGCTACTTTTTTGGGTGGATCCATTCTGGCGTACCAGATCAATTTTCAATTTTTTATCGCTTACTTCAATTTTAATTACATTTAGCTTAAATATATTCAATTTAATAATTTATCGGTTGGTTTAATTTTAATTACATTTAGCTGATATAATATTCAGTTTAATAATTTATTGTTTGCTTCAATTTTAGTATCTGAAAAGTTTGCTATTGTCCATTTCTCGATATTTGACCTTTTTCTTTAATTCTAATATTTAATTGAGTAATTTAATAATAATTAAAAAAAAAACCACTAGCATTGGGTGGTAAATCTGCAAAACTTTGCATATAACTTTTTATATTATTTATTTATTTACTTTTCAATTTCTGCTATTGTACACTCGCCTTCAAACGAAATAGAGGAAAGCAGCATGCTGCATGTTTCTATGATTGCAAATTTTTTTTTAAAAAAAAATTATTCTGTATAATGAGTCGTAAAGAACAGTTTTCGCCACCCAAGGGACTGTTTTTTGCGACGCCTTAAATAGAGTTTGTTTTAATTAAATTTATTATATTACAGGATCTATTACAAAAGCCTCTTTGTTGGCTAATAATGCAAATTAATAATCATTTGACTCAAAAGCATTCAAAGAAGGAAACCAAATTAAAAAACAGTCCTGAAATCTTTGGACAAAAAAAGGCTGTCACAACTTATTTAAACTTCGGAATAATTTTATTCATTTACAATCGTTTCTTAATTCCTGATCACGTGTTATTTAAGGTAATGCATAAATCGGTATGCAAATAAAATATTTAATTTTTATATATGTTTGTATATAAAAAATATTAGTAATCAAAAAATGAAAATTAAGTAGCCCCTTTGTTTTGTTTTAACCCAATAAAAAATAAGGATAAATTCATTATGACATAATTTTGAAAATTAAATCATTATTGGGGAAAGCACGTATCGTATATGTTTTATTTCAGTCCAATGAATATTTTAGTAGAATTGTATTATGACATGTTTTTTAAAATATTTAAAAATATTTTATAAAGACCGGTAAATTCGAAAACGAATCATTAAAATAGGGGTAAATATATTTTTAAGAATCGGAGAAAAAAGTAATTCCGCAGAAACCTTCATTATTTTTTGCTCTTTCAGATGCACTTTATAGCATTCAAATAGATAAAATAGTAAAGATGTGAGAATTAAAGTCAAAATTCCGTATGATTAACATTACGTTCACGAAATCAAAATGGCGGGTAGATGGAAACCTTAAGAACGACATTTTGTGGTTGGCTAAAACGTCCATCGTCATAAAAGCTATTTAAAACGAAGAAGTAGAAATGTAAAACATAAACCCATAATTTATTTTGTATCATACATCTTAAAAATATCACAGAGAACTGACTAGCCTATCTTGATAAGTTCAAAATGACAGCTAAAACAGTCCTATAGTTTAAGAAAATAAGTTTCTTTTTTTCTGATGGGACGCTTTCGGTTGATCAGTATTCGGATAATCGCTTTTTAACTGAATAATGAATTAATGGAATAGCTGTGCATTAATATCAAGCATATAATGTTAAAATCAACATTTTCTTTAATACCATACATATTTTAACCAACTGATTACAAAGATATCGAAAATAATTTCTTATTAAATTAAAACCAATCAAAGAAGAAAAGCAATTTTTTACATGTTTTTATAACTGCTTAACAAAATAATCTCGGACAAAAAAAAAGGGTAATGACTTATTAATCTTATTCTGACTGTTCCACCTTCTACAATAATTGTTATTCCCTAATAAATATTTCTAATAACTAAAGTTAAATTCAGCTTTCAAATAAATACCCTCTTACTAATTTACTTTTGCATTGTTAACTTGATGCAACTTGCAGAATTGTAAATTTTTACAGCAAATGACAAACACACACACACTCTTTTGGAACCTATAACAAAAATACTACCTACCTACTACCATAAAAAGATTGCCTGTAAAATACAACCCTTTGGGAAACTCAAGCTGGATCGTTAAAAATCTTCCCCATTATTCAAGTTTGCGATACAGTATAAACTTTTGTTTTAGCTACAAAACAAAGAATTTCTTATTGTTATTCTGTCAGTCATAAGAAAATAACTGCCATTATTGTATCCTTTTGTGACAAAATTTAGGCTACTTTGATGGTGGTCTTGTCCCTTAGAATCAGAAAAAATAAAAAATATCGAAGTATAAAAAACCGACAAAAAACATTTCTACTAGAAACTACTCAGTTCCAAGGGGAATACCATAAGTATCAATTTATATATGAAAAAGAACATTAAAACATAAAACTTGCCATTGCTTCCAGACGTTAAGCGACAAGTAATAATTTAACTTTATATATATAGCAAAACAACATAAAATATACCATAAATGACCTAACAATTTATTATAGTTAGTTGTTTTAAGCTTCTTATTAATTTCTGTGTTAGTTTACTGTTAGTAGTTTCTGTTTCAATAAAGAAATTTGTATTTTTGAGTACAAGACCAGAAGTAACATAATCTGTCTCAATACTTTTAATATTGCTTTTATTTATAATAACTAATATAATTACTTTTATATCTAAATATACCCAATAATGTAGCAGTCATTTCATGATTGAATACTTTTATCAACGATTTCAGAACTTTATATTGATGCTATTCGAAATCTAGATGTTTAAGTAAAATAAGGGTGCTCGTTGTCTATTTTGACAATTTTTTGGCGACTTTAAAAATAGTGTAGTCAAACAGTCTTTTCGGTAACCAAAAAAAAACTAATAAAAGGGTTAACAAAAAAGTTTGCCAGGATAAAATTATTATCAAACATTGCTGCGCGCAACTTTATTTTAACTGTATGTAGTACATTACTACTTAACAGAGTAACGACCCAAACTACAATTTTAAGTACATCCTTTTTTTAATGATCATTCATACTTGTTATCAAAACCTCTAATACGGAGGTCACTCACCTTTATGCTCCTTGAAAAGAAAAAAAACAATTCTGCATCCCCTCCTCATTTAATTTTTAATAGATATAATTATAGTTAAGTTTGAAGTAATAGAACTTTGTAGCCGAAAAAAACGAAAGTTACAATTAACAGAATAACAAGTTTTAGCTAAAGCATATAATTACGTGCATTATTATTATAATCATATTCAATTCTTTTTATGAACAAATTTTGGCTCCTCCCCTAGCGTTAGCCGTGCCTCCTAGGTTGAAAACAGCTGCTTTATGTCTTTTAGTGATTTGCGCATGGCATGTAATTGACATTATCTTCCAAAGCAATTGCGCTTCGAATCCTGCCATTACTAAGGTAAATATTTCATCAAGATATTGATAGCTTATTTTTGCCAACAATATATCTAAATTAATGTTATGTGGAGCAATAAAAGAACATTATTATTACTTGTTTCTTGTGACGGGATAATAAAGGATTTTTTTTTTTTTTTTTTTTTATATATCATGATATTTATAAGTATTTAAACGGAATGCAAACAGGTTTTCAGGCAAATATTTCAAAATATATATCATTTTTCGTGTGGTTTCAATAAACAATATCTTTTCTCAAATCTGAAGGAAACGAACATTAGAGCAAATTGTATGAAACATATTCATCAATCAGGTTTTAAAATAAGAATAAATTTATACCATTCCACTATATTTCAACCACTTTCAAGATTATTGCCAGATTATTATGTTTTGTTATTTCGCTGACCACTTTCTATAGCCTTTGATATATTGTTATTGCACTATAATCTAACTTTTCTATTTCCTGTTGTTCCAGATATAATTAGTTTGGTCATTCGGTACCTTGCATTTTCTCTGTTACCTTGCTTCACTGAACGTTTTGTTGATATTTGTTGCCATTTTGCTACGTGGTTGTTTTAATCAATGATAAACAACACCCGCTAATAATTTATTCCTCATCTTAGAAATTATAGACATTAGTTTCTCTCCATTAATATATTTGTAAAATAAAAAAACTTTCACCGATTAGTTTCAGCGGCAATTGTATGCTAGGATATATTTTTAAAAAAATGTACATTTGACAACAGAGGGCATTTCTAAGACAATATGGTATAACTATTGTGTGCCATCATACGTTAAACGGCGCCAAAAAAATTTGACACCAATTCATAGCTCAGTATTGATTTGGAAATGATTTGCTGCCAAATCAAAATTTGATTGGTTGCATGTAGAGATGTCGTCGCCATTTTGCGTCGAGGTGTCATCGTTGATGAAATTTGGATTCATCATTATGCACTGGAAACCAAACAACAATTGAAACAATTGGTTGTTTCTTATGAGTCTGCTCCAAAGAAGATGGTCTCATCGGCGGAAAAATCTGTAGCATCGAATTTTTAGGATCAAGAGGGTGTCATACTCGTAGACAGAGAAAATAGTCCCTCAGCAATACTGCAGTGAGTCACTCCATTATTAATTCCCTATTTTTTATTCCTAACACACGTACTTTTGGAACCGTCCTAGTATATTTAAAAAAATCTGTCAAAAGCTTAATTGTTTTAGTTTTCTATATTCATTTGAAACTACGCGTATTTTACTAATAAATACGCGTAAACAACACGCAGTATGACAGTAAATACTGTAGTAAAAATGCCCAAATGAATTTAGAAAATGCTTTTGCCATCCATCATTAACTGTACGAATCCCACAATTGAATATTCTAATAATTATTCAAATATTCTGTTATTCATTCATCTAATTTCCCTCGTGGCCTCTAATCATTCCGACAATTATTAAGACTAAAAATTATCTAATCCCCAACAATTACATTCCTCGTACAATTTCCCCATCTTCGCCTCTATTGCATTTGCATACATTTATTCGGAATAAGAGTAATTGCATTTTTATCGCAAGCTAATTAGTTTGAAAGAACACGTGTTGTACTACGTTATACCTGGTCCAAGTCAAAAGAAATCCTTAGATAATAAGAGGCCTCGACTACTAGAGCACCAAACAATTCATCATCACAACTCCGAGAGAAAGCTGCCTAATAAATTATCTTACCTTCGGAATTACAAACGCGATGGAATCGCTCTATCTAATGTTACTGTGTCACTTTCACATCTGAAGCACCTAATCCATTCTGGTAAAAGCCATGAAATTATGATAAGGCTCTCTCTCTTTGCTAAATGTATCTAATTACTAACCTCAACCTGCTTATTTGAACTTTCCGAATTTCGTTAAGAGGGTTAATTGGCAATAGCTTCAAAATAACACTTCTGTCAGAAAAGTTCATTAGTATAGCTCGTAAAATGTCAAAGTATTCTTGGATCCATCCTGAATCTGTATATTGTAACTATTAGTTCAAAATGTTAACTTGTGGATATTAATGCAACTGTTCGGAAAGCAGTTCATGTTAAATAATTCGCATTTTATAGTGGTATTTTTAATAATACGAACCTTTCTCGATACTTTAGTGACTATTAGATCCATTAATACGTTTTACTTATTTATGAAATTTGCTATTATTAGCCACCAAAGAAGATTTTGCTTTAGCACAGTCGCAAAATGTCGTCCCTGATCACTTTTTTAAAGAAATAGTAAATACACGTTACTTGTTTAATCTAATTTGATTTCTCACAATTGATGCACAATAGCTTCAATTCGAATTGTAGTCACTTTATTGAAGTATTAATGTTAAGAATAGAGATTAATATGTAAAACTTTATCTTATTTTCATTGTATGACAGAAATAATTACTTTTAGCTTGAATCAGATTCAGTTCAATAAATTATCGTTTGCTTTAATTCCAATATTTCACTGAATGCTAAAAATTTCATTTCTTTAGTATAATTGCTTATTTTATTCTTTTTTGCTATTAAAATTTTTGTTCGATAGAAGATCTTCTATGGTTTGGATTCTATGGAGAATATGGCGATGGAATAAACTTTAGCACCTTTGATGGCTAAATCTGTTCTTCGCAAAACTTTACATAGAACAATTTTTCTGTTTTATTTTGGTAACTTAATTTAGTAGGATTTTATTCTGTTCTGTTGATTGTACTACTTGTAGAAAGTAAATATTTCTTCCCCTAAGTTACTTATTAAAATATTCTAAGAACTAAAGAGATCTGCATCTGCTACTTTTATTTATAATAATATATTTATATGTAATAGGTAGGAGAGAATAGTGGATTGTAGAGATTTCGGCCATGAGCTAGAGATATTACTGCCCATCATTTTATAGTATTTGACTCGAATCAAACATGGTATGCATTAAATCGATATCTAGGAATTCGTAAGTTTCTTAATCAATTTAGTATTAACTCTCTTTATTACCCACTTTTGTTAAAGTGATTCTTTTCTGTTACCTGATGACTTACTTTAGTTACCCCTCACAGGCTGAGAGTTTTGTAAGTTTATCGGTAAATTCGTATACAAGGAGCCCACTTAAATCCTGCACCCATCACCTTAACTTGAAAAGGAGATAGTTATTGCCTTATACAAGGATTCCACGAAATCAAGACCAGTTATTAACCGAGAACTTTATTTTAAGTGTCCAATGTACTACAATACACATAAGGAACTGCAAGATTAGTAAATAGTAGAGTGAACTTGATGTTTAAGGTATCTCACAGAAGAAAGTCCAGTGGGATCAGATTTGGTGAACGTGGAGATCATTCGACCACCACACCAGATTACTTGGTATCGGAATGCCTCCACCAGGTATTACTTTACTATTGATGCCGTGTGAGGAGAGATGCTTCATATTGTAACCATACGTTTTTCAGCTGGCGCAACGACAGATTCTTAGAAAAATCAGATATTTGATCCTGTAGATGCTCCAAATATCCCTCTTCCGTTACAATGCCCTGGTAAAATATAGGATCAACCATTACTGAATATCCTGCACTACACATTAATTGACCAGTGTCAGCGTTACAGTGTACAAGATATTTTTCCGCTTTAAATCGAGGACTTTCTACGACGTTTGTACTCGTAATAGACTTTTTTCCAGTATCTCTTGCTTTTCACATATGAAAGCAACTCCACTGCATGCGCGAACGTGCATGAGGGTGGTTTTGCTTTATTTTGAGTGAATCGTCAGACATAAATTAATTAGCTAAGACAGCTATGTTCATTATTGAAACAAATTATTACCCGTTCATTCTAAGATGACCAACATAGCTTTAAGGCACACTTTTAGTTGTTATTTTATGTATTACTGATTTAAAAAATATAGAATAAAAATATTATTTAACTCTAAAATTATTTAATACGCTCTAAGTTTACATTACAAATAGTTACAGAATTTTAGTTAAATATTAATTATTCTTTCATTTTTATGATTTATAACCTGTGTAATACATTTAACATATGTTATGTTGGTCACCCGTAATGTATTAGAAAATATAATGAATATTTTTAAGTAAATACATATATATACTTTTTATATGTTATTATATATTTTGTAATCAATGAGCATATTAAATAATTTAAAAAATAAAACTTATTCTTGTTTTAGTTTTCAGAGAAGTCATACACCCAACAACAAAACAGAACTCTACTTCTTTATATTATGTTGATCACATATTGGAATGAGCCTATATTATTTCCTGTTAATTTGAATTTCAATATCTGAAGTCAAAGAATGTAAGGACTCTCTTGATTGTGTTTATCATGCTTATTTTATATTTATTTGGATAATATTTTTTTGTAGATGTATTACAAATAAAGGAAAAAAATTATACATTTTTATTTCCTTTTCAAATTGAACTATTTACTCTTCTGCGATTTTTGACACATATACAAATGGAGGAAACAGAAAATAATAATATTCTATTCATTTAATTAACATTTACCACGTGTGTTAAATTATTCTTATATAACCCATGTCGTTTTTATTTAAATCTGACAATAACCCGGAAAAGTAATTGTCGATTTAAAAACTATTGCTAGGTTTTTGTTTACAGCTTAAAGTTGAAAAGGTGATATGTTAATTTATTTTAAAATGCTTGACTGTGAAGTTTAATCAAATGAGAACAAAATAGTTGTGAAAAAGCTTTATTATTACAGATTTAGTTTTAAATGTTTCTTTGGCAAAAACTTACAAAAAAACCCTTATTTTATTCTTTAATAATAGACAATATTATATAAAAGATATTGTCAAATTTAATTTACCATAAGGATAAAATGATGAAAACATATCCATGAAAAAAATTATGAAGTTGACTTATCTTCGATCACAAACAAAATTTATCTAATTCATCAAAATTAAAAAGATTTTATGGATAATACTTATATTATTTTAATTAAGGTATTAAAGATATTTTCATTAATAAATACAAATTTTAATTACTAAAAATTTAAAAATAGCTAAATTAATGAATTTATCTTAACTGATATATATGATAGAATATTTTATATTTGTCATAAAAAAAAACTATTCCATGCCTCAAAACATGTTAAATAATTATTTAAAAATGCACCATCATCAAATAAATAAATATTTATACATTTTAAGATAACTTATGAAATAAATAATCTTAATAATTTTCAAGTATTTATATGAGGAAAATATTCAGAGCATTTGTTCATTAATATTTGATTTACAGCAGAAAATAAATCAAAATTTCAAAAAACAATTTTTCGTATATCGTTTTCGAAAATTTTTAAATATTATCTTTTGCATATATATGATTCATACACTCATTGAAAAATTTTCATGAAGATTTGATTTAAGTAAATATAATATATTTTATATCTGTGTGTATATAGTTGGATTTTTTTATATTGAGACATATGCGCTTTTTTTATTTACATTTTCAGTTTTGTTTTAGAAGAGTAAAAAAAGATAAAAAAAAAAAACTTTACACATCCATAAAAGAAACAAATGCCGATGCCAATAAAAAAGAAATAAAATATTTTGTCAAATGTACTAGAAAAAAATTTAAAATATTGAAATATTTTTTTAAAAATAATGTCTTGCTGATAAAATGAAATGTAAAATTTTAAAAAAAATCTCATTTCATTGAAAATAAATTTCTGAGATATAAAATTGCTTTAATACTTTGTGCTTCATTGAAAATTTTTGACTTTACAACTATATTTAAAACAAAACAACTACTATTAGTTGATTATAATAGACTTGATTCTGACATTGTAGAAACTCATCATATATTTTTTAAGATTTCAAATCAATAATTTTGTCTGTCTTTAAATTATGAATTAAATTTCCGCCAACCACACATACAGAAACACTACCCAGCCACATGAACACTTATTAAAAACATATCTTGGCAGGATAATATTTGGGAACAATCTGTTCCATTTCCATTACGTATAACATTTTTTGAAATAAGAAATGTTTTTACGTTTCCCTTACAACTAATGCATTTTTTTGATAATGCATCTATATTTCAAGAAAAGAGAACTGCCTCCCTAAACCAAGTGGAATAGAAGCACTTATAATTTTACTTAGGCAGAAATGTAATCCATTTATCTTGGCAGATATACGGAATTCGAGACCAAAGACGAAATATTTACAGCATCGAAAGGAAGAAATGAAAGCTAGAAAAATTACGACCAGAAAATCTATCTACAAATGAAAGAATCTTATGTTGAAATCTTTATGAGTAGAAATAGCTCCTGAGATTTAGATTTAAAAAACAGACTCCCGCAACAATTATTTATGTAAAAACAATGTTCCTTTTAGCAATGTAATGTAATTCTAATAGTAACCATTAGTTGAATGTGTCTCAATAGTATTCGGTCGCAGATAAAGAAGTTAATGTAATATCTTCCAAAAGAAATTTCCTATTTTTCCAAACCATCGAGCAATACCATCATCAGTATTCTAAGTACTTCATAAAACTTTTATTCGCATTTTTAGTTAAAATTATACATTTATAGAATGATGGCTTGGATTTCTTCTTTGCAGTTTCGCGTATTATTGAATTATTTATGCTTCACTCTTTTTCGTAAAGAAATTGGAATAACATTCGTTTATAACACAAAAAAGAATATTAATACATTTCAAAATACATAAATGGATAGAAGAAAATTATTTTTGGAGATGTAAAATATCAAAGTGGACATTAAATTGTATGAATAAATATTCTCACAAAAAATGATTTTTGAATAAAAATAATGATCAATTAGACCAACTTAGAGCTGTTTTCAACTTCACAGACCTTGTAAATATGATAATTTTAACAAAACTTGTTAAAATTTATAAAAATTTCTTACGGTAATTCGACAAAAGTTCTTAGTGATTAGAAAAAAAATATAAGGTTGGTTGTGGTTGAATTTAAGGCTCTGAATTCTCTAGGTATATATAGTGCCTTAGAAAAATATAATGTATTACTTAAAATAAAGTATCAACTGACCAGGAAAAAGCAAATGTATTGAAGTGTTTTATTTTCAATAATAATTTTCTGAATGATGTTCTAAGTATGTTTTCTACGTTTTATATAAATAATAAGTGGATTTTTTCACATTGCTTTTAATAACAAAAATTTCCAGTTTAATTTTCCTGACATTAAAATATGTTTATAATCTATATGTATGAAAAAACAAAGTAAATAAACACTCGAAAAAACTTTTTAAACGGAAGCTAACAGATTTTTCAAGTTTGTTTATAAAGGCAACTTTAGAAATATCAAGAGGACTTACTGATGATGTGAATTACACTATTTAAAAAAAAAAAAAGAAAATAAAGAAAAAATAATAATATTGTTTATTATCAGAGTAGCTTTACAAGGGTTAAGCTTCGGGTACCCCCCCCTCGAAGATTTTCAACTTTAAAATAATATCCAGCTTTGCGCTTTAATCTCCAGAAATATGCATATCTTACCTTTTTCAGTTTTAAACTTCTAAATTATATTATTAATTTCGAACTACGACTTACTTTTTGTCTTTCAAGTCGATAATATGTAGGAACATGTGCAAAATTAATAGAACTGTATTAGATTTTATTTTGATTTATGTACAACTGATTTCCTGAAAGTTCTGTTATTCACATAAAATTAGGCCTCATAAAATATTTTTGAGTTTTGTGTGCATGGTATGCTGATTTATTCTTACATTTTAACAAATGTTTTGCTTTCGAACTATTTTCGACAAACTATTTAAAATTATTTATAGAAAGCTACTTGAAAACCATTCCATAAATGTGGTTTATTCTACCTTAAAATAATTATATATATATATATATATATATATATACTTCATTATGAAATTCAAATTTCTAAGTTGTTAAGAAGTTTATGGAGGTTAAGTCTATTTATTTATAGTTAAAATTGGTCTTCATGTATTGAGGAGGAAATGTATTAGTTAATAAGACTATTACAGTTTTACTTTAGGAAACTGCGTTTAATAACTAAAGGTTTACATTTATCAATTGATTTTATGCTCAGACATAGAAATCTAACATTGGCCTCCTTTTCCAATTTTATGTTCAGACATAGAAATCTAACGTTGTCATGGCATCAAAACTATATTATTGCCAGTTTTCTCTTTTGAAATGTTAACTACTGTAACTCCATTTAGAATTTATTGCAAATTCGAAATAATCTAGACAAAGTTTTTCAGGTGCATATCACCAAAAAATTTTAATAATTATTGTTATGTTGTATTGTATTGTGTATTATAAGAATATTTTTTGAATAATTTTTAAGCCTGAATTTTTCTAGTTATGAGTGTTTAGTTCTAAGACAGGCTGGCCATTAAAGAGTCGAAGCAATCAATAGAAGTTATTTGGAGAGAATATAATATACATATACACACATATTTTCACACAAAAAAAGTTTTTATAAACGTTACTTATTTATGTGAAGTAATATAATATATATTCAGACAATAAGATATTGTTTCATATGATTACCGTTTTTTTTTCATTCCAATTTAATTATTTATTTTAACTATTGCTTCCCATAACTATTTGCGTTAATAGTTGACCCTCCAATAGCTGCAATTACACATTTTAATCAAATTTTTACGAGTCATTTGTCCTTATTGTCACGCAAACTCGCACAAATAAATTACGACACCTACTGGAAACAATTGCTGGTGCTTCCATGCTTGAAATTTTCCAGCTCTTGCGTTCGATTTTAAATGACTGCAGAAAGGATAATACTGCATCGTATTTGAGAGACGACTAAATCAGTGGTAAATGAGGTTTCCAAAGCATGTTATTTCAAGCAATTAGAAACCCTTAACTAACTCGTTCTCGTCCTGGATTTAATCACTGGCGTTTGACCTTCAACCTCGAATCTTGGTCTTTATAATTTGTAAGTACGCGCTCGAAATTTGCATGTGGGCTGTGTTGACCCCTCGGCATAATACCCCAAGGATTGCAGGTCCTTGGGGTATTATGCCGAGAACTTTACATTTAACGTTCTAACATCTAACATTTAACATCCTAAACTGGCTTAATAAAGTGTGGATGTTTTCATAGTAACGCTTCACTCCTAGAATTGCCCATTACATTTTATTTATCCACTTATTACCTATTTAACTTTTCCTAAACTTAATCATGTACATTATCTTTTTGACGTAAAACCACAAAAAAATCAGTAATTATAGTTTGTATTTGAGATTGTATTATCTGCCCTTAGTACTTACAACAGAGAGTATATTACACATCATTATATCATTATGTGTTCTATAATTATACTTACACGCCTTGAAATTTTTTGAGCAATTTTTATAACCCGTTTGAATGAAAATAATATCGAAAAATATAAATTCCACTTTTGACCTATTATTCGGAACAAAACTAAGAAAGGGGAAATTGTAAATCAAGGAATCCCAGAATATTGCTATTTTGGATAGCAATTTAGCTGAAACAAATTTCTTAAGATATACGATGTAATCATATAGGAAACGTATGAGATTTCACTGTATAGCATCAGCAATTTAATTAGCCCCTTTTAGACTCATTTTACTTCGAGTTTATGTGTAAGAAAGTCAATTTTTCAATATTTATTTTTATAAATAAATATTTTTAAACCATATATCTTCATTGGTATACAAGTTAAAGTTGACTTTTCTCGTGGCATCCAAGCTAGCTGAAATGATAGCTAGGAGTAACACTATATTTAATGTTAACATATATATTTTATTTTAATCCTAAGCATTTACGTTATACCTTCATTTTATATTTATTTATCAAAACTGGATTGCGTATGATAAATGCGAGAGCAAGGTGATGGGCAGAGTCCTTCATCACAATCTACATAAATGTAGGATTTTCCAGCTAATTATTAAGCAATTAATTTTGTTTTCCAATTTACTGTGAAACCAGTTCCTCCGATACTCAATAGAGGTCACCACGAATCAAAGTCATGTGATAAGTTCATGCAGCGCCACCTATCCCAGAACAAAACTGAGTGACACTTCGTTTTCGCTCCCTTTTTCCTCTATCTTGCCGCCACTTTTTCCGCCTCTCTTCTCCTTCGCTACCCGCGTCGAAAGTAAACTTCAAACGCCCGAGCGCGTTCCAGCACCCATCGCCAACATGGGTTAAATGAGGCAGCCATCTATCCGTCTCGGAAGAACTGTTTACTACCTGTATATATATCATAGTGTAAATACTTTTCACTCTTCATCATCTCTCCTAATAAACAAGTAAAGCTACTGCAAGCTTCATCCTTGAATATCATCAACAACATAACAAGGAATCCGAAATTACCCCCCCTAGACAACCAGCCCTATGCGTAAGAGCAAACCATCGTAGATTCGGGATGAACAATCTCCATCACCCCACTGTCTACATAAATAAAAATTTAATTTCACTTCTTATTTTCCTTTTACCTAGCACCATTAGGTAAAAAGAAAACTTACTTCATTACTTCCATCATTCACTTCTTATTTCCTCTAAACTAGCACCATTGAAGAGCATTGTCGAGCATTTCGAGTCCGAATCACTATAGGTTATTGGGAGAAAAATCAAAACCAGAAGGATCTGTAATATTTAAATGATACTCATAGAACCCGAAAAGAAGAAAATGTGTGTAGTACTACCATTTAGTGTTTCGGAAAGTCGATAAAAAAAAGTCATCGAAACACTTAAAAATAATTCGGGAAAGGCCGGCTACGGCAGAGTAAAATTTTATATTGCCCAAGACACACACAATGGAGTTGAACCAGACTGGTATAATAGCAAGCCCAAGCTTAACTCTCGCAAAGCCATTAAGAAGTAATGTAAACTTACCAGGTATGAGTATTATTAATTTAAAACTTATATCCTTAGTAAATATTTTAATTCGAACATTTGTATTGAGCAATATTTCACCTTTAGATATTTAAAATTACATTTTTTTCAATGAAATAGTAAGAATATATAACTCCCCACTCAAATTCAAAATAGTAGAATAATAAAAAGAATGAGATTCGCATGGCTTTCCAAGATAATTGCTCTTTTTTTTATTCGGTTTGTTTACCTATTTGTGGAGAGTTTAAAGAATCAAAGAAATATAATGCAGTGTTATTTCTATTGGGGTTTTAAATATTTTTCTATAATGTGTGAGGAATTTTCTCAAACCATTTATGGTTCAAAATGAATTACAGTATTTTCTAATGCAGGTAATATGACCATTAAAGGTTATATTACTTTTATTAGTAACTCTTGTATGCGAACTTTTTTTACTTCACTGGTTTATTATCTGTAATGTTATGATTATTCTGCTATTTCGCATTATATTTAATTTTTTATTGCCTACTCAACTTGTCACTAAATAGACAGAAGATTAGGAATAACTAGAATCAAGAAAATATGAAATAGGCTTTCTTTTCTTATTTACATTCGAATCATTTCAAATTTAAATAAAGCTCTGTCCATAAAAGAAATAAAATTGGGAGAATTTTTTAATTGCTTTCTTTTACTTTAGTGATTTAATACTAGGTAGAAATGGATTTATCAAAAAAAATAGGAAAGTGGCTTTATTACCTTCACTGACTACATTACTTGCAAAAAGAAGTGTTTTGCCAAATATTAATTTTACAAGAGTATTAATTAAATAAAAATAGCTGTTTTAACTTCAAGTACCCATCCTGCATATGCAGAAAATATTTTTAAAAATAATCATATATCAGTAAACATTTTCTGTTACAATTTTATTAATGACTGCTTTTTGAGAATCATACACATAGATCAGATTTAAAAAATTACAAACACAAAAAAATAATAATAAAAATACCGTACCTGTTTATACTATAGAAAAAACATTTATTCATTTCATAACTTTAGAGGGCATTTCCCAGTTTTCTTAACTATTTGAAAAAAACCTTTTTATCTTTATTCTTCTAGTATTTTAAGAAATTGGTTTTTCTTTCAATGCAATGTATCATAAATGTTATTTTGAAGCATTTCAACCTTAAGTTTCAAAATTGAATATGTTGCAAAAGCAATTACAGTAAAATTTCTCTTTCAAATGTTCATATTTCATATAACATTTATGTAAAAAGGCAAAGTTTGCATAAAACTGAAGCATTTTTAAACTGCAAAAATTTTATTTTTTACACAGAGACAAAAACATTACCTTCATTCCAGAACATTTGCAAGCAAATGTTTATAATAAAAAGTTAATGAAGAAAACAATATTGCTCTGTAGTCTTTTCGAAACTTTAAACTTCTTTCTGAATTCTGTTTCAGTATAATCTCCATAAAAACTGCACATTTTGAAGTGCATCTGTTTTGTTTCAGTAATTTTGAAAGTAAAATATGAATTTCATTCTCGTTCAAACTGGTTATAATTTAATTTAAATAATTTATAAAGTACTGTAAAGTATACCTGTTCAGATATTCTGTATTTTCAATACTACAGTTAATTTTTATCATCGATTTCTATTCGCTATGTGTATGCTGTTTTTATTAAACCTTTATGGAGAAAAACATGAGCTTTAAAATTCAGGTTTAGATTTTCTTTACAATAGTCCTGTGGTGATGTATGAAAATTTAGAGGAAATTGTACCAAGTTTTAGACACCATTCTACCTTTCGAACTGGAGTTGAAAATTAAAAGATACATTCTCCAAAACAACTCACGTTGCCGTGGTATAAATTTATTGTTTTTCAATTATAAGTAACACGAAGACAATTTTACTCGCACCACGTAATTTTGAGCCACGATCAAGGGACGAGGATGAGATTTGAGTTTGCACCTCACTGCCACACAATATCAACAAGAAAACTTTAAATTCCGACACATTTAACATGAATTATCTCCGGTACACGAAGGTCAGTAGTAAAATCAGGATTCGAATCTACGATTAAACAAAAACACACCATCTACGAATTCTTAACCGTGATCACTCTTCAACTGCGACTGTAGATGTAGTGGGGCGCATGCTCAGATGCCGTCTTCGTCGCTTAATCGAGGTTCAAAAGTATAAGTCCATCCTCACACATAAGCCATCGTGTTGCTTCAAAGGCAAATTTAATAAAAATCACTCACTCTCACTCCAAAATAACTTCGGTAACTCTAGTGTAACGTTAATTAAACAAAATCCAATCAACAGCATTAAAACCAATAGACAAATGCAAAATGGAAGGTATGGGTTTTTTAACATTTTTCCTCTCGCATGACCGAAAAATTCGTGCTATCAAAAACATTTATTAAAAATTAGAAAAAGTTCAATTTAAAATTTTTCAAATAACAGATTTAACCATCTAAAGTGCGCTTTTTCTTATAATTATTATTAAATTATTCAATTAAATATAAGAATTCAAGTAAACGATGAAACATCGAGAAATGAACAATAGTAAACTTTTCCTATATTAAAATTAAAACAAACGATAAATTATTAAATTGAATATAATTAATTTAAATGTAATTAAAACTAAAGCAAACGATAAATTAATAAATTGAATATTATATCGGCTACAAGCAATTAAAATTAAAGCAAACGATAAAATATTAAATTGAATATATTTAGCTAAATGTAATTAAAATTGAAGTAAAAGATTAAAAATTGAAAAGTGATCTGGTACGCCAAAAGTGATCTATCTAAATCAATAGCCCCTTGGGTGGCTAAAAAATTATTTTCATTACTGATGCTAAATCTGAACATTATTTTAAAACAAAGAATTAATATGCAGTTGGCAAAATAATTATCGGTACACTCTAGTATTTTTTGATTTTTACTTGCATGAAAATAGTTCTGATAAAAATTGTTTTAATACAATATATTTACCGCACGCTTAAGATTAAGTATTAAAAAATTTAATGCTTTTAATCAATTAGTTTCTATCCGGAAAATTTTAAAGTCTTTTGTAAAAGAAATATTTATTAATTTCCTCAATAACATTTGTGCTGTGTTTCTATTGTCGATGTTTAAAGGATTATTAACATAGTACATGTAAATAACTATTAACTTCATTTAATTTTTAAAGTATGACATTTTATCTGCATAGTCCACGAAGAAACTGAGAGTGGCATCTAAAACTAGATAGGTATCTCTTGACATGAGAAATCGAAAATGAAGGCAAAAAAAGAAGCGTTTTTCAAACAGCTTTAAAATTTCTATCGGTTCAGTTCAAAAATTACTGCAGACCTTGCAACACCTTCTAATATCAGAGTAACAACTCAAACAATGAGAAATGTCTCACCACAATGGAGGCTTAAAAGGAAAAGCCCGAAGGAAAAAACCATTCATAAATGAAATAAACAGGAAAAATTGCGTGGAATTGGCTTTGACCTACAGAAATAAACCAATAGATTTTTGAAAGTTTAAAAGCTTTGTATAAAAGAGTTTTAAATTTTCTCTCCACCAAGAAATTTAGCGTAAAAACAAAACTGCTTATAATCCAAAACATATACTCTCAATTCTCAGTCACAATGGAGAAAATGTTATGATTTGGAAGTGTATGGCTTCTAATGAAGTAGGAAATTAGGGTTTTATTTATACTTTTTATTTATACAGATATAGTTATATATATATATAAAAATCGATGTGTTGCGCATAACTTATTAAGCGATACTAGGAAATTAGGCACAGAGAAAACTTTTTACTTTCAGCAGTATAACGATCAAAATCATACTGCTATTGTCACCAGGATATGGTTATTTTATATTGTTTGAAGGCAACTGTGGTAACTCCTCCACAATTTCCGGACCTGAATCTTATCGAAAATTTATGGATGCTATTGGATGCACAAATTTGGAAGAAGAAAAAAAACATATCACAAGTATAAAACAGTTTTAAGAAAGCTCTCATTAAAGTATGAAATAACAGAGACCCAATCGACTTAAAATTGTTAGTGGAATCTATACCGCAACGTCTTGAAGCAGCCATTCAAGCTCAAGAACTTTCCACAAAGTATAAATTTGTATTATTTAACAAAATGTTTCATAATTATGAATACTAATAAAGTGCACAAATATTTTTTGCATTACATTTTTGTACATTTATATGTTAAAATATATAAATTAGTTATTTTTACTTTACTTTTGTTCTCATTATAATACATTAAATTGATGCATTATGCTGTTCACTTAAATCTTTTATTTGCTTTCATTAAAATTAGGAAAAAGAAGCTTACAAATAACTTTTTAGCCAACGGTATTAATTTTCTACCGAACTTTAAACATTCTATTTCATAGAATCCATTTGTTTTATATTTGTTAGTTGAAATTTTAGTTCGTCGTCCATTCAATCGTTAAGCGTATCTTGATTAAATCCAAGATTAGAGTTTACAAACTCTCTTCGTTAAATATTCTATCAGATGAATTTATTATTGAGAAACGATAATGAGAAAAGTTTCTTTTGTGTGGAAGAATCACTTAATTATTGGATCCATTTAATGAGATTTTTTTTTATTTCATAAATTTTAAGGAAAGCAACAATCAGGTTATTAGCTTTAAAGAGAATTTTTGCACCTCGAAATGAGAGTATAATAAATAAAAAAATTTTTAATTATATGGGCAGAATGCTAGATTGAACTTTTTCAGTTCTCGTATAATTAACATCTTACTAGATCTGTTAATTAGTTTGCGCTGGTGTCGCGGGAAAGCAGGCCTGTCCACTCAAAAGACTTTACGGTCTGCTTTAAAAACGTATTTTATTCTTGCTGGCCGCACTATACGTGTGTTTGTATCTGTATACGCGCGTCTGTGTGAGCACTTTATAACCTTCTTTTTAATTTTGGCTTTTATTACATTAATTCAAATTCTCATGTCAAAAACTACTACTTTCACTTCTCGAGCTGCGGAAAACGACTAATCCTCCCGAGCCCCATTTGAGGAATCAAGAACATTAAATTAACGTTTAATAAACAAAGTATTTTAAAAATTCTTGTTTTCTAATACTGAGAGTATTATTCGACAATGGCATTTATTATTTAAAGTTTTATCATGCAATCAGCTGCATTGTGAATACATTTTAATTGATGTACAAGAGATGGAAACACACATAAACGCTGATGCCTCCTTAAGTTTAGAGCCATGATAACCCATAGTCATGGTCATGAGCTTCAAGGCCAACAAAATCATATCCACTCGCAAGTTTAGATAGCAATGGCATTAAGAATAATAAAAAATTGAACATTAATTCATATTGGTATATAATGTGGAAGACTAGAGAGTGATTCCCACTTCAGAATTTTTCCTGTCCGCGCTATCAGGCAATCCAGGATGTCACTTCACACACAACATACGCTAATGATTTATATTAATAAATACATAATTTCTTTATTACAGTAACATTTTCTCAATATTATTCGTCTTAGGTAGATACTAGGCGCGGCGTCTCTCGAGTGTGGGAGGAAATTATAACCACGCCTTAACATCCCCAGGATTACTAAAGCTTCCTCTCTAGCGTTAGATTACTACAAAAGTAAGCTATCGATTCAGCTGCTTCTTAATCACTTAATTCATATTATGAGGTCTGTTGCTAGTAATCCCCGTATAACTGCTAGTGTGACATTAATTCCAAACACCAATCAGAAACCTTAATTTTTTGTTTCAAATCTGTAACAGATATCCCAAAGATAAACTGCGTTTTGAAATTCATTTAACGAAAGTTGATGAAAAGTCTCTTTCACTGTCTCGAAATATATGTTTGTGATCACGTAAAAACACTTTTATAAAATACACTAAGAAAAGAATTCAAACGTTTCTTGATGATCCTCAACAAAAATAAATCATTTACTGTTCAAAAAGTTTATATCATTCATGTGATATTTATTCGAGCCAGGAACTTTAATAACTTTAATCATTAAATTCTTAAAATATTAACGTGGTATTTTAATGGCTTTTTTGAAAAAAATTCTTAATAATTAATCCGTTCAACTCTTACAAGATTATATCTTACTTTTAAATTGTATGAATATGTTAAAGGTATATTGTTTTTTAATGTTAAACCAATAATATATTAAACCTAACGTAGTAGATTATCCAAAAAGATTTCCACATTCAAACCTGAGAAATGTACTAACACATTAAATAATATGTGTATTCATTTCAATTTGGAAATTTATATGTGAAGTGTAAAACTAATTAAATAATGTAATAAAATTCTCCACTCCGTTTTGTTTTTCATGGGTTGCTTTGTCGCTTTCAAAATTAAAAAGAAAAACATTTGTTTAGTGAGTATACAGGGTGCCCACTTAAGTCCCTTGCCTCCTACTTAGCTTCAGAACGGCAGCTGCTATATTTATAAAAGTGGTTTTAAGGTATAGTAAAGTAGCCATGCGCTACTGAATAAAACCATCTACTGTACCACCTGGAGGAAACCTGCGGAGTTAGCATTCCAATCTCGAAAACGAAGCAAGGTGGGGAGGGGGGGGAAGTGATTTAAAAAATTGTAGAGCATCATCGATCTAGTTCGAAAAGACACCTAGCGGATATTAATGCGAAAATGGAATGTTTAAAACTCGCATTTGTTTTTTCGAGATTTCCTACACTGTAACGTGAGAAAATGATCAGAGAACGAAAAAAAATAACTAGTTTTAACAATGTACCTTTATTTGAAATGTTCAAACTTTTCACCGTCAGCTGTAATGCACATTTAGATCTTCGTTTGAATGTCACGTTGCACACGTTGGAGCATAAAGCGTGACGCGTTGGCACAAGCGTCCGAAATGCGTCGTTTAAAGTCTTGCAATGTTTGTGGAGGGATTGCATACGTCTGCTGTTCCAGTTTCCAGTGGATCTGATCCAGTGGAGTTAGATCAGGCGAGTGGAGTGCTGCTGATCCAGTGGAGTTAGATCAGGCGAGCGTGATGGACACTCTTCGAAACCGCCATACCCTAGTCATTTAGTTCCCATTTCCTTGATGATATACTGCTTCCTTGGAGATGTCGTATGAGCAGGCACGCCATCATGTTGAAACATGAAACATATATTCCTAATATTAAACAACGGCAGATTCACCACAAAATGGGGTATTACGTTTTGCAGCAATTGTAAATATCGCGAACCTGTTAGCGTGAAAAAGTAAAATATTGGGCCGATCATCTGGTTATTGTAAATTGCACACCAAATGTTATATCAAATAATTTTTGTCCAAAATGTTTTTTCCGGAAAGATAATCGTTTCTCCTTCCGTTGAAGTTTCGTGACGTTACTGTGTAGGAAATCACGAAAAAATAAATGCGCGTTTTAACCGATCTGTTCTTCGCAACAATGTCCACAAGGTTACTTTGGTACTAAATCGATGATATTCTCTGGCTTTCTGAATCACTTTTTTTCCTTATCTCGTTTCGTTTTCAGGTTAGGAATGCTAACTCCGCAGTTTTCCACCAGATGGCGACGTAGGTGGTTTCAATCAGTAGCGAATGGCTACTTTACAATACCTAGACACTACTGTTATGAATATTGCAGAAGCCATTCGAAAATTGTGTATGCACACACACACACACATATATATATATTTACATAGATGAATTTAATACCCCAAAACATTTTCTTCTTAACTTATCTATTCATTCACACATCTTAATTTACATTCACGCTTGCTTTCCATATTTATTGCGTAAAAGATTTTCAATTAAGCTGTTATCCTTTAATATTCATTTAACGAAAAAAATTTAATCAGTCATTCTATGCGATTTCTAAGCTTCAATTTTATGTAAATGTTGTACAAAAAAAGACAAAGTTTCACTTCACGATTTAATACGAACGAAAATTACCATGTAATTTGAATATCAAAACGAGGTTCTAATAAAAATGTCTCTTAAAAGGCTCTTATTAAAATATTTATAAGCGTGGAAAGAAATATTAATTGAGTATTTCATCACAAATATTTTGAAAGTATCAGCTTAAACATTTTTAAATAATGAATTATATATTTAACCTTCGTAAAAGTAAATCACTCTGTGAACTTGATTGCATAAATACATTAAGGATCGTCTAGCAACAAGGTTTAAATTCGAAACGCAGAGTACAGATTTTTTATTCGAACGAATGCCATGAAATATCTTTAATGAGTTTTTGACATCGAATTATTTTTACATCAGATTTATTGAGTATTTCATTTTGAACAAAGTTTCCGCTTTCTGATAAATACGAGCAATCAATTCTAAAAATTTGCTACATATTTTCTCTCTCTGCCTTAAGACGTATATAAATTTAACTTTAAGACTTTGAAATCGCATTTCCAAAGAAATTTCTTTCCCAGCCAGACACATTAATATCTGTCACCCTTCAAATAATGGTTAATTACATACTGAGTAAGGTTTGTAATAAATTACTATGTGTTACAATACTTTATATAATAGATGTCGACGTAATACGATGTCAGCATAATTCGACATCCAAATTAGGGGATGTATTATTGAGAGAAGGTAATTATATTACACACAGATGATATTAGAAAAGTTATTATAGTATTCAAATGATGGAGGTAAGTCAGTTTCTATTGCCTTGATAATTAAATTTCACAACTATTTCATTTAGCAATTGATGAGTAGTAATTAACCTACGTGAGTTAAAGATGAGTAGTAACTAACCTACGTAATTAATATATTGACAGAAATCTTATGTTCATTCGTAACAATTTGAAATAAATAATTCAATTACAAGCAGGTTGCATAATCATTCTCATATATAGTGTACAAACATTCATTTAAAATATTCAGAATATAAATAAATGATAAACAGAAAGAGCTTATTTTTTTTTAATTATGATGCCTCTATTCTTGTTATAAGTCAAAAATATTTAATGATTTTCTTCAAACATCAAATAAAATTGTTTCAAATTAACTAACATATAATATTGCTTAAATGTCTGTTCATTACATACTGACGAATTTTGTCACCAGCAAATTTTTGTGATAACTCAAGAAAGCAAAATAAGTAAATTTTATTTACCCAGAATATTTTGTGAAGTTTAATTTAGTATTTATAGATTATAAATCAATTTAAAATGTGAATATAAATTATAAAAAAAATTTCGAGATTTCAGGAATTGGTCTTTACAATCAAATCAGCCTTTACATAAGATTTTGTTGACATCGTTTCGA
Organism: Nephila pilipes; assembly: GCA_019974015.1. Taxonomy (NCBI): domain Eukaryota; kingdom Metazoa; phylum Arthropoda; class Arachnida; order Araneae; family Nephilidae; genus Nephila; species Nephila pilipes. Next base: position 9,081 of record BMAW01118162.1, on the reverse strand, counting down.
TTAATTTGACATATTTTTTCTTTCTTATACAACTTCCCATTCTGTGAGATATCAGTCTCTCAATAAAACTAAAACGATATTTAAATTATCTGTAATAAATTTGGAAGGATAAATTACAACATAGAAGTACGTGTTATTCTCTAACTTAAGATCATTCATTTTCACATTTTTTGCAAATTATTTAATTGGCTTTCTAGTTATATTACCAGAATGACGTTGCACAGAATGAAGTTAACCAATAAATAGAGAAACCAAAATAATTAATCAAAAAAAAATCTCATTGAAATCGAGATTTGATTATAAAGACCTATTTCTGATATCATGAATATATAATTTTATAATTTATATTCATATCAACTTAATTTTTAACCTATGAATGCTAAATTGAACATCAGAAATAGTATTTATAATTTAATAGAATGAATTCTATAAAAGATAAGAATTGTCATTGACTTATTCTATTGTGTAAAACGGCAGAAGATATCTTTTAAAACAGAAAATTATATACAGATAAAAAAGACAAATTCGAGTGACAAGAAAAGGGAGAAAGGTTTGTTGTAGAATGGCAATCGATTTATCATTTTCAGTTAAATTAACACGCTTTAAAGCAAATAAAATTCTATTTCAAATAAGAATCAATTATTCATGTGATTAATTGAAAGGATTTTAATAGAAGAAATGATAATTGCCTGTCAAAAAATTGTAAATAAAATGCTTTATTTCTAAAGACCTAGATAAAGATATAAACATTTCAGAACTTTTAAAAAAAAATTGCAATAGCTGAATTCTACTGCAATAACATTTGCATTATTTTTTTCTAAACATTGTTTTTTTAACTTTTTGAGAGCTTACGACTTCTTTACTTCGAACTTTTCCTGTTTTATTTTACTCTGGGTTCTGTATGTGAATTATTTTTGCATTCTAAATAAAAATAATGAATTTGCATTTTGAATTTTTGCAAATATAATTTTGCGTTAGTATTTGGATTCAATGAAACTAGTTATTTTGAATAGCAATTTTCCCTCATGGCTAATAAATATAAGTGCAGATTTTGGATCTGCATTACAAACAAAGAATGGCGTATTCAAAAGACATTCGAATTCACGATTATACTGGAAAAATAAGTTATTCAATCTGGCAATTTCATTTATTTTCCTGTCGGAATCTTTAACTTTATTTCGGAAATTCTAAAGCAGGAAAACAAAAATGGAAACAAAATCAAATATGTCCTTATAACTAGTTTAGAAAGTTCTCTAGTGAACCTAAAGAATACATAAAATCTAATCTAACATTCTTCGTTTTCCTCGAGTATATTCAGACTCAAGAAACTTTGGAACGTGAGTTGAATGGTACAAGAATATAAGCTTGAGAGAAGCATTTCTTTAACATATTTGTTTTCTTTTAAACCGACTATATCGAATCAATTTCTTGAGTGTCTAGATTATCGAATACTCTATTGACATTATTTTAAATTGCTTTCAAAATACGAAGGTGAGTTTTTCTCCAAGAGATATCACTTGTTGAATTGTTATAACACAGAATAACAAAGAATTTCAATGGCTAGTTTAATCTATTACCACTCATTAATAGGATTGATTGACTAATTGTTTATTAATTTAGTATTGAGAAGCAACACGAGAGCAATTGGAGACGTATTTCGTAACTTTGAACCTCGGTCAAGTGAGAGGACGACACCTTAAGTGGCACTTCTTTATCCAAACTTCCACGCCACACCAGCGAGAGTATTTGGAGCTGCGATAGATTTAACGAGCATCCGCATCGCTATCTGGACACGAGCCCACGGATTTGACGAAACAACGCCGGCCACGAGTCCACAATCATGACCACAAGGCTACTACGTCCCCCCTCGTTATTGAGATAGAGAATATATATTTATTTTAATTATTATATATTCTTTAAAAAAATTATTTATTATTACAAGTTTTAAACATTTAGTTATCACTATATTCTTTATAAATGTAGTTTTATTAAAACAACTTATCTTTTTGATTTGTATGTACATTAGATATTATTAAGTACTGATACAGTTTATTTCATAACACAATTCGTTACGATATTGAATTCATTTCACTTGATTTTGTATCAATGTGGTTTATCACGAAGATTTGTATTGCAAATATTAATTGGTACTGATAGCTTACTTCCTAACATAATTTGTCGAAATCTTTAATTTAATCAAATTTATTTCTCATCAATACAGTTTAGTTTTTAGTACATACCGATCTAAAGCCAAAGGAAGATCCTTTTTCACCCAAGTAAGCTTGTCGATAAAGGTTTGGAACTATTAAATGAGTTTCCTATGAGAAGGACTATTATAGATGGTCCAAATAATTTTGAATTTCCATAGTCGCAGAGTGTTCCTTGAGTTTACTCACCACGCCCACGTGAAAAATTTGAAGTATAATTGAATTACCGTGGGGTAGCCCGCCAGTATTCGACACTCCAGTCTTAAAAAAATTAGAACTCGACTTCACACAACACAATTGCTACACCTTTGGTCAAGAAGTGCTAGTTATGGTATAATCGTTTCCATTATATCAATACAAAAATTTTTAAGCGGATAAAATTTTGATGTTTTGGCTATTATTTACAATATATTCAGCTTCTAGTAAGTTAAGAAATATAAATGTATTTGTTTTAATTGTCTTTTTGTATTTGAAAATTTTTTATACTAGTATCTTTTTCAAATTTGACTTTTTAAATTAATGCCAGGTTTATAGAATATATCTAAAGCCTAGAAGTCTCGCTGAGATTAAGCCATCCAAGTAATACTTTCACATAAATACAATTTAACACACATTCTTTTAAAAAATGTGGCAAATGGTCTAAAATATACATAACAACCTTACCCCCAGCCATATCTAAAAACTGATACAGCTCTGATTCAAGTTAATGAAGCGCATTATTAATACCAACTTGAATAATGTAATTATATTCTTAAGAAAATTTATTGACATATTGTAATATACAGGAGAAGATGAGTCATGAACTTCCTCCAACTCAGTATTGATCTCTTTCGGTGTTAAGACTTTTAAATATAAGTGCTTAATCATCGCTCGGAGCTCACGTTTTCCCATTTTTTTTAACAAACACCTAAATAACACAATTTTCTTACTTCTTTTTGCAATATTTTGCTAAATAATGCAAGCTACAATTGAAAATAAAAAGGAAACCACGGTATAGAAATAACTGATATTTAGATAGATAGCTGTCTAGTGAGACAGGATGCTTAATAAAAACAAAATATTTTCGATGCTTCTGTCTGAGAAAGAATACATTATGAAATCGGTGGAAGCCACGTGCGTCTTTTCCCCTCCGTAGCGAAAACAGAAGAGGAAGAAACTTTCCCTGTTTGGTAATTTAAATGCGAGAATCATTCGGATCATGTGGTATTAGATTCTGGGATCTTTAGGTATTTTACGTGTCGACTACATGTCAATTGGGAAATCTCCCCACTGAATGAGATTGTGAGAAGATACCAGAGTTTATGCAGTTTGTGAGTGCATGATTGAATAAATTACAAGATCAAGAGGAACTGTATTAGGAAATGAGTGAGCTTCCCAAAGAAATTGGAAAATTAATTAAATCTAATTGAAATCATTAAACACAGATATATATATATTTATGAATCTCATTAAATATATCTAGACAAAGCTTACTGTTACTCGTTCATGAGGTTTCTCCTCTTTTCCATGAATAGATTACATGAAATACCTTTTCAAAAAATAAAAACCGAAGAATTTCTTTTAAAATTTGTTTAAATACTTTTCACGATCAAGTTTTCAGTCTTTCGAGTTCAAAAAACAACCGGAAGTTTTCTATAACAGTATACCATAAGTGTTCTTCTATGGAAAATAAACACAGTCGAGAGCCTTTTAAAGATTTTGCAGAAATATTTCGGAATTATTGATTTTCATTTCCCTTTTAAAAGTGCGATGAGTTCTTCAGAGTTATATCGACTTGGTCTCAAAGAAAGTAAAATACAAAGCAAAATAGAATTATAATAATTCCTAAAATGCACAGCTATAAAAACCAAATAAACTTCTCATAAACTTTTATTATCGATAATAGAACAATTTATGCATCTTATGCATTGTAAATTGGAATATAACATAATTTTATATGTATTTGGACATACATAAAGATGGGGTTAAGGTCCATTGACCCTTATATTATTTGAAAAACACTTTTATATTCATATTTCGGTGTAAAATACTTCTATACGACGAAGTTACAACGCATTTTAATTTCTGCAAACACATATACGGCATTTAAAATGTTTTCAAGAATATTTAATAAAAGGAAAACAATGTTTTCGAATCTCTAGCACAAAAGCTTATGCACATTACATAGGAGAAAAAACGGATCAACTTTTCACGTATTTTATGTTAAAAAGACTGTAACTCCCTTGGGTTATTTCCTCACTGGATCGCTCCATTACCTGTAAATATTTAAATAGTCACTCATTAATATAGTCAAATGAATATAAAGTCAAATAGTGGAGTTAATCCAACCAAACTATTTTATTCGAAACTATGAACCATCAACATTCAATATCTCAATAATTATATCTTTGGATAAAGTCCCTACACGCGTCCGAATCTAAAGATTGATTTTTTAAGCATTTACTCAACCACTGCTGACCAGTCGGTTCCGAGTCAGTACTAGTATTAGCATACACTAACCGGTATTCAGACCCTCTCTAACTTTGAATTCTCAATCATTTGCTCTTTTGAGTTGGTTCGATTCTAATTGCTTCGTTGATAATCTCTCATCACTTACTCTCCAGTAAAATTCTATACAGTTTTATAAATACTATCATATGAATTCGTTTCACAGCACCAATATTATATATAAAAAATATATACTTTATATATATATATATATATATATATAAAGACTTTCTTTTAAATAGTACTATTGAATTTTATTTTTATAGAATTATTTTAATGTAGTGGAGAGAGAGACCATTTCCATTCCGCCGTTGGTTACATACTATTGCATCACTAGAAATCAAGCGATGAATTTAAAAAAAAAAAAGAAGAGAGCGTTTTTTTTTGTAGTGTTTTTGATTATATACGAGGGAAAATTCCCTTGAAATGTCAGAAACACATGGTATGGATGGAGGGATTTCTGGGGAAATATCATAATAGACAGGGAATCTGAAGGGATTGTTTTGACAGATTTATCATCGGTTTAAGCAGATTTAACCAGTTTTAAGAGCGCGTGATCTAATAAATAAAAAGATACTTTGGAATAGGATCAGGAAATATGAATGAACAATATCTTTAAAATGAGAGAATGGGCAAATTTATTAAATTAAATTATTATTATAGTGAGAAATTAATGGGAATTAAGTTAAATCGTTACATATATATATAGTTATATTTATGTTCGTCTTTAAAACTATATATGTTAAGCTTTTATTAGAAAATTATTCTCAGCTTTGAATTTCCTACTTCCATTATGGAAAGATTCTCCAGATTTTCATTAAATATTGCTATTTGCCTTTTAAATAATTCGAAAAGTACAAAAGAATAAAAAGTGCAATATTTTTTAAAAAAAAACTGGCTTTGGAGATTTGAGAAAAACTTGGACAAGTTTCGGGGAATAATATTTTTATTTAAAAGGTATATCAATTAGCAGGGGGGGAAATCTTAAATTGTGGTGAAGGCTATTACCATAATTTATGAGGGCTAATTGTTCCAAAAGAAAATGAAAATCTCTCTCTCTCTCTCTCATTTTCTTTACGTGTTCACAAAATTTATGTACAATCATAGTTGGGGATTATCCGTAATACTAGAGCCAAAACCACAAAAAAAAATCATTCATATTGTCTTTTTAATGCATGGGCCTTTATGAGCTTTCTTACTAGATGTAATTCACCGGTTCCTTTTAAAATAAATGTAATTAATGTGTAAAATAATTTTTTCTTTGTAATTAAGTGTAATTCTCACGAACCCTTTTACACTATACGTAATTCTCCCATTTATTTAACATTATATAGGCCTGACTATTTTCTTTACATTAGTAAATTTCACAATTCCATTACGATATATTTCTCAAGATACTCCTTACGCTATATCCAATTTTCTCAAGATTCCCACAATAATTTATATAAATTTTAAGATTTCACTTACAACTGATGTAACTCTCAAAATTCAACTTATAATTCAGTGAACTCCCTCTTTAACGATATTTTGGGGGTCAAAATAATACATCGTTCTAAAGAGAATTATCGTAATAGAGAGAATCAATACTGGAACGAAAAGAGTTATGTTCTTCATATCCAGTGGTATCGCCAAAAGTGCTCTAATACTTTCATTCAGCAACCTTTCGCGTTTACGCAAACAATAATACATAAGAAACGGAGTAAGAACATCATGATTACAATATTGAGTAATTTTTACATCCCTCCCCCCATAAACTTTAGTAAAGTATCCTTGCTCAGGATTCCTGCGAAGCCATAGCCTATAAATGTTTATCGCATAGCATATTTAAATATTAAATGTTTCATGTATAAATAAATAAAACTTCAAAAAGTTTTCTGTAAATTTATTAGATAGTATAAATAAATGAAAATACATACCGATTAATTAATCTTTTTTTTTTTTTTAATTTTAGGAAAAGAAATCAGGGTTGTTGTTTTTCTGCATTACCTAGAAACAATCTCATGCAAAAAGAACGAAGAGCATGTAAAGAATTTAGATGGCCCTCTGGTACATTAGGTAAGCTGGGAAAAAAAGTTATGACGATCATCGATTGAGTACATCGCTTCTCCAGGAGATAAGTTTGGCTTTGCCGTAGTAGAATGATCCTTTTCTTTTAAATCATCATCATCTTCTAATAACTTTTCTACTTCAACTTTATCACTTCTTATTTCAGAACGAATGTCTTCATCTGTTAGGTCCGAAAAATGAGTACTTCATCACCGACATTTAAATAATCACAAACAGATATTTCAAACATTTTTCCAGTTTTATGTTCGTAATCGGTCAAAGAATTTTGAAGACCTAGTATTATCTTCCTCAGAATATCCGCAAGAAGTATCACTTTGCCTCTCTTCGTCAATTTGAATGAAGCCAGCTTTTTTCCAACAATTAGAAATGTAAAGTTTTCCTACCAACCCATTCACATGCATCTTTTAAAAGTAACAGTAACAGGCATTGTGTGCTTTTGATCAATATTAAAAACAATTTTATCCACTAATCGTTTTCTGTAATGCCCATTGCAAGAGGCTATAGAGCTGCAGTTGTGTTTGGCGGAAAGAAGTAAACTTCTACACTCTGCAGTTTTGCAATGGGTTATTTATGTGCAGAGCAGTTGTCAATTAAACAAACAATGTGTTTTTCTTCCTCGATTTCATATCTTTATGTAGTTTCAATAACCATTCACTAAATATTTTTGAATATATAATATATAGCTCACTTGTTCACAGAGTAGTCTACTGACACGCTCTTAATGTCTTAAAAACATTTTGGCTTAAAGGATCTTCCAATTACAAGAGGTTTTAATTTATACTTTCCTGTCATATATGTACATAGCAATACTATTAACCTTTGTTTGGATTTCTTGCCCCCTTTACAGGTTTCTCCCTTGAAAGTTTAGATTCGTTCAGGTAACATCTGGAACGTTATCCCATCTTATCTGTGCCATAGACATTATCAATGGAATGTTTCTGAAAATTGTAAGCATTTCTCTCTGACGCCATGTGCGTACGTCATCCAGCGCCACTGATTTTTCTTCGCCATGTAACCCATGGACAGATACCCCATGTTGGTCTTGAAACCTTGTTATCCCTCCACTGCTAGCTTTGAAATCTGGGTTCTCCACCATATATCAGCAAGAGCAATGTAAAACTTCGAGGAAGTTTTTCGACAGAGAGTGTTAACTTGAAAACCCCGTCCAACGATCCAACAGCATTTTATCTAGATTTTCTTTGTATAGCGTCTAATTCGTAAACATCAGGTTGGATTTTGAAAAAAAAATATCGTAATAAAGAGAGTTATTGTGTTGGAATGGGAAATATTATCATCCTTGAATTATCGTTGTAAAGAATATCGTAATACGGAGAACTTCTTTACGTTAAACTGAAGGAAATTAAGCCAGGATTTTGAAAAATATCGTAATAGAGAGAATTATTGTTATAGAGGATATCGTTGTAGCGAGATTATAATGTTTATGAATAATTCTTAAGATTCCTCTTACAGTTTATATAACTCTCAAGATTCTTTTCTTAAATTTTATACAATTGTCAAAAGAATACTAACATTTTATATAATTTTCCTTGTCTTGTATGTGATTTTTTGTGTGTGATTCTCCAAACATTAGAAATAATTTTAAAGATTCCTTTCCAATTTACAACTACTTTCCTCGTACAATTTACGTTTGTAACATTTATGTACAACTCAGTGTAAGCAATGTGTTCTAATTCCTAATACAAGGACAAAAATTAAGTAATAATAATAACTAATTTTTCATAGAATTTGTATGTGTAATTTTCTGATGCAAATATTTTGTTGAAAAGTACATAAAATAAAAAATTAACAAATTCTCTTTGTTTGAAATATAAACGCTTCCTTAAAATTTCTTCCGAACTACATTTCCTACGGTTCACTTTCTCACTTCTCTCCGCTTAATAAACAATATTTCATACACGCTTCATTAAAGATAAAATCTCTCAACTCAGTCAAGAGGAGGTTATAAATCCGTTCTGTCATAAAAGCAATTTGCTTATCTCCCTCAATTCCTTGATTGTACCCAATGGAATAGCGAGGGAGAAAGTTGCAGAGTAATGAGATACAACAAATCCAAAAGAACAAAAAAAAAAACTTCCTTTCACTGATGAAAACAACAGGGCATATCAGAGGAAGCGCACCCAAATCGTAAATGGAAATAAGATGCGCGGGCCAATGGAGAAACCTGGAGAAATATTTGTTCCGCTCTCTTCTTTTGTAATCCAACCAGATAAAACAGTCGTGTCACTGAGCTCCTCTTACATAGAACCACTTATTTCACTGTCCAGAGATATTCCAACAAATGATATTGTACCAAAAAAAA
>BMAW01118156.1:401117-432993 GCA_019974015.1 Nephila pilipes | reverse complement strand
ATAAAAATGGTAATAATTTTAAAAGAAATTCTGTCTGAAATCCCAAATGACTTCTCTCCAAAATTAGTCCTTAGTCTTAAATTAGTCCTTATGAATAGTTTTATTCTTTGTAAACGCTAACATATTATATACCAGTTCTTATACTTAAGTACCATTTATACAATAATACTTCAAATTTTGCAATTTTTTGATTTTACAACGAAAAAAACACATGATGTTCCTTCCTTATATGAATTATTTATGGTAAGTTTTTAAGTGCAACTTTCGAAAATTGCATTTAAATATTGTAAATTTACCTGCCTAGTCATAGAGGTAAACATGTATTTGCAATTTTCTCAAAATGCAGGTATCAGGACTATTGTTTTCTTTCCTCAAAACTTAAATTACTCTTAGTACTAATATTTTATGCATGATGGAGTGAGGTTATTTTATATGGAGGGAACATATATATTTTTGTAAAAATCTAAAACCAACAAATTTTGAGTATTACACAACACTTATATTAAAAATTATAGGAATTTGAAGTATTAAGCTCTTAAAATTTTTTAAACTTCTTTAAAGTTAATTTTTGAAATTATCATAATATTTATTGAGGAAATTGTAAAGTTTATAAATATTCAGCATGTTTCTTAAGGATGAAAATTGTAATATGTAATTTATGCAAGGTTAACCCAAATGAATGTATTTATCATTTAAAAGTTAAATACAACTAAAGATTATTAGAGTAAAAAATATTTAATTGACGTCATGAATTTTTATTAGTAGATTACTGCTTGTTAATAATAATTTGGGAGAGGGAAAATTTCCTTGAGGAACAAAAATACATTTCACATTTAAAATGATACGTAACTACTGCATCATGATCTGGCATTATGTACAGACCAGAATTTATTTATAACTGATCAATTTCTTCATTTGACCATTATTAGAAATCACAATATCCATTTCTTACATCATTTTTATTAACTTCAGGGTTATTCAGTCAGATATTCTTGATTTCTTTCAACTAATAGGAGGTTCGTTAACTAGATTTCAGTATAAATATATTCTTTGAATCGTAAAAGTCACAAACAAAAAGAAATGAGAAGAGTATATGTATGCAGAAAGATTTCTCGATAGTCACAATGATAGCTTATTCCGCATTGTATTAATTTTATTGTTACTGTAGGTAGTAAATTGTGCATTTTTATTTGTAGTTATCATCGATATTTTTTAAAGTAAGTATTGTGTAATACTCAAAATTTGTTGGTTTTAGATATTTAAAAAAAATATGTTTCCTCCATATAAAATAACATCATCCCCTCATGCATAAAATATTAGCACTAAGAGTAATTTAAATTTTGAGGGAAGAAAACAATAGTCCTGATACCTGCATTTTGAGAAAATTGCAAATACATGCTTACCTTTATGGCTAGGGCAGGTAAATTTACAATATTTAAATGCAATTTTCGAAAGTTGTACTTAAAAATTTATCATAAATAATTCATATAAGGAATAAGCACCTTATGTTTCTTTGGTTGTCAAATAAAAAAAATGCAAAATTTGAAGTATTATTGTATAAATGGTACTTAGGTAAAAAAAAACTGGTGTAGAATATGTTACCTTTACCCTGATATATCATATTCTTATTCAAATTTGGCACGAGTTCTGTTCATTAAGTTATTTTATATTATATATGCTTTTGCACCAAACTACTTTAAAAAATAACTGTTATTATATTAATATAAATTTATATATTACTATTTATAAATTTTCAAATCTAATAAGTCCTATTTTAACCTGGTGTTATGTGCTGGTGTTTTCTTTTTCTGAAGGGTAATACTTTCCTCTATACTTTCTTTTTAAAGTTCCATAGAAGAAAAAAAGGAAACTTCTCAGAGGAGAATCGATTTCTAAAAATCCTAATCTTAAATTAAAGATATCCTTCATTATCGATTTTAAAAACTAATTATGATATGGATTTAATGCGATATATTTATATATTTCCTGCTTTGCTTGGTATCACAAGCTATTAGATGGATCAAAAAATTATATAATTAATAAACATAGCAAAAAAATTTACAAAATATTGTACAGCTATAAGCTTTTTTTAACAACATTTCATGTATTTGGTCTTATTTAATTTTAGATAAACTGTATGATGCGACATTATATAATGGCAAGGCATTCAGGTATAAAGATATTCTTTTTGTGTTACAATTGAGAACATTAAACACCATACTTGGATTTTTGTCTTTCTCTCATAGCATAGATGTTTTTCGAAAACAATTAATACACATAAAAAATCATATTAATAAGGGTACCAGGACATGTAGGGAGAGGTAAAATACCTAATTTAAGACTCATTGTTTTTCAGACATATAGACTTTAAAATTATTAATATAATTTAGACAGCGTTTTTCTCTGGAAATTGCTTTTTAATTCTATAAAATGATTAAAATATTATTATTAAAACACTCAAAAATTTTAACCACTACAATTAATTTTGAAAGATGTATGTCACAAAAATAAGGAGTCTAAATTACGGTATTCTACTTTTTTCCATATATTCTGATACCCTAAAATTCTATGTTCTGTTATTAAATGAGTTCGTTATGTATGGATACATAATGCTTTTGGCATGTAATGTTACGTATATTACGAGCTCAAGAATATGCAAAGTCTAAATTCTAATAATGCCATAGTAAGATATGATTATATAACGGTCAGGTTATATAGTCTACCTTACCTCTAGAACCCACATATCGGAAAGGTATATATAAAAAGCCATTTATCCTGAGCTGTCAAATTGGAATTGTAAAATATCTAAGGAATAAACTATATTTTCCTCCAAATGACACTATTTTGTGAATTTTCTTTCAACAATTTTTCCACGTCAAAATGGTGGTTCAACTATCCAGTTTTCGAAACCCGGTTATGAAACAAAAATATCCGTAGCGAAAGATCACTGAGACAAATCTCAGTTTCTGTATTCTTCGTATAGATAGAAATTTTTGTATTCGGTTCTTCAATTTATTAAAAATAAGCATCAATCTGTTTTAAGTTATCATCATCTATTCGAATTTGTGCGGAGTGCCCTGACAATTCATCAACCATACCTTCGATAGTTAACTGCTATGTTGGAAAACATACGCACCCTACCATATGATTATTCGTAACAATAAGATGGCCTTTTCTCCTTCGTGCACTATCAGTTGCCTCAACGTGGCCAGAGATGGCACTGGGCATAATGGGCGAAGTACATCGGGAGTTCTCCTGGTACGGTCACTCAAGGCATTAAGGTTATTCTATAATACCCAGTTAAATCTAGTGGACAAAGTCGGAACAAAAGTAGCCTTCTACCTTTAAGTGTTCCATGCCTTTGGACATAGAATGTTACATAGACCATTCTTCAAAATAAAGGAAGTAACCATTTACCAAATATATTAGAAATCAAGAGTAAACAAGAGAGTTCGAGATAGAGTTACCAAGATTTACTGCAACTTTATAAGAAGGCTAACTGGGTAATGTTTAGTAATCTTAACGATCAGGACCTTAATGCAAAATTTTTCTTAGGATCTCCATGATAAATGACTTTCATTTCAATAACCTCTGAACCAGGCTTCGAAACAAGCTATTTCTAGAGATAATTTTAAAACTCAGTATCTCTTTTCAATCTATAACTGTACTTTATTATTTCTATTTCTAATAAGCAATCTTATTTACTAATAATATTTAATAATAAGCAATCTGATTTACTAATAAGATTGACTAATAAGCAATCTGAAGTTTAAAAGCGATCTTACTATCAAAATTGAACTCTTGAAAGTTAATGTAAAAATAAGAAGATCATGTATTTTACTCAGGAAGAAAAACTGGAGTGAGTTATGTGGAAGCATTGGCGCATATCTCCTGACACGAAACTCTGGTAGCTGGTAAAATTTCTAAGTACCAATCGACCCCAACATAAAAAACGCAACTCCATTTATGGTGATGATGATCAGATCCCTCCTAGAGGCAAAGAGGCTGCAAGTTTATTCGGGTGCCCCTACCAAAGGACAAGTACACTGAATTTTACGATAGAAGATATATCTTTAAATAAAAGAACCAGGGACGTTATACACCGCTGTCGAAGTGAGCTAGGCAATATCAACATTTTCTGTATAAATTCTCTTTGGAGGAAATGAATACAGCTTTGAGAACAATTGATCCATCTAAATGTGGTCCTGACAATATTCATGGGAAAATGATTCATAATTTTCCTCCTTTCTCAATGTTAGAAATTTTAACGACTCCTGGAGACTTGGAAGACACCCCCGAGACCGGAAATATGTCCTTGTTATACCTATTAGAGAATCAGCGATACCTGATGATACTTCTGACACTTTAAGACCATTGTCCCGACAAACGCTTCTTGTAAGCTAATGGAAATAATGATTTCCACATATTAACATTCTTTGTTGATTCTTTAGATCTATTTCCTAGAGAACTGAATGGGTGAAGAGGAGGGCATTCTACTACCTCTTATTCTATGGTCCAGATCTTCTACCAGATCTTATTCTTTGGACCCAGATTCAGAGATTAACAAACCTCCGACACACACCAACCAAAAAGTGGCAGTATTTTTAGAATTGACGAAAGTTTCTGAAAGAAAGTATACTCGTATACGATTAAATTACTCGTAAATATCTTTGATACATTTAAAATTAACAGAAAATATCTTGATTGGATTAATGATATCCTTAAGGGCAGAGCAATTTATATTAATTTTAATGAATCCTTACCAGAAATTTTAGAATAAGCTAGGGATTGACCCAGTATTCTGCGCTAAGTCCAAAGTTTTTCCTTTTTATATTTGATAGGAATAGAGAAAGTCATTACACATATTTTAGAAACGGATAATTTCTGATGATTTATTCAATTACAATTCTAACGTTCCTCTGTCTGAGGTGGTGAAAATTGCTGATCAATATAAATTACAACTTAACAATTCTAAAACCTTTATGACTTTCTTCACAGTAAATGGCATATTATATAAGTATAGTCCAGGTATTACTATGATAGGCCGATCCCTATATTATTTCAAATATCCTAAATACATGGACTAAATTGATTCGGAATTATTGTGCAATACTCATATAGAAAACCTAGTATCATGAAGCAATAAAAGACAAAATATCTTAAAATATATTTTATTTACTGATTGGGTGGGGGAAATCAAATGCATTTGTCTTCGGATCAACCTATATCTCTTTTATTCTGTCCGTATTGGAATATTGCTCAGAGGTTAACTACTGTGTTTCAACCACGAAACTCAAGTTTGTGCGAGTTCATATGAGTTCCGCCCACTTAATTGCTGGCTTATGTTATAGCTTCCTAGGTGAAATCACTCTTAACGAACGAGACTTACAGTCACTAAATATATGAAGCAAATCTAAATTTTGACAAAATCCTCAACAAAACGATACAGTTATGGTAGTCTTAATAGTATATCTCCTTTTCTTCAAAATTTGACAGTCAAAGATTAAAGAGAAATAATCCTTTTTCACTTACTAACCAAATGATCTTCATTTTATCAATGTTCAGAGTCACTTTCTGAAACCGTGCATTAAGGTTTTCGAAGGACTACTTAGAGTGGATTTTAATACAGATCTTGTCTCCTAGACCAGAAAAATATGTGAAAAGCCAGAATGTCTACGTCAAACTGTTTTGGAAACAATCAGCATTATTTCTTCAAAAGGACTCGAAATTTTAGCTGATTGCAGAAGAACTAAGGTAACCTAAGTGGTAGTAGTATATTTGTGAAAACAATGTCTACTAGCTTTACCATTGAAATCAGAAACTCTGACCACTGCTCTATTCTCAATTGGAACTAATTATAATTGAAGAGGATTTTAAGAGCGCATCAGTCTGCATTGAATATCAAGATATTTAGGTTTTGACCGACAGGCGAAGTTCTATCAAGCACTTGCAGAACTGGTTCCGTATTCGCGATAGAGAATCTGTCTCCATACTGATCTCACTTCAAAAACTTTTATTCTTCCATTGAGTGTATACCTCCAGTGGATTCTTTCACATATTAGCATCAACGGTAATGAATTGGCTGATACAATAGCTAAGGAAGTCACTTTAATGATTTCGACTTCTACCACCTTATTCTTTCTAGAGACTTGCTCAAAAATTTATTCTACTGTAGTTCATTCTTGGCATTCTCCTCTTACGCATGAATGGTACTGTGGTAAAAATGGAATGTAGGAGCCATCGGTTTTGAAGGTGATCGAGCTAAACACATTACAATATCAAGATTTCTGAGCTGTCATTTAAGGTGTTACAAATTCGACAGGGAGGGATTTTGTCCATCTGAAAAAATTGAAACTCTAATCAGTCTTACCCTGAACATCTTCTTTCCTTTCTGGGGCTATCCATAGACGACTTGCTACGTAGCCTCATCTTGTCCTTGAAATTATGTATATATTGGATCTCATGAATCTGATGTAACCCATTGGCTGGACCAGAAAAGATTAGAAACAATAACATACATAAAAATATGTACAAGCACTCTAACATTTAAGGATTTTATTTACAAAATTGGGCGGTCGAATCAATACCCAATTTGTTGTGCTCTAAATAATATTATTATGCTTCTAAACTAACAAGAAATGAAATAAAATCAGTACTTTTAGACCCATTGATCAACTTGAGTTTAGCAATAAATTTATAAAATGAAATTAAAATAACTAATAACTTTTCGATACTTAATAGGTTCAGTTTATATTTCATACGCATATTTTATTTGCATAAGAATCGCATCATTCTCCTGCAAGAGCCATGACATCCTTAGTTATAGTAAAGAATTATAAATTAAACTTATACATTTATAAAATAATGTACTTATAAATTGATAAAGATATTATTACTTGAGAAAAAATGTAAACATGTGTAACAATGAGATATTCCAAAAGTTTCATAATCAAAAACTTTGGCCACGAAATTCATTTAAGAAGTTCTTTAACCTTGAGACATTTATTATTTTCCTTATTATTAAATAGTTGCATATTCTTATATCACACAATCCTTTACAAATTCTCTAGATTTTACTATCACCTAACAGTATTAATATGAATAAAATAAAGTAATTCAGTAATATGTGTATTACGTTGTTTATAATTTTCTTTATTATATAGTAGTATTAAATTTTTGCTTAAGAAGTTATAAATGGAAATAATGGGTTTGTGCATAAACAGGTCATTTATTTAACAAGTAGAACATATTTTTATAAGCCAGCAGCTTGCTTAAATGAAATATATATATATATATATATATATATATATATATATATATAATTATATATATGTGTGTGTGTATTTGTATAGAATTTTGAGTATTCAAATACATTTCCATTTCCTATGTATAGAAAGAATAAATGTTTCTTAATAAGATATATTTTCAAAAACGGTTAAGGCTACTAACATTAAAATTATAATAAATTTATTATTACAGATATATTTCCTTCTAGACTAAAAATGTCTTTATATTCCAATAAAAACATCCTTTGCATAAAAAAAATAACTATATTTATACTTATATCGATATCATCAACTATATTATATTTCCTTCGATATTCATCACTATGGAAATTAATTTTTTTACTCCGTTTACAGAATAATTTCTTAAAATCCTCGACCAGCAAATGCAAATTCTGTAAAAACGAAAGCCACGTAGTTTGCTGAAGCATATAAAAAATCATGATCGAGACATTTTACTTTACCCCTAAAAGGCATTTTATCAGAAATTTTCCAACGTTTTGAAGTTGGAAGAGTTCAGCTCATTCCGTTAAATCAATAAAATGTGTAGGGCTAGCATTTTCGCCAGTGGCAAAGTTATCCACTACAGGAAGTAAGCTTTATTTCCGGGGAAGACGTAAATAATGAAATATTTTGCTATTTTTCTGCTTCTACTCTAAAGCTCTTTTGGGATTTTCACGGATAATGTGATGAAAAAGTTGAGTGCGAAAGGCGATTTGTTTTCGGAAATGTTTTCTGTGGGTGCAATATAGAAAGAACCATATTTTGAAATATCTCAAAAATATTTTAATTTATTGTAATATAGTTTTCATTTATCATAGTCATAACATTAATTATATGTACTCTAATTCCAATAATTGAGTCTTCTTAATATTTTGTTTCAATACTACTAAATTATGTTATAATTGAAAACATCAACATGAAATATAATGTTAACAAGTACGTTTTTAGAAACTGCTATAAATGTTTAAGGTTCAATGGAACAAGGCACATATTTCTTCCAATAACAGTTATACTTGTTTCTTACGCTAATAACACATAGTTTCATAAGAACAAAACACAACAAAAATCAATAATGTGCATTAATAACTAGCACACAATCTATCAAGCATTTAAGTCATTTTAAAGATTTAGATTTAAAAAATTTATTGCTTCCATAATATTATACATGTTAAAACATTTATAAAGTAATGTAAAGCCAAGTATTCTCACAATGAAATTTAATACATAAATTTATAAGTTACATAAATATTTTAAGCAATGAAAAACAGTGTAATAAGCTGCTGTAAACAATAACCAATTTAACAAGCATTAGTGTAAACCAAAAAAATTGGGAAAATTTAGAAACATTCCTTTCGATTTCTTTTTATTCATTTCAGTAAAGAAGAATGAATAAAATTCAAATATGTTACCCTAAAAGTCTTGTTGGTTAAATTTAATGCATTAATCAAAAATGAATTTTTCTTCGTAATTCAACTGAAAATTTTCTTTCATATATAACATAAATTTGATTATGTCAAAAATGGTTTTCTCATCAAATCTGTCTCCGGAATGAATTAAAATGGAAACATTTGCCCAAAAGATCATACACATTGAACAAATCAAATTGTTTCTTAAACACGTCCATTTCTATTTTTTAGATATGAATCATATAATAATAATTTTTTTCACTGCTGTAAATTACTTGGTCCTTATTATTTCTGCAATATAATAAATATATTAAATCATTTATACTATAGAGTTAAAGGTAAAGAATATTGCAAAAAAATTTAAAAAAATATATAGTTCTTAAATTGTGCAAATATTCATAAATGATAGGTTTTCAACAATGAGAACCCAAATTGTGTAATACGAGAAACTTGTATATTAGACACTCTTATTAAATAATTGTCATTAAGCTAAGAAATAAACTTTATAAAGCTATCATCTTTATTTAATAATTTAATTTTCTAATAATTAAATATTTGGGCAGATACACCGCATTTTCAATTACTGATCTGTATTGCTTACTTGGAAATGTATTTCGCAATTTTATATAAAAAAAAATGTAACAGGCAGCATACTTTTATAACAAGCGATTTCAGAATTAATTGCCAAACTATTCATATCAACATTTTTTTATAAAAAATTCTTTATAAGACTAACGTTACAATCTAACAAACATCAACAATAAAAACTCATAAAAGGTTTTTATGACGAATACAACCAAGAAATCCAAACATAATAAAAATAAATGGAACTAAAATATACAATAATACAAAAAAAATTTCTTGATCGTAGCAATACGTGAAACTCAAAAATTTATATATATATTTAATTGCAAATTATATGGAATTATATATTTCTGAAATAGTTTATTAAATGATTTCTTAAAATATTTAGATTTACTAATTTCAGTAGGTTTATTTACTGCAAAAATTATTAAATTTTAATTCAGTTTCTTGGCATACACTTTTTAAATAACTTTTAAATTTTTGGACGACATGCATATGTATATTTTAATAAATATCTTTAGTTTTCTCTTAGACAATTAATCAATATTGCTTGTTGAATAAAAATAAAGTAATATCGCGCTAAATTGGAATGGAGAAGTGCACATGAAACTACATGTAAAGGTAAAAGTTATACGTTTTTAATTTAAATATTTTTAATATTTACGTTTGCTTACATCAGTTAAACGTATTTGTTTTCTTTTTTCAACCATTACATTTCTCCGTTCTGTTTAAGGATTTTGATTATTCTATATAAATTCCATTAAAATAATGTTATTAGTTAAGTTGCGATTGTTAGATACAAGAAACCAAATTTATTCTGAAGTATTTGTAATTTTCAGTTCTAATAAATGATTTTATGTATATCCATTGTGTTTACATTTTGTTTAATTTCACATAACTTCTCTTCTTCTCTCTCTCGCTCTTTATATATATGTGTGTGTGTGTGTATATATGTATACAGAGAGAGAGAGAAATATACTTACATATATATAACAGATGGATCAATAAGTTCCACGACTAACCCAGAGATGGCGCTCGTAGTAAACCAGTAACCAAGTCTTTCTAGAGTACTAACCTTTGCTTGAAACGTGTCAAAAGTTTAAGTCGATCGGACCAGAAACAGCTGAGTTATCGAGGTTGGAGTAAAGTCGTTTTGTTGTTTGTTTAAAAAATGGAAAAAACCGAGTTTCGTGTTCTGATAAAACATTGTTTTTTAATGGGTAAAAACACCGTGCAAGCGAAACAATGGATTGAAAAATGTTACCCGGACTCTTGTCCATCAAGAGCAACGATTTGTCGGTGGTTTGCCGAGTTTAAACGTGGTCGTACCGACACAAATGACGCGGAACGCTCGGGTAGACCTGTGGAAGCCGTTACACCGGAAAATGTGAGTGAAGTGATAAAAATTATAATGAAAGATCGTAAAGTGAAGCTCCGTGAGATTGCTGAGATGACACAGATATCATATGGAAGTGTATTTACTATCCTTCATGAAAAATTGAGCATGAAAAAGGTTTTTACCAAGTGGGTGCCGCGATTGCTTTCGATGGAACAAAAACAGCAACGAGTCGATGATTCAGAAAGCTGTTTATCGCTATTTACTCGCAACAAAAAAGATTTCTTGCGTCGTTACGTGACCATGGACGAAACATGGATACATCACTACACTCCAGAGTCGAAGCGGCAGTCATCTGAAGCTGGCGAAAGCCGTCTGAAGCTTCCGAAAACGCAGCAGTCAGCTGGCAAAGTCTTGGCGTCAGTTTTTTGGGATACGCATGGCGTGATTTTCATTGACTACCTCGAAAAAGGTACATCGATCAACAGTGATTATTATATTGACTTGCTGGTGCGTTTGAAGGAGGAAATCGCAAAAAAACGACCGCACAGTCTCGGGACTCGGGACAGTCTCGGGATCCAGTCTCTGTATACATATATATATATATATATATATATATATATATATATATATATATACAGAGAGAGAGAGAAATATACTTACATATATATATATATAACATGGATTTGAAATTTGTTTTAACATTACTGAATAATTTTTCAATTTAAAATTGTGTATCCATTTCATGAGAGAGAAAAAGACAATAAATATACATCATTCAAATGTATTATGCAAGAGACATTACTCCGCCATCTCTATTAAGGTATAATAGAGAGAATATTATCATACGTTTCAATTTTTAAGAGGAATGTCTCCAGTATATGTGGTAACTCACGTGGAATAAGATGAAGGGATTATGAGGGATTTTGAAGACTTCTATCAGTGCAATAAGGATTATTTCCGACGGATTTAGAACTTCAGAAAAGATGATTCAACAGATTTTATGAGAGCATTATCTCAGAAATGGAACGAGGTAACTTAGAATTGTAATAGTAAGTTAGGAATAAGTTGCTTACTTATGGGTTAAAAAAATGGGAAAAATTAGAAAATTAAAAGAGTTTTATGTGAGTATATTACAAATTTCAGTTGGATCTTTTCATATAATTTTGATAATTATATTTTATCCTCTCTTCCTTTTTATTTAAATATTTTTTTCAATTTACAAGCTTTTCTTTTACTTTTATCTTTTGTAATTGTACGTATTATGTTTAAGGGAAATAGCACGATACACCATTTTAAAATCACTGATGTAGTCAAATATTTCGCTGAACCACTTTCTTCTCCCTAGAATATAAAAGTGTAGAATCGATCTAGTCTCTTTCTCTAAATAAACCTACTGCATCAGACCCCAATCCACATGTTCTGTGCTTTACCATTCCCGTATACTATAAAATCATAAAATGCTTCGAAGAATTAATAAAAGAAATCAATTTCTAAACGAACGAGCGTCATCTTCATCAATGTATGACCAATAATAATTTTTCAAAATTATATCCAATCATTGCCATAAAAATTAGAGCACCAAGCAGTAAAAGTAGAATTGTTACAAAACTTGATATCCATTTGATATAAGTGCCTGCCTGACACTTATATCAAATGGATATCAAATTTTACTTACATATCTGCCTACGTCATTAAAAATGCACCGTAATTGCGCTTTACTTAAGGCCACCAGAGGGTGTTGAGGTTCGTTCTCCTTGGATTATAAAACAGTAAGTAGAACTTGTTTGAGTATATTTAATCTGTTGCAGATGGACGTTTTTTAACTAGAGATGCCAATACACCACCATCGGAGACAACATGGGCAGCTGTCATAGTTCGAGAAGGGAAGAATCATTGGAATGATGGAAATCGAGAAGTCAGTTTGGTGAGTAACTCGCCACCAGAGAAGTTCTGACTTTACTGTGAAGAGGTGTTGGGACCACTGGACAAGATTGATGTATTTAACATAGGAAGAAGGTTCAGGGAGCTCTCGACATCCCAAAATTCTAGAAGACCGTCACATCATACGACACTCAAGATCTAACGCTAACTGCCTTATTGTCTTTCATCCATACACAAACAGCACCTTCATTACGGGCCGCTGTGTCAGTGCGTACCATCGTAAGGAGCCTGGCTGAAGCACAGTTGCTATCGCGGTGCCCATTATGAATACTGTCATTGACACCCACTCACCGTCGCCTCCATTTGAAGTGATGTCGTGCTCGGAAGGATTAGACAGCAACCGGATGGAATCAGGTCGTCTTAAGCACGACTCTAGATTCAACCAGGGTAGTGATAACAATCGTGTAAGTTTCGAGACTCCGTAGTGAACATCTGAATCCTGTATTCAATGTACAGCGACATATCACTTCAACAGCTGGTGAGATGGTATGGGGTGCCATCGCATACGACAAACGGTTAAGCCTAATATTGATCCAAAGCCCCATGACAGTGGCCAAAGGTGCGTTCGAGACATTTTTCAAGCGCATGTGTTGCCACTCACGGTAGAGATCGAAAGAGCTATTTTTCAAAAAGAAAATTCTAGCCCCTACACAGCCAGATTTTCACAGGACTACATTTACTACATTTCCACTCGTCCCTGGCCAGCTCGTTCTTCAGATTTGACCCCAGTCGAACATATATGTGATCTTTCAGGCCTGTAAGTTGGACAGATTATGAGTGTTGTCGAGTCAAACGCGCATTTACAGCAACGTTCGAACGAGATGTCGCAGGACATCATACGGCACATGGAACTTTTCAACTTCAATGCCCTGCCGTATCACATCATGCATTAATGCTGGAGGTATATATATATATATATATATATATCTTGATCAGCATAACAAATATATTCTACAAAATGATCACTGTTTCATTTTCGGAACTTTCAAAGCGTAATCACTAATCCTACGTTTAGTATCAAACCTACAATACAGAAGGAAAATACTGATTTTAATGAATTCAAATTTTGGCCAAATGTCCTTCTCTTGTAGATACCTACATAAATATAATTTAGAGTGACTAAATGTGTAAAAGTAAGTAGAAGGTTAATTTCTTTTGAAATCATTTCTATCACAAAAGTAGACAATCCTTTCAAAATTGTTAACTCCAGAAGGATTTGTCCCTTGCTTGACAAAGATTTATCTCAAGGGATATTTATTCATTCTCTATAAATAAATTAAATTACTTATACTGTATGAATTTACCAGTTGTACGCTACGCTAATGAATTCCCTAATAAACCACTTATTTTAAGAGATTTAGAATGACGAAATAATATTATTTTTAAAATGTGTGACAGAGGTTGAAAATCCAAGAAATAATAAACAAAAATAGCATTACGAGAGAAGGAATATGCATCATTTATGAAATTATTCGATTTAGCATAAGTATTATATATTAGAACTCTAACTTTAATCTGTACTTTCTATTATATTTTAAATATAAAATTCCATTGAATACGTAAAATAATTCGAGACATATCGTACTTTAATATTTTAATGTTTCTTATGATTTGGAATTTCGAAAAAAGTATAAATGCTTCCAGCGTTAAGATAAAAAATGAGCTATTATACAATACAATACTTTTATGATGAGAGAATGAAATTGAAATTTCAGCGCTCATCACATTTTTTTTCCCAGTCTTACTGGCAATTTCACAAGATCTGTCAAATTAATGTGCAAAATTTATTATTGGGCTTATTACTCTGATATACATCACATTAATATATCATCCAGATAGGAAAGAATCATCTTTTTCAATTATTTCCCGCTTTGAAAGAAATTTTTCAAAGGTAAAAGACTTTTCCGAAAGATTATTTTGCATCGAAAACTGAGGAAGATAGATTGTTAGGTTAGGCATTTTTGATGAAGGGATTTCACATCCTCCCTTGAGATTTTGTGTCATTATTAGATAAAGAAAAAAAAAATACTTTAAAGAATTTTTACTCTATTGCAACTTGATTTGCTTAATGAAGTAATTTTATAGATGAGTTTTCCCTAATAAATATACCTTACTGACTTTATAAAAGATTTGGAATTGGAATCCTATAGTAAGGTTTTTTTTTTTAAGGACACTAATTATACATGTAAGTTTTGATATAAATTAGGATATAGATGTTTTGTGGATTTGTTGATCAATTTTAGATTATGTTAATTTAAACTTTTAGGTACAGTTATTTCGTGGATCAAATTAATGGTCCTCTTAGGGAGGTAAGGAAAATTAGAGTTTCTTTATTAGAAATAATTATAAGAAACCATCAAGTATTTACAACAAAAACTAATTCAAAAATAATAAACTTCTATTTGTTATAATATGTAATTATTATTGAAGTTGGCCTTTAAAATCTAGATACTTTGCAATTTGTTATAAATTTTATTATCAGATAACTTGTTCTTAAAGTCTATTTCAAGAATCACCAAAATATCATTAGAAATTGATATAATACGCAGAAACTACAAAAATTAGAAGATAAAATATTTTGTAAATTGCAATTCGATAGATACAATGCTATATTAAGAAGATGTACATAGGAAAGTACATAAATAACTTATATAATTCTTGAAATCCCTTGCTTATTAAGCAGATATATTATGAACTTTATAAAATGTTTTTAGGCTTATAAAGATGGAATAAGAAGGTATAACTACCAAAAGAAATTTTTAAATACTGCAATCGACTATTGAAAAACATAGTATTAATTTTCAAAAATAAAAATTTCTTATATAATGAAATTTGAATAAAACACTTATTTTACATGCTCTCGAAAAGTACTTTTTAAGTCGCATCTCTCTAAAATTTCATGTAATTATGTATTATATATTAAGTTTTTTATTCAAAAACCAAAAGGTGTATTTTAAGCACCGTATATTTTAAATAAAACAAGAAATTTTTCATATTTAATTTATCTATAAAAACTATAAGTGATTTCCTAAAATATTGGTTCCTATATTTTCCAAATATTAAAAATATTAACTCTCATTGATAAACAAAAATTGAGTCTATTTTTTTCATAAAATGAAAGCTAATTTTTCGATTAGATTCACTCTTGAGTATATAAGAATGATATAAATTTATTTATATATATTAAACAAATATATCCATAATTTGTTACAATTCCAATTTAAAAGGATGTTTAGTAAATTTTACGTTTACCTGTAGTATATTTTTAGACATTTTATACAGTAGAACTAATGTTCAGTGTATTGATTTAAGTATATTAGTACCTGTTTATGTGATTATATTGTTATTCTAATCTCTTCTTCATTCTCTTTTGATGAATCAATAAAATTATCAAGTATTGGGCATTTTATTACTATCGATAATGAAACTCCGTAGAAGGTATATCTGTTGATGAGATCACCAACTATTTTTTTTACTTATTTCTCTTATATTATTTGGAAAAAGGGATTTGGGATGAGTGTAAGAAATGAAGTTTTAATGATGCGGGGTAACCCATGTTCTTAAAATATTTCACCTTCTATGTAACTGTACTCTTGCTGTTTGTAACTCTGTTATTCTGTATAAACTTTTCTAAGATGTCTTTGAAGGAAAATTCTTTTCTTTTTTCATCATCATTATAACAATTTAAAAATTTCATAAGTTTTCAAATATCTGGATCCACAAATACATCTTCTTTTATATTAGCACCCATTATTGAAGAAAACAAGTTTGGCTTAAAGACAAATGTCTCATTGACCACATCCGTAACTTACACGAAATTTTTTATCACTCCCTGCTTGACGTGGTTTGGTAGTTGTAACACATCGTCTTGTACCTCTAGAGGTCAGTTAATTACATTTTTACTACCTGATTCTATAGGGTTTTGAGAAGGCTACTTTTGTGCACAAAATAGTTTTATCTTTTGAAGGACTGTCCCGTTCATACATATAGCATGTACATTTTGGTTACTCCTGTTGCATTCCCTGGAAAAAGTAAATACTTGTAACATTCAAATTTAGCACAAATTTAAAAAAAATATAATCATTGTACATCAATCTAAATAATAACTTTGTTCAAAGTATCATAACTTTCTTTCCCCTTGAAGCATATTCTACAGGAATGGAGTTACATTCTATTCTATTACAAAGGAGAACAACTTTTAAGTAGACTTTAGAACCATCAATAAAATACCGCCTTTTCTCGGGTGTACGGTTCAGATCTAAAAAGGCCACGGGGCTTGAAATATCGTTGCAAAAACATATTTACTATCTTTTTTTTTATATAAAAATTGATTTAATGTCATTCTATGGAAATATGTTCATCATTATCCAATATTTTGGCTGAGGTATGGAAAGACCGTCACTGTGAGATATTGGCTTTATTTCAAATCGATGTTGAGATACTCGACTTTCTTCTGTTTCACAAATTTAATTCCTTTTATAACTCGAGTCATACAAAAATTGCAGTCCTCTAAATGATTTCTAGTTTATCTCCAAGTCACTGGTATTGTAAAATACATTGGGGCCTCCTTTTCTTTTCTATTCTTGAAATTGAGTAGAATAGTTTAAACAAAAAAGTTAGGGACCAATGGCGTACTTGTTTGTCAGTTTCACAATCAAATAATGTTTTCAGACAAACTCAAAGGCAATTCCTATTTATTTTACAAGTTGAGTTTACAATTTTGCCTCAAGTATAAAAAACTCCATTCGTCAGCTTATTAAAGGTTACAAATATTTATCCCGAATGAGGAATATATTCCTCATTACTTACAGTGTGTGATGAAAGCCATCTGAGTGGCGTCTACATGTATTATATCACACAGTTCTAGGAATCAAGTAATTTTAAAAAATATTTTAACAAATTATTTTAAAATCCAATAAAATAACATCATGTGATATATTTAAACAGAAGTATCTCAGAAATGAAAAAGAACTTCTCTGTTTTAGGAGTATTTTCGACATTCTCAAAGATACAGGCATTTAAATTTGTTAACATTTCCCAAGAAAATGTTTCTTGTTTGTAAGAGTTAACAATGAATTTCATAAGATTTAATTCAAAGGATAATTTCAAGATGCGTTCTAATTTATAAAACAGAAATTTATTGTTTCTTTACGTCAATCTTCAAGTCTACTTTTGCTTGCAATGCATTTGATGTATTAAAGCATACTATAAAATTGATATATTTAAATTAAAAATAGCTTCTCTTAGTAAACTTTTTTAGGAAAAGTAAAATGTTTTCTTGTTTTACATTTATCTACTAGTGACTCGCCGGTTATCGGTAATAGATTGTTAAATTATATGATTGGCTTCCGGTCTTTACGGCAAGTTCGATGTTTTATCAAACCCTATCAAATACTCATTGATTAACGAAAAATCAATTTGTACTGATGATGTTGATTAAATAACAAAAACAGAGAAAAAGAAAAAAAAAAAGAAGGCATGTAATGACGGAAAGGATGAAGAATATAAGAACAAGGCTAAGGTATCTCAGGGTATGTAACATGTTTCGTATAAGTCCAGCAAACCTTTTTGAAAAAGAAAGTACTATCGGGCAGAATAAAAGAAAGTACTTAAGTGCCTTTGATCGCATTTTTATTTAAAATAAATAGTAAACTTTATGGACTACCAATCAAGAAATATTAATTATTGTACAAGTGCCTAGGGTTACATATTATACATATAATATAGTGCTAAAAATATTTGATAAAACGGAACTATTTTCTATAACTTTATTATTATCTACGATGGTAATAAATACACTTCTAAGATTCCTTTTGAATAAATTATTATTTATCATATCCAGATCAGTATATGCAGAAAAAATACGCATAACCATTATAAATCCTAATAATAACAATAATAATAATAATAATAATAATATGGAAAGTATTATACCACATAAAACTATAATAAAATTGGGCGAGAAATTCTTACTAAAGATATTATGTTCAAATATAAATTTCTTAAATACTTCGTCGCTTTTATGTATAACCTTAAATACATAAAAGCTGTTCACATATATCTGAAATAAAATATGGCTGATGGTTTTAAAGTGTAGTACGATTGTTTTAATGCTATTAAGGATGTAAAATCGTAATGTACATCTTCCCTTCTTTGATTAAGAAATCAAAACCTTCGTATTGCACAAGGAAAAGTTTTCAATTTTAATTTATTTAAACATTTTTCTATTTTTAATTTATAAATTGTTTCCTGAAAGTTGAATTGGAATTTTTCAACTCTCATTCTCTTACATATTTTTCTATTTTTAATCTATAAAATGTGTCTGGAAAAAATGAGTATTCCTTAAAATGTATCATCTAATTTTGAAATAGTTTTAAGAAACGTTTCTCTGCTAAGAGGAATGCGATCCTAATGTATTAGTGTTTTAATTTTTTTTTTGTTTTTACTTTTAGAAATTTTAAGATACTAGCACAAATTGAAGGTACAGTTATCATTGAGTTTAATGTCTATTTGGTTAATTGATTAGTATTATGAAATATAGAGCTACAAAGAATATCGTCCCCTCTAAAGCATTATTTTTAACCAAAAATACCAAAATATTTCAAATCTGCAAGAATGTTCAGAATATTTGCTTATTAGCTACTTCATTGTGTAAAAATTCTTTGAAAGTGATATTGCACTGTGAATCTATCAATAGAATATACCAAAGATAATTTCTATGAGACTCTCCTTTCCTACAAGTCAAGAGGAATTTGAAAATAATTAATATATTGAAGGGCTTTACACATTGCATTATCATTTAAATTAAATTTCTTATAAAAGCCTAAAAAATATAACCATTTGGTGATTTACGTACTTAGTATTTCCTCTTATCTGCTTTTCCTCCAATTGCATATTACATCATTTGTCGAAATATTCTCTCAGATTTTGAAGTACTTTTTAAATAAAAACTTCCATTAATCAGGAAAATATTCGCAATGATGTCATCTAGGGAACTCCAGCCGATACAGACCGTTACCGAATTTGCGAGACTATCCGCCTGCTCATTCTAAAAAAATTTCGAATATCTGGGAGTCCAAAGTAGTATCCTCTAATTAAGAAAATGCGATTGCATAAATACACTCGTAGCTAATTTATGAATGAATTTTGGTGATTGAATATTGTAATTTTTATGTATAGAGAAGTGCAGAGTAGCTTTCGAACAAAAAAGTTTTTTTTCAAAATTCAATTAGGTCATTAAAAGGCTGATCTATGGCTAGTGTCTCAGTTGTAGAGATAGAATGAATATGATTTACTCTGTAAGCAGAAGAGACATTTTAAGTTATGTCTACTACAGTAATGGAAGTTATTATTTGACTTTATAAGATATTCGCTACTATTATGAAAATAATTCGGAAACAATGCTTTAATTTTTATGTTGATATCCAAATTTGTCGATATAAATCTCTATTGAAGTCTCTATGAAATACATCAAATTAAAAAATGACTCAATTTGCTCTCCATTAACACTCAAAGTGAAAAATATATTCATGTTGTTATTTTGTCCCATTTCAGTATTTTTACAATTATTGACCCAGGACTGTTGTATTGAAGAAAAGTTATTGTTTGATATTTGAGTGATTAAAATTTATTTCCAAAGCATCTCATTTTATCTGAGATAATTTCCTACCAAGAAATTTTAAGCCTATAATGTTTAATGTCTATTTTAAAAATCCTATCATTTTATCTGACAGCGTTGATGTACATTATATTGAAATGTTTGAGATAGTTATCGAACCATTTTTACGATACGACAAGAATAATAAAAATAGCGAAAATGCTATTGTTTGTCAATTTAATCAAATTTTCCGCTCTATTAACATAATGATTTTATGCCATTATTTTTAAGACCATTTATTTTTTTCAAAACGTTATTCATTATAATGATTCATTACAGATATATTTTGACTTCTTTTGGTAAAAACCGCTACCAAATGTTTAATTTAGGACTACAATAGGAGAAGGAATTAAATCAACATAATTTTAGAAAATGTTTAAATTCTCTTACTGAATAATTATTCCGTTGTATTTTCATCATGCGACGTAAGTTACATATATAGTATTAAACTATTTACAGTAACTTTATTAAAGGGTATTGCAACTTTTTACAGATAGTATAGGAAAAGTAGTGAATGAGCAATAAATAACAATGTAATTTTCATAACCCAGAGTCCTCTTCAGAACATATTTGAATGTATTCCAGGTAACTTTTGCTGTTTATCATTTACATTAGCTTTGTGCAGGAGATATGCAACATTTCTAATGTTTTTAAATAGATGAAATATATAATGATGAATATGAAATTTTTATTCTGTGATCAAAAAGCAAGAGATACGCCAGTCAAAAATTATTTTGAAATTTTTGAAAGAATTGAATTTATAGCTATTTTTCTTTATAAGGATTTAAGTTTTAACTTGGCAGTGTTTCGGAATCAAAAGAATGATTGAATGGTTCTGAGACTGAGATAATCTGATTTCTCAAATCAATATTGAAAATATATAGTCCACATCTTTGAGACTTTGAACTTAAGCTTAATGTTTTCTGATAGTATCGTTATTAGGATAGTTATCAACACAGTCAAAATTTCTGGGGATGTTCCAGATTTAAAAAGCAATAAACTTCTACTCATCCTGTCATTTTTGCCTCTTACAATTCATTATGTAAATTTTCCAGACGCCCAATAGCAGCAATTTCATGGAGGATAAAGGAAGGAGTCTGATTTCGTCCCTTATGGTATTAGTTCTAACTGCAAAATTCAATAAATTGTCAAATATGATATCTGTGCTACACGTACAAGATATGTGGAAGAAAATATTATCTTCCCATTTCTAGCAAATGATATATTTAGGATGATAATGTGTCTTAGAATTTTCTTTTTTTTATTTTACTGTATTTGTGAATCAGACTTTGAAATATAAAAGACCTATGTTTTCCAAAAAATATTTATCTCAGTAATTTTCCTTTATCTTCTCACAATAGAAGATAAATTTCTTTCTTAAAATTCTTTGTATTTCCTGGCTCTATAATAGACTTCATTGGCAGTGACAGTATCTCGAATGCATCAAATATCATAAATTGATAATGACTCAAAGACTAGGCCTCAATCTATTTGTTGGATGAAAGGAAAAAGTAAAAGAAAATCTTGTCAAATACTTGTATAATAATAAAAAAGATGTCTCAATAGTTAAAGGTAAAGAACAAAAAAGGAAAACAGCTCAAAATCCTAAGGTATGTGTCGTAAAATCGGGCATCTCCTCAAAAGTACCAGATCCTCTATTGAGTCTTTTAGCCTATCCTTTACTTTTTAATCATTAAATTGTTTGTATGTTAATAAATTTGAAAAACAAATAAAAATTCAAAATTTTACACTCATGCATTGATTCTAAGTGGTTTCTTATTTATCAATATAAAATATTTGCCTTATATCAATACAATTTTTTAAAATGGTTATATTTCTTCAAGACTTTAAATTCTCCGTGTTACATTCCTTAAGAAAAATTTCTTAAAATTTGACACATTTGCTCATAAATTCTTCCAAACGTCTTTACTGTTAGAATTAACATATTATACAACATAATTTTATTTTTACATATGATTTAACATTTTCTTCTTAATTTATTCAAACTAAACTCAACATTTGAACTATATATTACAAGAGTAAAATCATTTTACTAGAATTGAATTTGAAACAAGCTTATTATCTTATGAACAATGCATTAAAACGTATTGTACCAATTTAAGTATTACGTGCTCTAAAATTATTATCTATTCTACCACTATGCTTTCTTCTCTAAGCAAATGAGAATCTTGTACTTAACACACATCTATTCTATTTTTCTTCAAGTGACATATAATTTAACATCCACCAAAAAAAGAGCCTTGAAACAGTTTTGTTAAAAATTATTCTAAAATATCGATTTCTTGTCAAAATCTAAATTGAATCTATTAATTTTTCCTCATTTCCTTACAAGATGACATTTTTAGTAAGGTGTGTTAATTCGTTAAGAACTATAAAGTTTACTAATATGCCCCTTTGGATGTGATGAGCAATAGTAACAAAATGCAAAAGTACAATTATTGACACAATGACGGAAGCTTGTTTCTTTTAATAACGAAGGAAAATAAATAAAAAATATGCAACAGAAATGCTGTTCTGGAGAAATATTCTCCAGAAGATGCTCATTAAATGAATAATTTGAAGTAATGATTGAGGAAAACCTCTTTCTTTTCTGAAAGTTAATTAAATATACCAACACAGAAACATTGCAAACAAAAAGGACATGTCACCCAGACAAGAAATTTCGATTAACAACACTTCGATTTAAATATTACTTTTCACCTGAATAAGATATTAAAATTACTCCGCAATTGATTTTGCATTTACTAGGAATGGATGTCATAGAAAGTTTTCCATGTCGTTCTTAAAGTGACAGGAGTGCATTATGTTGGTATAATTTTTTTTTTTTTTTGGTTTCATTGAAATTCCATTTATGTTCCTTTTTGGAATAGTATATTAGTAAACATGGTTATCTCTAACTTACATTTTTTCGTATTTGATTATTTAGAGTGGTATTTGTTTAAAAAAATTGAATCTTTCTTGTACATTTATCTCTCCTAAATTGATGAGCAGTAAATTTATTTTTATTAATTTTGGGGAAATGAATGATAACTTTTATTTGCAGTAAATTCGGTCTCTCATTATGAAATTAATACGATTAATTTCATAATTTTCAATAGATAAGACGGAACTTGTGAGAGTTTCTCAATTTAATAGCTTCCGCACTTCACTAAATTAAAAAATTCAGGTAGCTATTTTAATTACTTAAGTATTATTATCCCTTTTTGATATTGCAAAATTTTAATCAAATCGGTACTTAAACATTCATTAGATTTACATATTATCATATATGGTCTCATAAGCCACTTGGTGGCCATGGTCCCAGTGGTTACTATAATCACTTTTAGTCATTCAAAAATATTTTTAATTCATAGATTTCTTGTTATCATGCTAATTCAAAAACGAAATAACTCAATTTTGAAAAAAATAAACCGCATTTCAATTAAAATTTCTGAATTTTGTACAAATTCTTATTTTAATAATTATATAGTCTGCTTGAGACACATAATACTAATTTTATATATTATATGTTAATAAAGAAAAATCCCGTTTAATTTCATAAGGCTCACACAATTTCAAAAATTTTTAACAGAAATATGAAACATAAGAACCTTAATGAATTTTTGGTTATAAAAATCAAGGTTGTGATTAAATGCATACATATATATTGAGGTTTCAAAGTATTTTTTGAAGTTGAATATAACGAATTTATGAAAAAACTAAATGAGGAACGTTTATCTGCTTAACATTCTACATTCATGAAACAGAAGTGTAATATTTTATCTTAATATTTACTTATTTAATGATATCAATCAATCAAATACGATATGTGATAATTTTTTGGTATATAAGCACCCATTTTGGATCTATAGATTATGTAGAGAATGTGGATTCAGGGTAAGTTAGAGTTTCATAATTGTGCTTAAGTCTCACTGTACTTAAAAAGGTTACAAATAAAGTATATTTAATTTTAAAGATCTTAATTTTGTATAAATGTATAATCTTAATTTTGTATAAATATTTTTGATACCTTTGTCTTATTTTTTTAGCTTAATTACATTTTTAATGTACACCTGTACTTGCACTTGGTCTGTAACACTTTTGTTAAAAAATAATTGTCAAGAGTAAGGTGTATTCAATCCATTAAAATATTGTAAAAATATATATAAAGTCCTAAGACCTGATTTAGCATTTTCAATAGCTTAATCGCGCTATTTCTTACATTAAACTAATATTTTTTTTTACTTTCTGCTACGTAGTTTTGGTGTTGTTTTTATGTCTTTTACGACCATTATAGTATTTGAATAATTTTAAATGACAAGTTTTAGTTTTACATTCTAAATTAAAATTTATATTCAAAATCAAAGTTTGTTCAAATAGTGAAGTAATTTACTATTAGATAATTAACTCATTCTTGTACATTATTCGTTTTATGTTATACCTATAAAGCAGTTTAAATTTCTGTATTACCTTATTTGACTGTTTGTCTTACTAATTTTTTCATTTCATCTCTTTATCTTAACTTTTTTTCCATATCTTTACACAGTTAGGCTATATAAGTTTCAATAAGCTTATGTTTTAACTTTGTTGTATATATATATATATATATATATATATAACATTAATACGTTATAATTAGAAATAATTTTAGAACATGTATCGTAAAAATTAAAAATAATATAGTAAGAAAGAAAATTTCTTATTACATTATTGATTAAAATCATTTATAAAGCTACATAATTACTGGGTGATCTATGTAAAAGAATACCCTTTTGTTTTCTGTATTATCCACATCTATATAATATGTAGCAAATCTTTCCATATCGCTACTTATTTATTATATTTATATTTAATGTGCGTGTATCGCTTTTATCGCTTTCTAAATGCAAAAATTCGTTTTTCAAACATAAATTCGCGTGAACATAATTAGTAATTTTCTATCTGATTCTGCGCAAATGATTTGAGTAAATCGTCAGCTTCTTTGAACGTTTTTCTTTATCTTTGAAAGTTCATTTCGTAAGATTATGACCGATTACAAAAAAAAAAAAAAAAAAAAAAATCGCATTAACTAATTCTTTAACTTTAATGAATTCTGAAGTGTACCTGTACGGAATTCAAACTTTTATTGCTTCACGTGAGATACGGGACAGTTACTGCTGGTTTCAGCAAGACGGAGCCACTCCACAAACGTCAAACCTAACAATGAAAGTGGTTCAGGAATTTTTTGATATCCGTTTAATTTCAATAGGCCTTTGGCCACCTAGGTCAACAAACGAACAAACGTCACCCAATTATATTTCTTATGGGGTTATCTCAAAGATAGGGTTTTCCTACAAACATCGATGGATTAAAACAAATCATTACTGAAGAAATCTCGTCAATAACACCAACAATGTTGCGAAGGGTGTCCA
Source organism: Nephila pilipes (assembly GCA_019974015.1). Classification (NCBI taxonomy): domain Eukaryota; kingdom Metazoa; phylum Arthropoda; class Arachnida; order Araneae; family Nephilidae; genus Nephila; species Nephila pilipes. Next base: position 407,368 of record BMAW01118156.1, on the reverse strand, counting down.
AAAACTTGATTCAAAGTTTTCATGTTTCCATTCAAAATGGTGGCGAACATTTTCAACATTTGCTGTAAGGAATGATAATGTAAAAAAGAGTGAATTAAGTTATGTTTTTCAAAAATAAAATTATCACAGAATTACATAACATTGTGCGTCTCCATTTCTGTTTTGCCTCACAAATTAAGTTGTAACAGTCTAACAGTATTGGAAGTTGTTTGCCACACTTAAACAAGGCTCATACAATTATACTTCAGAGTTAGAGTAGTTGCCACTCCCGTCAGATTTCAGGGTAATAAGAAAAACCAATGGGTATTCTTTTAAATTCCTCCCCCTATATAATACATCGTTATAAATAAATAAAATGTGTAAAATTAAAAAAAAAAGAGATTACTATAAAAGAAAATCGTTATTACTATTGATAAGTTCTTTAAAAATTTAAACGAAAACTGTCATATTCACTAACATTAATAGTAGAAGATATGAATATATTGAAAAATTGAAACTTGTAAACATTGAAGAAAAGTGAAAAAAAAGGAACACAATATAACTGATGCTCTACCAGATTGTAGACTTAAGCCCAGACTCAATGATAAAACTGTACCCTTTCACGGTTATATTATACGGAAGCAGTAATGAAACCAAAGATAAAATTTAGCAAATATGAAAAAAAAATTATCTGGAAAAAAAAATTTAATAAGAACATAAATTATTAATCTGAGAAAAATCTGAGAATATTTACTCGTATAATGTGAAATGAAGAAAGAAACAAAATTATTATGAAATAAAGATAAAAAAAATTAAAATATAAACATAATAATAAAACTTACCATGAACACTAATAGAGAAATCTATAAGAAGAATGGCTGACTACACTCTCATTCAAAATCCAAAACATTAGGTAAGTGATGGTAATGTCATTTACCAAATATTGTAATAGTTAAATCAAGCCGTAGAGTGTAATTATAAATATTGCAAAATACATTATATTCTTTAAAATACAAAAATAAAAATTAAAAAAGCAGTTTATATAAAAAAAAACTTGTTAAGCATCAATATCTTAAAAGCAATAAAGAAATGAAAACTTAAAATATACAGACTAAGTTTATTTATTCTTAAATTTAAAAAAAAAATCTACTTTATAATTTTTACAATTTAATTTTTTTTGGTAAAAAAAGTATTGTTTAGTTAACCTTAACACATATAAGATAAAATGTAATTAAATTACTTTGAAAATCGAGTGATATATTAATTTTTTAATATTTTTTAAATAAAAAATTATATATTACATTGTGTATGTATATATATTGCTCCTATATATCCATATCCTATTATCGCAAAAGTACAATATTTTAACATTATAAACATTTTAAGAAAATATCTTTAAATTTGCAGTTTTAACAGAAAAAAAAAGATTACCAAAAGGGGTTCAAGAATTTTGAATAAGTCCAAAACGAAAGTTAAATGCGAATATTTCTTTAAGTATTTTAGCTATGATCCCAAACAAGAGTCAGAAGAAATAAGAATGAAATTTTACTTCAAGTCTTATGGATAGTTTGCATAACTTGAAGCTTTAAATGTAACAAAAATGGTATTAAAGGTTTAAAGGTTATTAAATGGTATTAAAGGTTTAGTTATTACCAATTTCTATAACAAATAATTATTTTTTGAAAGGCACATAATGATATGACAAGTAAAGCCTTACGTTCTCATTTTGTATTCTTTTCTCCATTTGATCTGCTATTATCAGATCTCTTAACTGGGCAAAGGTTTTGACGTTAAATTCCTCAATCCATCCATTAAAGAATGTTTGAATTTTTTGGTAGAAATCTCGCCATGTATTTTCAGCACTTTTCTGGTGAGTGACAAATAACTGCCTAAACTTCTCAGGAGTTAATTTGAATCTTTTGAGTAGCAGTAACTTCACATGATCATAATCTTTCGCCCTTTCTTCAGGTTTTCGAGCAATTAGTTGCGTTATTCTTGTGGGAGAAGGCCCAACAGATGTGTAACCCAAAACACTTTAGGTACGGACATCATATTAGTTTGGCGCTCAAAAAATATCAAATATAGACTGATATCTTCTTTCATATTGCATTTATGTAGTAACTTATTCAATTCATTACTCGGTGTACGAGTATTTAACGCCAATGTTCCTTGACTCGACTTAATCTGGGCCTCGATTCTAAATTCTAATTCTTCCTAATCTTGTCTCCTCTTCTCTGCTAATTCCAGTTCTTGTCTCCTCTTCTCTGCCAGTTTCAGTTCTTCTTGTCTTTTCTTCTCTGCCAGTTCTTTTTCCTCCTCTTCTACCTTTTTTTCCCTTTCTTAGATTATATTATCATACATTAATTTGGTATCTTCCTCGTCATACCCTGTGCTATTTATAATTAAATTTTTCAACATTGGTTTAGTCATTTCAGCTGTTGCTTCTAAACTTAATTCTGCTGCTAAGATAAGCAAGTCCTCTTTCTTACCTTTCAATGAATAAGACATTTTGTGCGAATAAAGTTTGAAATATTTTATAACAATTAGCTATTCTGATACATATATATATATATATATATTCTCATTGTCGAAAAGGTTACACATAGAAGAACTAGCCAGATAGAAATGAAATTTGAAAGTAAGTACTCAGCACGAACAAGAATTTAATAAAAATTGATCTTAAGTGTGACAAAATGGTATACATCACTCAATAGGTATCCCATCTAACACAAATTTGGATATAACTTTAACAGATCCATATGAATTCTGGCTAATACTAACCTTCAAACGGTTTAAAATTTCATGACACTTTGACAATTTTTTGATATGTTGCGGTGGTTTTAATGAACCCTATTTTATAATTTTTAAGCAGTGGATAGTATAGAATTTCATGTGTAGATTAAACATTTTATTTTTTGTTGTGGAAAAATATTTTTGAAGCCAAATAAGGGCTTGATAAGCGTTATATATACTCTGTAGCAGGAAAAATCAACTATTATTGATAGTTATGCTGAATTTTAAACTTTGTCGTACGAATATTAATATTGCTGAACATTCTGGTAGAACAAAATCTGATGTTATGCCGGAAAATGTTTTAAAAAAATCTACAAAATGGTTTTGAAAGATCGTAATGTAAAGTTGCTTGAAATAACTGATACCTTTAAGATATATGAAATTAAAACTTTTTACAATTTTACACAAAAATATGACAGGCATAAGTTGCTTTCAATGTGGGTATCTTGTTTGCTCACACCGGACCAAACACAATAACTCGTTGACATTTTCGAGCGATGGTATGTGACAATGGATTAGACATGTATTCTCTACTATATATCTGAATCAAAAAGATCGTCAGCTGATTGGACAGCATCCGATGAAAGGTGTCCAAAGTGATCAAAATCGGAAAATTCAGCTGTCAGGATTAAGTCACCCGTATTTTGAGACAAGTATGGTATTTTGTCTATCGATTTTCTTGAGAAAGGTATTATAGTTAAACTATTAATAGCGAATATTAATGGCCTTATAGGTGAGATTGAGTGTAGAAATCAACGAAAAATGCTTCCCACCAATGAAAAAGAAAAAGTGTTATTCCATCAAAAAAAATGCCATGTGTCACAAGGTGATTAAAAAGATGGTTAAATTGAATGAATTGCACTTGAAATTATTTCCTCATCATCCATAATCTCCATATCCAACTCCCAGTGACTATTGGTTCTTCTCAGACATAAAAAAGCTTCAGGGAAAGAAATTTGCCTGAAATAAATAAATGATTGCCGAAACTGAGGCCTGTTTTGAGAGCGAAGACACATTGTTTTACAAGAAGGCTATAAAAAATAAAGAAATGTGTGAATGAATGTATCATTCATGAAAGAGAGTTTATTGGTGAATAAAATGAAATTTCTAAGCAAAATGTTTTTTCTTGATAAAACCAGAAACGTATTGAGTGATGTATTATTGTTTAAAATGCAAAGTTCTTAAAGTTCTCAATAGAATGTTAGACAAACATTATTTTAAATGCAATGACTCACACATCGTAGTATGGAATCGTAGATGCTCTTTGTGGTGTCTTGTCTTAACTCATTCCATTTTTGATGGAACTTTGGTCTACTGAATTTACAAATTTATTGTTAGCGGTGGAGTCTAAGAAGAATAACGAATAGTATCCCTTAAATTTCCATGTGTGGCATGTCTGGCAGTGTCATTAGCCACTGCATAGATTCTAGGGCAACGAGGTATGTCCTTGAGTTGACAGTGGTTGGAAAACTAGGATTATCTAGTTGAAATAGAGGGTTGGGATGGGCATCATTAAAATAATGGGTATAGCAGGACTTCACAAACGTACCTGTGGACTGTCAAATTGCCTATAACGAATTGCAACGGTAGTCGATTAATGTACGAAATCAAATCCTCCAACATTTTAAGTTCTACCTTCCGGATGACAGGTAACAACAAATTGTCCATCGTGTTATTGACCGCATTGTTTCTACATACGAGGACGATTATCATCTTCACCACTCCGAAAGCCAGGCTCTTTACAAAAGATAAAAATATGCAATTTCGTTTGGCCTAATTCATCTCTTCCAAGGCAGCATTACAGTTTCTGGGGATATTGTGATATTATCAGGATAATCACCGTAATGGTCTCCTTATAAGCAGTTCGGAAGCCTGTAGCTATTTACTAATAGTACTTTCACTTACAGAATGTGGTAGAAAAGGCATAACTGTTCTCATAATGTACAAAAATATGCCAGTTCTTTGGACTATTCGGACATGACGTCCCATTCTTCGATCATTTCTTCTTGTATTCCACGTGACTCTCTCTCAGCCTATATGTTGTAAGGGACAACTTTAATGTATGCAATTCTAGCTTACAGCGTAAAATTGTGTCCCCTATGTGACTGATATGGTGAGCAGTCTCTCCCAAGGATCTCTTGCCTTCATGCAGTCCTACGACGTGACCTTGTCAAAGGCGCTCAACTGCCTTCTCAACGGCTTCTAAATTTCAAAGCGATAAATTAAACCAAACATAAATTAAATTTATTAAAATACACATTTTAGTAGAACATTTTAAAGGATTCTCAGTGATGAGTAAGTCATGTGTTTGCTGACATCATTAGCTGAGATGAGGCTGGTATTCAAATCACTTATACATCGAAAAGAGAAAAAAACAATTTTTAAGCCAATCAAGGAGCTGTTGTTTTAGTTGAATCACTTTTGGTGTACTAGAGAACTTTTCAATTTTTATCTTTTGATTCAATTTTAATTACATTTAGATTAAATAAAATTCAATTTAATAATTTATCATTTGCTTTAATTTTAATTACATTTAGCTTAAATATATTATTGAATTTAATAAGTTACCGTTTCCTTTAATTTTAATATCGGAAAATATTACTATTTTCCATTTCTCGATATTTCATAAAAAACATTAATTCTTATATTTAATTAAATAATTTAATATTAATTATAAAAAGAGCACCTTGGGTGGCTAAATTTGTTCTTTACTAAGTTTTGCATAGAGAATCTTTAAAATTCTTATTAATTTTATTCAATTTGTATTTGCGTATCTTGCTTCATTTTGGATATAATTATTTCTAACGATGTACACACACAAACACACACATACATATATATACATATGAAAATAGGAATTCATTTTTATAAAGAAATAATACAAAATAGTTAACTTATCTTACTATTGATGAAATATTATACCAGATAAAAAATTTTAAAAGTTACAAAGAAATCCTTCATTAAATTTTTTAGATTATTGCATAGAAAAAATTAATAAATAAATTTAATATATTAGAAATTAGGATAAAACAAAAAATAAATAAATTTACTGAACAAGATCCTTAACAAAGGATTATATATACCTTAAAAAATACTAAACTTATAAAAATTTTAAGAAAGTAAAAATAAATGAAGAAGAGTATGAACTGAAACATGAAATTGAAAGGAAAAAAAAATAAAAATCATAAAAAAAAATAAAATGTAATATTTCTAATCCTATACCTGGTTTTCGAAAGATATGACGGTTAAATAATGTTTAATAGGTACCAGTAATGTTATAACTCTAATCCTAATCCTAATATAATATTAAGACAGAAAATATTCTGAACATGAATCTTAAAACCTGAAAATATCTACTTTTGTAACAACATTGGTCAGGTTTTCAAAACGTAAAACTTGATCTCGCTAAAAACACATTATATACACACAAACATTTATATATATATATATATATATATATATATATATATATATATATA
>BMAW01118156.1:374403-401107 GCA_019974015.1 Nephila pilipes | reverse complement strand
ATATATATATATATATATATATATATATATATATATATATATATATAAAATATATGTGTGCGTGTGTTTATGTAAATATATATATGAATGTAACGACAGTTAAGTGACGAAATTAACACAGGAATTTTAATAATGGAAACACAAAAAAAAAAAGTTCTACACAATGTTGTGAAGAACAGATTTAGCATCCCAAGGTGTGCTTTTTTGAAATTATTTTTAAAGCACTCAATTTAATCTGAGAATTAAAGTAAACGATGAAATACCAAGAAATGGACAATAGTAAACTTTTCAGGTATTAAAATTAAAGCAAAGGATAAATGATTAAAATGAACATTACATCAGCAATATCTAATTAAAATTAAAGCATACGATAAATTATTAAATTGAATTGAATATATTTAATCTACGTGTAATTAAAATTTAAGCAAGCGATAAGAAATTGAAAAGTGACCTGGTACGCCAAAAGTTATTAATGGCTAATAATATTAAATCGATATTAAAATCGCTTGACTCAAAAACATTCCAAGCTGAAAGTCAAACTAAAAAAACGTAGTTTGAAATTCTTAAGGGGTAAAAACCTGCCTCACAGCTGTCATAATATTTTGAAAATATTATTTATTTTCAGTCATATCTTGATTCCAGTTTACATATGACTTATGGTAATACATAAATCGATAAGTGAATAAAATACTTAATTCTTATATTTGGTTCATTTCAAACCAATAAAAAAATTAAGGGAAATTTATTACGACATAATTTTGAAAATTGAGTTCATTAGTGATGAAAGAGGTACCAGAGATATATTGAATATATTGTATTTCAATCAATAAAAAATTAATTAGAAATTTATTACGACGTTGTTTTGAAAATGAAGTTCGTTACAGACATAAAAAAATATACTCAAAAACCAGATACATTTTTGAAAAGTGGTCAGATACGACATTTTTGGTTTAATAAAACAATAGACCCTTGGGTGGCTAATAAATCAGAAAAAATGATAGCTATGCAAAATTACGCCAACGAAGTCAGCAAGCCCAAATTCTTCTTTTCAACGAAACCTATAGTGAAATAAAACTATGTCCTTTCCTAATTAGACTGAGTTATTCAGTTTAGTGTAACCAAAAAATTATTTGATTATTATAACTCATAATTCGTAAAAGAATTTCGAACAAACACATTACTTCTATAAAATGAGGATAAGGTTTCTTGTAAAAAAAATTTAAATAATCATTGGAGTAGTTCATTACAATACATCAAGCATTTATTTCTTAATATGCTACGATGTCTGTCGATGCTATATATTAAGGTAGTTATTCTTTATTCAATCAGAACGAAAACTATTTTCTATTATTATAATTTAAAACTTGTTGTCATAAATAATTATTTGAGAGGAATAACGTCTTCTGTTTAACTTTGGTAATGATTTATATATTTATACGTATGTTCCAACATATTTGGAAACCCAAGTCTCAAAATTTTGCCAGAAAACGGAACAAATCTTAGAAAGTGTGGTTTGGTTCACCAGCTATCATATATTATCTTGTACAACAGCTGCACTGTAATCCTGTTTTACGAATTGCAAATAACACCAACATGAATAAAATCCCCTAATAACTGGCCACCTAATAACAGCAGTATTATTACCTTATAACAGTCCAAGTAGTTCCTTTCTGGCTCATTTGGTAAAGAAGGTTTTCATATTTTGTTCTTTTTAGCCATGCGAACAATTTAAACATTTTGAGGATTACATTTCTGTAATAATTTTATAATAATTACCGAACAGTTTAATAAACATTATTGAACGATTTAAACCAATTAAAAACTTATTCCGCCAAGTCGTGAAAATAAATTTGTTCAGCGTTAATTGATTTCATGAATATTATATAATAATAAAGACAATTTAAGAATTAATGTAAAATGTAATTTAATTTCTTGGTAATTAAGATGTTATTATTAAATAACGCTTATAAATTATCAAACGTTTGATTTATTATTTGAGTTTCATCTAGATATTGCAAACAAATATCCTTGAATTTTGAATTAGATTCCAAATTTATTTCAATAAGATTGCTGGATTGCCCAAAACATTTTTTGAAATTAAGTATTTAAATTTTTCATACCTTAGATTGCACAAACCGTACCAATCTAGATCCAGAACTAGTTAAAATCTTATATTCTTACTTTATCATGATTTTTTTTCTACTTGTTATATAGATTTACACGTATCAAAAAGGATTCTTATGACAATTTTGGGATCGTTATTTTATTCCTCATTTTTTTTTATTTCAGTCCATTGATAATAAGACACCAAAAGAATCTCTCAAAATATTGTTTTCCCTATACCTATTTTCTACATTTTATGCAAATGTTCCCTTTATCGACGACATGGAGTAGATTAAAATATATTGCGCGTAGCTAGTATTAATAAGTAAAGAAAAAAAATGTATTTTCTTTTCTTAAAATTTGATATATAAAAAGTGATAGATATGGGAAATGTAAAATATTATGTATTTTTTTTCATGCAATTGAAATTCTTATGAAAAAAGTCGCAAATGTAACAATATAATAATATTGTTTGATAAACAGCAAATAATATCTGTTCACCGAATATAAAATTGAAGTTTTGCTAAAGAAACAAATATTCCAGATATTTATTATTTTTTGAATTGAAATGTCTTGTTGAAAACGTGCAAATAATTTTAATTCTAAGATTAAAGATAAAAATTTTCCTAGGAATAATATGCAAAATTAAACATAATATAAATTTTAAAAATCCAAAAGATTGAATAAAATCATTATTTCGTTATTTTGCTGAAACTTATTGATTTATTTTTACACACATAAAAATGTGTAAATTCTTAATGTCAATCAACTGTAAAATAGGCAAACACTGTATTTTCTCATAGTAATAAAATGAATTATTTTTTTAATGAACCATTCAGTTGATTTGGTTTGCTATCACTAACAGACTTTCTTTTATTTAAATTATGAATTCAAATATATATATTGGCTTAATTTTTTGCGCAATGGAATTTTTTTTGTATTATGTTTAAACTAGGAAAAAAAAGTCTGCTTTATTTATTCAAATACTGATAACTTTCTTTTTGAAATGTCGCATAATATTTATATGAAATAAGAACACTTTACACTAAAATAATCCATAATTCTCTCTAAGAATTGAAAAAAAAATCTATATCAAATTTATTTTTGGAAATCAGTTACTAAAATTTACATAGGTAAGTGGAGGATGGATACAAATTACACTTTATATAGGAATTTAAGTATGGGAATATATATGGATACATATATAGTACTCAGTCGCAAATATAAGAAATAAACATGATGAAATATACAGATTGCTGTTTGAATATAATTTTTTTTAAATATGCGATCATTATTTCGATAAGTTACAAGACTTCATTTATAACTATAAAAGAATTTAACGGTCCTTTATTGCCCCGAGAACTCCTTTGATTCTGAGAGAAACATTCTAGCTCAAATTGAAGCTGCTTTTGAACAAGATCTATCTAACATCTTTTGATACAGTTCATAAACTGTTCCATCTATATTACTCGTTCCTTTAACAGTCTATATTTTTAGAACTTATTGTAATCATTTCTGTAAAGAAGGACTTCTGATCAATATTATTCATAAATATTTTAAGTATGTACTTGCACCCATAGTTGCTGTTTTAAAAAATTATTCTGAGTGTGATCTACTTCGCCGTTTAAATCGTATGCAATTAGACATTTTGAATTATCTTAAGGGTACAAACAGGAAATCAAAGTGTTTGTTTTGTTTGTTTTAAACATATTAATTTTAAAAATTGTGTAAAATATATATTTTTCAAATCAAGCGTATTGAAATATTAGAGAATGTATGCAACACGACTTGAAATTATTCTGAAATAAATGATTCTATAAATTCCAATTTTGTTCGCCTCTTAGACGAAATACTATCACACTTTTACCGAATAAAATAATCTATTTAAAAAATAATTACGCTAAGCAAAATAGTTTACTATTTAAATGACCACTCAGATACTGATACTTTTAAGTAGATTGTTAAAAATGGCGGACATCTAAAAGTTTTTTTTTACCAAAACGTTTTCCTTCTTTTGAAATTTTTTGCTTCATTCAATTCGTGGAAAAGAAATCGAATAAAAACTCTTTCCAATTCCTTTATTTCACTTTTTTTTTCAATAGTATACAATTCAAGCTGGAAATTTTAATGGTCATAAGCCACTGACGAAAACGCAATTAAATTTCTTAGGGAAAAATAATAAGGTGTTGAAATATACAATGAACTGGAAGAGAAAAAAATTAACATAGAATTTATTTAGAGTAAAAGAGAGAGAGAGGGAGAAGGAGTATAGAAAAGTATTTTTCACACTCATAAAAACAAACGTTATTTAACTTTTTTCCAAAAATTCGTTTTCTTGTCTTATTTCGAGTAGTCTCAAAATATTGTACTTACCAGTACAATGTAATTAAGAACGTTTATATATATACGTAAAAGATGTAATAAAATAGCTGTTTACAAGTCAGTATAATTTTGTCTATCATTTTAAGCTTTTATTTCAAGTGAATATATCATAAGCATTGATTTTTATTTTAAAATAATTTTCTTATTGTTAATTTTACTATTATGATTTTAGAAAAGGAATTAAACTCTTGTTTATTGAAAGCAAATATTTCAAAATGTAATTTTACAACATCATCTTACTATTTATGAAGTAAAACACTCTCACATTCACTTCAATATTAATTATATAATTAAGTTTCGGAGCTGCAGATTTTTTGTTTCATTCTTACAAAATTTTACTTATATCATGTTTCCAAAAATAATAACAAAAACATTTTTAAGTGGACATTTAAACATTAAACATTTTAACCTCTTTTCATGAAGTACAAGTTCGGTTTCCAAGAAATACTTAGAACTAACTGATGTGAAATTTAAAAAAAAAACACTTTCTTACTCATTCAAACGTTTTATATAATTCTTAAGAATATCTGTCGTAGAAGTATTCGCAATAGAAACTCTATTTAAAAGGATTCTAATAAATACGCTATTATACGCCAGAATAATAAGTTAAATGAATCTTAGAAATATTTATAGCTATAAAACAATTGAAATTAACTTTTACAAAGTGATTCTAAAATTTGTAAAATAAAAGTTTTATATTCCGATTATTCTATTTAATAAACGCTTTCTATCAAAATTTGGGTTGATAATGAAACTGGAGTACATAAACCATTTTCAATTGAAATTTTGAATGTCAAATTTAACCATTACACTTGCAGGAATACTTTTAATCGATTTATCAAGCGATAAGGAGTTTAAATACAAGAATTTCCTAAAATATTGATAAATAATATTCAGTTTAGTATTAGTGTAAGATTTCACTTTTCGTACATGAAATAAAAATGATTAAACTTTGCTTAAATACGAAGCCACACTTTTTGCAATAATATTTATTCAAAATGAAATTAATTCAAGCAAAATTTAATTTTTAGTGTAAAAATAAATGTATATATATATATATATAAGCTACTAATTTGTAAGAGCGTTTAACTTTTATAATTATTAGTAGGAAGATATTTGCATGTACACAAAAGAATTGTTTACAAATAAGGTTTGTCTATGATTTCCTTAGGATTTATCCGAACTCGTTTTAGTTCTAATATTTGTAGCTTAATGGCATATCAATCTTAGGCCGAGAAAATATTTTTTCGGTGATATCAATTAAAAACATGATGATAAACCCTAGTTTATAAAGCATATTATTTTAGTATGTTAAGTTTTTCAATCGAATCCATTGATATCTAGATAAACATATTTTATAAAATGTACATTTTCTTCAAAATATTATAGTCTCTTGCGGTTTTTAATTTTCTACAGTAAATGTGAGATCTTTTTGCTAATTTTAAGGTAAATATAAATGATAATCTAGAGCTTATTCTGGTAATAATCCCCCTAATATTAATTAATAATTGGATGTTTTTCGTCGGCCGAAAAGGTGATCCCAATCTATGTTCAATATAAAACTATAAGAAAGATGTAAACCAAAATTTATGAAATTACTTTTCCATATATAGATACATTTTTCCTGCTCGATGATTTCATTATTAATTCATTTGAGACAGAATCTTATACTCTCAATTTAAATTCCTTTTTCTTAAATTTCTGACAGTCATAATCAGATAAATATTCACTGAAAATTTAAAGCAAATGTTCTTGAAAATTAATATTTGGTTATATGACATATTTATTAATTTTAGTGTTAATATTTTACAGTAAAGATTTTATATAATATTTGAAATTAAAATCATAGTTCTATCCAAAATTATCATGAAATAATTCAAGTCAGTCTGTGAATTTATCAATTGAAATAATCAAAACTGTCCATCAATTTTGATTTTACTTTCTTTGTTTATTTATATTTGTTTTTTTTTTTTTTCGACATGGGACCATTTATTTGTTTTCATATTTATTTTATTAATGAAATAAACTTATAACATTCACGAAAAAACAAACAGAAATCTTGCACAACTATTCAGAATAAAATTAAATCTAATTTAAAAGCCTTTACAAGAAAAAAAAAAAAATTAACATTTATTTAAACTTAGTACAATACACAATATATTTAAACTGTTTTCGGATAGATCAAACACAGATTATATTACGCAGTTGCTTACATCTAATATGAAGCTTCTACTATTCTCCTCTCAATTCCATTCAATGCTTGGAAAGAGAGTGTACAGGTCCATAAACTCCACCTGGAATGTCTCTATTCCAATACTATTGAGTTCTGATGTCTCTTTAATCTCCTTTATCGTCTCAAGTCACTGTTGTTTCATTTTCATTGACAACTCAAGAAATAAAAAAGCGGTTCAGAGGAGATAAAGATCTCGAATGTATGGTTGATATACTCAAATCTGCCCACAATGATGATGCAACTTTGATGATGAAATTGTTAATGAATGATGAACCAATTGTCACAGAAGGTGATCGCTTCATTTTTGTTTTGAATCAAAATTCATTGGCCGACTTTTCTTTGGACCTGTCCATTTCAACTTTGGCATTTTATCTCCAGAATTAGACACCTATTTCTCCCATTACTGGTGAAAATGGTTTGCCAAAGCCATTAGATTCTGAAAGGCTCCAAAAATCTAGCTTGTGCAAGAGGACATTCGTTGTAATGTTTCCTCTGGAATCTATGAGTGTATAAAGTATTTCGCTTCACAGAACTTCTATTTTTTTCAAATCCTCTTTCAGGGTCATAAAGTTGGTCGCATATATATCTTTAAAGACTATTCTTATTCGCATGTCAGATATTGCCAACGCTTGCATTTGCTCATCATTTTCATTAAGTTTACTTGAAAATGGATCATTTAATCTTCCATCATTTCGGTCGATTTTCGTTCAACTTTAAATATCAAAAATCACTCAAATTCTCGCAAACTATTTATTACATTATCACAACACGTAGATTAATAATTTCGTATGTTTTTGTGGCTACTTCTTCTAATTTTATTTAAAATTCGATGTTCGTTGATTGTTCCATTTTTTTTTTTCATGATAATGATGCATACACACGCTTTACACAAACAAACTATGGTAAGCCATTTTTTTTTGATCAATTGTTTATTAGCATCGTGATTACGGGGAGGACTTGCAGCCACTGCAGATTTAAATTGCATCAGCAGCGACACACAGTGGATCTCATGTTTTATCAAGATTCTAAACAACGTTTCGACGAAACAACTTCTGCCATGAATTCGCAACCATAATCTAAAAGCTATTGCGGTTACCACTGGCAAGTCAGAACTAATTAAAAATACATGCAAATGCTTGATGTGCAAGGTTATAGATCGTTGCTACAACATCTTGCCTGTTTCGTAGAGATATCACTGTCTGAACAATTTTACTAGAGCTGGAGTCCAGGAACTTTTTGAATACACTGTATATGCATCATAACATAACCTGATCCAAGATAAAACTGTCCACAAATCACCGAGTATATAAAATATGAAACCTTGGTAAAGGAGACTGCATGAGGAATTTAAATATATCATAATATAAATTTAATTGGATAAAAAAAAATCATTAAGTGGTATATACAAATACATTTTACGAACCCAGATTTTTTTTTTTTTTTAAAAAAAAGTATCAACTTTTGAGATTTTATTTGTTTCAAATAAAAATAAATATTTTCTTTGCAGATTTTTAAGGTTAAATATCAAATTAAATAATAAATTTTGCTGAATTTAATGTACATACTTTAAGCAATACATCTTATTGTTTTCAGAAAACCGCGATAAGAGTTCCAGGAAAATATATTCTTGTGAGTAACCAGGAAACATGATTAGCCGTTACCCAAAGCATTGTTTAACAATTCAACAAAATACCACTGAATAATTTCCATCTACTGACCTTCTAGGATTCTGTACTTCTCAACCAGCAAAGAAATTGTACTTTTTCTTTCAAGTTGCAAAATATTTCATAGTTTACAAAATGAGTTTGAGATTAGATATATTATATTGTTTTCGAAAAGGAGGTATTGTATCACCTAAACCTTAAAATTAATTAAAACATTGTTTTACTTAAGGATAGAGTTTCAAAAATTAAATCTAGATAGTTATCTTATTCCAAAGAAACACAAACAACATGTTCTAATTTCAATCCAATTTCTGAAACAAAATTACTACAGAAATGAAAATGAAAAGAGCAATTCGATGGGTACATATTTTTTAATTAATAGAATCATCAATTATATTTGAAAACATCAAACTTTTCAGATATAATTTTGTTCCAAGTTTTTATATAGATATTTGAATCACCAGGAACAAAACAATTGGTTATTTAAAAAAAAATGTTCCAAACGAAAATTGTGATAAATTAGTAAGCTATTAAGGAATGTATATGTTCTTCTTTTAGTTTTAATAAATATTTTTTCTGATTAAATGATGAAAATATTGTTTCACTTTGAATAGAAAAAAGTATAACTGAATTCAATTGATATCTTAGAGTATTACCTACATCAGTAGTTATAATTCACTATATTTAAATAACTAAATACTTTGAGATTTGTAAAAAAGTATTAGAAACTTAAGGGCATAAAGAATTTAAACGATTTTTACTGCTTAAAATTTCAGGAAATTAACCTATATCCTGTAACTAAAAATTTGTAATATTATTTAAAGAAAATGAAAAAAATGGTTATAAATAGAAATCGTTGTTTCCTTATAGTAATTTACTAAAGGGAGATGAATAATTGAATTTTTTTATCCGTTAATTCATGTTTCTCTCATCCTTCCTTGCTTGCTATTTGTTTTCAATTACACTTTCCATTCCGAAGAAATGTAGGAGTTGGAATGTATACCAGCTCATAAAAAATATCCTCAAAAGTTTTCTCATTTTCTTTTGAAGATTTACGAAGAAATGTGGAAGTAGAGAAGAATATTTTCCTTCCTCCTTTTTCATTTGAAGAAGCAAACGTTTGTTTATTTGTTCCAAGTGGAAGAAGTAGGAATGGCAGCTGCCCTATCTCTAAAAAGATGGACCGCCTCTCCTGTTCGGAAAGTATTGAAGTTTTATTAAATTGGAACTTTCTTCACTCACCCAGAACAACTAAATTCAAGAGAAAAAAATTTCTTTTGAGAAAGAGGAAATTATCGTTGATCTCAGCTCTTTATTTTTATTATTTAAATACCTATGCATAAAAAATATTTATTAATTTTTGATTTAACAAAAATATGAATATACGTGTCCATTATTCATCTGTGAAATATAAATTAGAGAAAAAATATTTTGGGTGCTCCTCTGTTTAAATATTTAATTTAAATTAATTAAAAGGCTTTATGAATTTGAATTTTTTTTTTTAATACAATCCAAACCAGTAAGTTACAGTTTTATAATTTACCTCAAAGAATCCATAAAAACTTTAAGAATAAAAAGTCTGGCACTATTTCTAAATATTATTCAGATATTTTACTTCTAAATCAGCATAAATTGTAATTTATAATGACCTTGATGCAAAAATATTCCTCGTGAGTTTGGAAATGTTGCTAAATTAAAATCTGTTGCTTATTGTTATTAATTCAGCTTTGTTCACTAGTATAATGTGCGAAAAAAAAAAACAAATTCAAAACATAATTCTCACTTCCGCATCATTTCTAATCTAATATCAAAATAAAATTATTACGTTCTTTTTCTTTATTGGTTACAAGAAAATATTTGATTATAATTAAACTTAGTTCCCAATTAATTATAATGCTGAAATAAAACAACAGCCTAAGAATTTTGAGAAACGGTTAAAATAAGATTGCTCTTCAAGACTTCAGTTCCACACCTTCTACTGTTTTATTTATAATTATTTCTACGGAATCTTAAAGACAAATAGTGTCTTTTTTCATAACATATCCGAAAAAGTCATGTTACAGAGGGCTTTGGATAACACAATATAAAGTGTTTACTCATGGTCTAAAATGCTTTCATTGAATTGGATTTATAGCTTAAGAATTCTTTGAAAGTAGCACGTATAAAGGAAAATAGTTTTGGCGTAGAAATTCAGTTACTGTAAGTTTGTCAATCTCGTTTCTAGTCATGGATTAATATTCAGAAAATGAGAGCTAATGCAGACCATATTATATGTATTCATACTAGTAATTTTCTTTTTTTTTTAATTTACATTCCTTAGCAGGAATATTGTTTCGTGTGGTTTGCATCATATTGCTAATGTTGGGCGTAGGTAAAATTCATATTATATACATTTGGTATACTGATAGATTTATATCAAGCAGATTATCTTATGATTTACCAAAAATGTTATATAAGTCCTACTTTTCTTGGTAACATCGATGATCATAAGTAGATTTTTTTTTCATTTACTATAACTTGTTTTGATGAAGACATATTGAATGGAAGGGCTTACAATCTATAAGTAATCGTTAATGCGAAATATTTTAAACGTTGTTATACAAATTGGCGTTTTTGAGCGAACTTTAACTTAATAGAACACTGAAAACCGCATAATTTAATATTCATTGCTTAAAAAACTTATTTTTCTTGTTTTATGAAAGCGTAACGTGTATGTAATTTTAAGCAAATAAACCAGTAGAGCAGTAATGGAGTGGAAGGTATTATTTTATACAATTAGTTGTTATTGGTAAGAAAAATTTTAAGTTGATTCAATATGAGTAACATTTCATTTTAGCAAAGGTTTAGCCTCATTATTAATAATTAAATTTAAATAGAGTAAATAATTTGTGATGTGCATTTATTTTCACTGTGCAGCAAATATATTTGTTGATCGTCCCTCGAAAGAGGGCTAGACGCGTTAGAATTAATGTTTTTTTTTTTTTTTTTTTTTTTTATATTTAACTTAGCGAAAGTAATGTCTTCCAATTAAAATCCTTTCTTTCGTACAAAAGTATTAAAAGAGAACGTTCAATTTTTTCCCTGATAATTATAATCTTCTTTATGAGGATTTTACTTTACTTTGCAGCGAATATGAAGCATGAGTTGATGTTTTTAAAGCAAGAAAAATAATTTGCAGTAACATACTTTGATCTGTAATACTATGGCGAAGAATTCTGAAGAAAAACTTATTAAAGCTTAAAAGGGGTCATAATTAAAAGTTTATGAAACTTCATATTTGTGCATCTGAAATTCAATTCTAAATTTGTGGCAAAATATTTGAACGAAAGAAGGCAAAATTAAAAAGCATTAATAAAACCGTTTTGTCCTGTTTAAATTTCAAACAGAACAAAACGGTTTTATTTTTCCGTTTTGTTCTGTTTAAATTTTTGTTCTGTAAAAAATTTCAAAATTGTGTGATAAATCTTTATTTGTGTCCTTATAAGATCGTTTTCGTTTTTAGCTCAGTTTATTGAAGCAAATTATATACCGTATTGCAAAATGATGCATATGTCTATCTCTTACATATAATGCTTAAGTACTTTTTAAAAAGTATAAGTTTGAAACAAAACGGAAAATTGACTTGTTAGGAAGTTCGTTATGGTTCTCATACATAAAAAACGAATAGAAGTTTTGTGAGTTTCTGCTTGTACTGTATTCTTCATTTAAGCATAATAGTGGAATTTAACATAAAATTAACAATCATTTCACTTTGTAAAATTCAAATTCACTTTTAAAAAAAAATGTTGATGGAGAACTGAACTGAAATGAAAAGAAAACCAAAAATGTGTTATGTTTTAAATATTTAATATGATTAAAATGTTATTCATGAAGATTGAAAAGCGAAAGAAACATTTAATATTAATATGATTTTAAAAAGTAAATAACAGCATTTTTTGTTTTTACTCCTTCATATTTTTACAAATTTTAGGATCAAATTCGTATGATTCAACAAAAAGAGGCTATTTTAACACATGTATACATCTTTATTTATTTAAATCAAAAATTAAAATTAAGTAAATAAATGTTGAAATTCTTGATAATTTCATATTCTGTTCTAATTAGATTGCTATTGTAGTTTGGATGTAACTCTATTAATAATTTAAAATGTACGGTATTATACATAGTGTTTTGAAACTCGTGGGAAAAAATATAAGGATGACAAAAGCATACTAACAAGTAAATCTTACACATAATTCATAGACTGAGAGCAAACATTGAACTATTAGATGGCGCTGTAAAAAAAGTATATAGCGCGAGTATTCTTACACATCGTTATTCCTACCGGCGATTTCATGAAGCAGGGTGACATCCTGAATTCTATGGTATAAATGATGATATGTAAGAAAACTCGTACTTTATGCTTTTTAGGGAAATATCTTCCAGCAATTTACCTCTTGCTCTCCGCCTGTGCAATGTATGCAGATAGTTGATTGCTTAGATATTTTCAATTACTTCTTAAAATTTTGCCTACGAGTTTTGAAACACCCTGTATATATTCATTACTTCAAATTGACAATCCATATTTTTAATAACTTATTTTTCTTTGAAATAGTCAAATAATGGTATAAAATATAAAATGAATAACAAAAATAAATTAATTCATCTCCACTCAAATTAAAATAAATCGCTTTGTAAATGCATTGAAATTTCATTTCATGTTTCAGAACAGTATCTCTTTTTCCTCATACGTACATTAAATTTAAGAAACAGTTATTAGGTTGTTTCACGAGTTTTATTTATTAAGGTGTTGATCAATAAGAATGTTTTATTTTTAAATAAAATTATTACGATGAAAAGAAAAAAAAATTTTTTAGTTCTAATGAAATCTGTAGCTTTTGATTTTAAGGGTTTGTTCAATGTTTTTCATTAATTTGAAAGTACCACACTATGAAATATGTGACAAGAAAGATAATTATTTTTAATCGATAAAATCGTATATAAATGACACTTACAAATACTTCACAATTAAAAGTTAAAAATATATATCACTAATATAAGCTGATTGCTGAAATCAATAATGATGTTTGACGAGTCACATACATTTCAAAAATTTAAATACCTATTTAAGCGAAAAAATGCAATACTTTTCATGTGATTCTCCTCTCGAGACTTCTAAAACGCGAATAGATATCCCTCTTCTGGGTTATGAGCAAACTGTAAGGCTCAACCGGTTTCCCGAAAGCCAGTTTTTATTAAAAGTGGGCAGTGACATATGCAGAATATCCGTTTGAAAACTGTCAGCTTAGGAAACGTTTTAAACTACGTTTCTTCCCTGAAGGAGCTTTCACCAACGGTAAATAAAAATATTTTCATTTACCCTACGCTTTTTACATATTTATCCGAGGTCAACCCTACTGATGATAGCTTTTGGTAAATAATTACTTTAGAAAGAGTACGCAGCAAAATTTTTGAAGTGAGTAATTGAATCTGTCAGTTATATAATAGAAATTTTATTTGGAAAAAGGAAACTTCAGTCTAATAATGTCAGATAATGGAACACCGAATTATCAATCAGTTTTTTTTTGTAAGTAACTTAGATATCTTCAATATATTTCAGCTGCAAAATGAATGTAAATTATTATTTTTTTAAAATGATGAATTCTTTAGATATATAATTCACATAGAAAAAAGTCAATTTATCTATGGTTTTCATATTAGAGTAACTTGCAGTTTTTTCAAAATATCCAACACGATTCATTCACGATTTCATTGATGTATAAAACGGATTATAAATAATTTTATTACTATCTCTATGAAGAGAAACTGATTTTCTAATATAATTATTAATATTGGTAGTTCAACTATAAAAATAAAGCATTATAATATTTTCCTCTCTTTCTTTCTTTTGGCTTCCAACTGCTATTCTACCACTCACATTACACAATTATTATTATCAGAAGCATTATGTAAAGTATAAATGAAGTATTATGTAGTTATTCTAGAAAACATTTAAGTAAAAATTATAAGAGATGCAGTTTACGAATATTGTTAATTTCTCAACCTTACGGTTTAGATTTGAACTGTATTAGTGGTTTTGTTAGCTTCCAAATATGCACAATTTTTCCTTGCCAAAAGGAGACACTCAACAGTCTAATTTTAAACCATCAATGTATGAATTGGACATTCATTGAAGAAGAAATTGGTGTAATTTAAAGAACTTTTAGGTTTATTCTGGGTGTTAAATATTTCAGTGATCTTAACATCTTTTTTCTTTTTGACTATCCGTCAGCTGTAATTTTCAGATCTTAGAATTTGCGCTCAAAGAAAACTATGAATGTGAAAATTTGAAATGTCGTTGGATTATTTATTACTATGGCTGATAAAAGTTTGAAGAAATTTGGAGAAATTAGTACACATATACAAAAATTCTATTACTAATAATTATGTGAGATAAATCGGAACAATTTTCTTTAAGAACAAATGTATTAAATTAAAATATTTGGAATTTTAGTGTAAGATCAGATATTTTAATTGTTTTTGTTTCAGTATTATTACGATTGAAAATTCTTTAAGACTTCTAATAAAAAGTATATCACAGTCCCCAAAATTCAATTACCCAAAAATATAATTCAATTATTGGATTACACGATAAATCTATTGCTGCGTGGAGCATAAAAAGAAAGAAAAAATTATGTTAAACTTATTTTTTAAAAAAAGAAAAGATGATAACGTGTGTCATCATACACGCAAGCACGTACACACACGCACGCACGCACACACACACACACACATATATATATATATATATATATATATATAGGGTGGTTACAATTTAAAAAGTCCTATATAATCCCCTTTAAGGCCCAATCTTCATTTCGTATTTTGATGAAACTTTGTATATACGTTATATGTGTCATGGGAAAAAGATTTCTTCAATAAAAATGGTTCTAATTTTGACCACCAGCTGTGATGTTTCAAAAATTCATTGTGCTAATTAGTCATACATATAAGTATACTTGCAGTTAGAGCCAAATAATCATTCTCAGTGTTTAAATCATTAATCCTGCCATTGCAGAAGAAAGGTCCAGCTTTACTGGTAAAATTGCTTTATCAGAACAGCAACAAGAGCTAAGCTTCACTGCTTGAATATCGTCGTTTAAAGGGATTGCGAATAGACTCCATTTCTAAGAATGGCTTGAAGAATATGATTATGAAATTTGAAGAGACTGAAGACATGAGTATATTGACAGGAAGAGGACGGAAACCGGTTGCGAATGAAACTGTGGAAGAAGTCACTACTCCTGTGTTTGAAATAGTCTTCAGTTCCAACTATTCTTCAGCAAATGCTCGATCGGTATCTTTTTTAAATGGTATCCGTATCAAATGCTAGTACCTCAAAAGCACCAAACACGCTCTGATTTTGCTTGTAGATTTTTAACAAGAAGGTTAGTTGATGACATGTGGCCTTGGAAAATTTTATGGTTAGATGAGGAGTACTTTTCTTTAGATCGAGCTGTAAATAATTAAAATTGCCGCATATGGGGCCGCTTCACCTCCTAATATCCAACAAACAATGCATTCTGATTACATGACTGCATATTGTGGAGTTACTGCAGATTTTATACTCGGACGGGTTTTCTTTGAAGCTCTGATTCCTCCTCAAACATGCTCTGTCACGAATGTATGGTACAGTGAACTCCTTCAACAGCAGGTCATTCCTGCTTTACAGAATAGCAATGTCTGCTGACCAACGTCTTTGTGCATGAGGGAGCAACTCCACACATTCCTGGTCTTATAACTGCTTCGAGTTAACTTTACAGAAAATCGCATAATATCCAGATCTATTTTTCAATGATTAGTCTCCTCGTTCTCCCGACTTAAATCCTTGTGATTTCTTGTTGTAAGGATTCCTGAAAGACCATGTTTATGGAAGGGGAATCCAGTATTATACGCTTTGTTTACAGAATCCTTCGACAATTTCTTCGCTCTACCATTGAACAAATTGTAATATTCTTTAAGTACGTAATTGATGTCTATGGAGTACAAGTTGAGCACATTTTGTAATTGAATATATTTTAATGATTCTTACAGAATTTTTTTTCTTCTTCAGGTGCCACAATTCCCCCCGGTAGTTAAATTTTAAGCTATTGTTATTACATAAATCTTTATTTATGGTTCATATAACTCATATGCCAAGTTTCCTAAGAATTGAATTAGTAGAACGGGTTCTAGACGGGTCTGAATGGGGTCACTTTAATTATAACCAACCCTGTATATATATTTTCAAAATTAAAAGAATTTGCATATTTTGTCGAATTTCATGAAAATAACTGAACGAAATGTAAAAATGTTGTTTTGAAATAAAGACGCAAATTCTGTATGCCAAATACGCAAGAGGACGAAAAAAGAATTTCGTTTGGGCGAAACTACACGAAAAACAGGATTTATAATCGAGCGTGCCAAAACGATCATTTCGTTTGCTAGCACATTTCACCAAATTTCTAGATGGTTTTTCTTTTTTTTTTTGCAACAAACGCTCAAATTAAATTTCAAACCGTAAACCTGAGTGACTACTAACGTTTAGATGATGGAATGAGGTGGCAAGTGGTACGTAGGCTTGAAGCAGGCCATTATCATATCCAGATTTGCAGAGAATTTGATTTAACGTCCAGCATCTTTTCGAATTTATGGAAACAGCTTATGGTTGTCACATCCGTCGCGAAGAAGTCTGAGCAAGGTTTTCCATGAGCCATGACGGCCAGAGAAGATTCCTCTTTGGCCAATACAGCGAGGCGTAACAAGGATGCTACAGCTTCTCAAGTTTTCATGAGTTGTGAAAGGCTGAGAGATCAACAATAACCTGAGTTTAAAGGGTGACTATTTCCAGAAAACTTCAGGAGAGAGGGCTGTTTGCAAGCAGACCTGTTATTTGCGTCCCGCTCAGTTCCGTGAACAGGAGAGTTCGCTTAAAATGATACAGAGAACCTACATATTGGAGCATGAATCAATGAGTGACCGTTCTCTTCATTGAAGAGTCCCGGTTTCACCAATCCATTGATTCTCACCTAACTTTCACATGGAGAAAAACAAGGACTCACTACTTGGCCTCCCACGTCCGAGAAGTATATCATTACGGTTCTGGGGTCTTGATGGTCTGGACAGGTATCATGTTGGGACTTTCAAAGGCCCGCTCAGGCCTTTGAAAGAGACACTGTGACTTCTGAGAGGTATAGAGATGAGATCTTGGAGCCTTATGTTCACCTTATCAGGAGCCCAGTTGGTCCTGATTTCCTTTTAATAGATAACAACTTGAAGTTTCATGAAGATAATATGATGGACGAATTTTTGAAATGTGAGAATATTCTTTGAAAGAATTGGTCAGCGAGGTCTTCAGACTTCAATCCTATAGAGCAGTCCTAGGATACTCTGGGGAGAGCAATTGCAATTTGCAACCTCCCCCCCCCTCTGAGAACCATCCAAGACCTGAAAATAGTGATTCTGAACAATGGGAACCCATTGCCTCAGGAACTTATAAATTCCCTTATTTTCTGCATAAAATCACGATGTGAGACCTATATATTTGGAAGGGGAAACCAAACTATCTATTAACCTGTATTTCTGTTCTATTTTGTAACTGCTGTTACATACCTTGCTACTCCAATGAGTGTTACGCACAATCAAGCATCTGTATTATAAATGTTGATTGGTTATTTTTTTCGTATTATATCAACACTATATACAAACCAAATTTTCTTGAAATCTGTCTGTAGTTATAAAGATAAGCGACCAAATCAGAAAATTCTCTTAATTTTGAACACCAGTATATATATATATAAATATATATGTCGGCATCTAAGAATAATAAGTCCTTTTCAAATTACATTTCCTTATTGTCGTCTGGTGGAACATTATATATACAATAAAAAAAAAACAGACGCGTATCATATATCAAGTGTTAAGGGGGAGAAGAGTAAAAAAAAGAGCGAACGGTTAACAAGAGCTAAAATACCCTAGCACAGGGAAGGTCTAAAATTCTACTGAAACTTTTAATTTTGAGGCGTATGATATCTGCAGCCAACGTATGACTTTACAAAGTAAAGGGGATAATGCAAGTTTATTAGTGCAAGAAAGATGTTTGGTAAATTTAGTTGGGTGTAACATTAATCCTATGGAGAAAAACTATTTGAAATCTACGCGTCTTGATACAATTAAACAAGGGCAAATTGCAACCTATATTTAATTCTTTACACATATTTCAGTACTGATTCACTTTCACAGATTTTACTTTTCATTCCAATACGTATAATTGAATTTATTGATTCCAAATTGAAAGATAATGTTCAATACATGTGCTAAGAATGAAAATCGAAATGTCTATAGTATGTATTTGTTTCCATTTGTAGGACCTTTTTTAAAAATACGTTTCATTAATAATTAAGCATGAATATATTCTTATAGATGTTAACGGTAAAATGAGATTTATGTTAATATTCGATTAAAAATGTTGAGAATGTTACGCATATGTCAAAATAGTCAAGATTCGAGAAAATCTGTGCACAATAATCAGAAAGTTGTAGGGCATTTTTTCTTTCATTTTCCTCCTTTCACGATACTCCATTTAGCACGTCAAGGTATCTGCCAAATTGTCTATCAGATATATATTTTGTTGATGTTAAAGATGAATTTTTATGTATATCAGTTCTTTTTTGAAATTTAATTTTCTGCTATATAATACTTACAAGTGGTATCTTAATATGTCATTTTTGTTGTAAATATTCCCTCGAGTTCTTAACTATCAAAACAATCATTACAGGAAATTACTTTTATGGAAAATGTTATAATTTCCAATGGAAAATAAGGATGAATTATCTAAAGTTTTTTTTTATTGATTATATTATCTTTTCGTTCGTCATTTTCATTTTAAAATAAAATTGAAAAAAAATTACAATGAAAATAAAATTCGTAGAATTTGGAATTTCTTTGAAACAAAAAAAAAAAAGAAGAAGAAGAAGAAGCAAATATAGTTGAAATCCGAAGTTAAGTATAAATAAATCATTTTTTTTTTCCATTTCTGTAAGAGCAACAACGAAAAACATCTCATGCTGCCTAGTTTCATTCTATAACTAACAAACTGGCCAGAAAGGGCAAATTTATATATATTTCTTTATTTCATTCGTTTATTCCAAGGAATTTACTATTGATTGCAATAAACTAGATATAGAATCAGAAGTTACTTTTAGAATTTTAGTTCCTAACCCAAAAGTGCATAAAAGCCCTTTCATGTTTTAAATTTATATATATATAGCTTATATATTTATAAAAAGAAGATATTATTTTCTGTAAGTAATAGTGAATATAAATAAGGTATTACTTTTTTTTTATTTATTTTTCTCGAACTTCTTTTAGAAAGTAGAAAAAAGTGTCTCCAACATTTACTTTTTAAATCATTCTTAGAGAACTTGTATTTTGAAACTAAAGAAACGAGTGATACACCTTTTAACTATCACACAAGTGCTAACTGTCTAAACAGAAGTATATTTTTCATTTACATAAGGATATTGGAACATATTAATAAAAAATTTGCAATCAAAATTTTATCTTTAACATGTATTAAACTTTCCCATATTGTCACTTTAAAGGAAAAACAATAATCATACGTGAAAACTTTTCTGCTTAATATATATGATCATTCTATGACATTTGGAGTTTTATGAAAAATGAAGTAACATGAGTATTTTCATACTAGAAAATTAACAAAATGCTAGTCATATTACCAATAAAATGAAGATTATTTATGTATATTGTATATAATTCTTACCTAATAAACCTTTTTCTTCCTTATATAAATTTTAGTATAGGAAATTGTACGTAAAAAAAGCGCAAGAAAAGAATTGCTAAAAAATGTATAGATTTTGGAAGATTTCCTATATTTTCCCAGCTAGTGTCTGAAATTTTTGGAATTATGGCTATAAATTATCAAAGTAAAATTGCTTTGTCTTCAAAATTCAAAGGAAGCCATTCACTTTTGGCATCAAAAATTTATAAAGGAACTTTAAGCGGATATCTATTTATACTTCTGGCATTTATTTTTTATTAAAATACAAAATATACTTATTTGACTGCTTCATATATATCCATTTTAGTATATGAAAGAAATTCTCACTTTTGTTTTAAAATTGCATATACTTAAGAATTCAAAAAAAAAAAAAAAAAAAATCATCGAAAGGTACATTGGAAATGGAACACTGTGCTCTTCAAGTCATGGATTAATAACATTCTTTCATTTTCAGTCCTAAACGGAAGAAAGGCTCTTATCTTTCTTTTTTAAAATGAAAAAAAAAAAAAAAAGACTTTCCTTTAATCTAGATTCTCACGAATCATAATTTCATTTTTTTTTCTCAAGGTCTTAAAAGTTACATTTAACCTTTTTTTTCTTCTATCTTTCACTTTTTCGACTAGAAGACGCCAAGAAAATATCATGTTTATCAAAAAACAGGAAATTTTATTTTCCCTTTTCCTTATTTCTTCCATTTTTTCGTGTTTTCTTTGCTTGTTTCTTATCACTCTTTCTATTTTATAAAGAACGAAGCGGAAATAAATTGCGTCACACTAGGTTAAATATTATAATCCTGTAAAAAAAAGTATGTAGTTTGCTTTCGATGATATACATTTCTATTTAAGAAATGAAACTTTAAAAAAAGAAAGATATTACAGTCCTTCGTGTAACTTCATCACGCATTAAAAAATAATATTTTTAAGAAAAACTGCATATAAATCGAAAAGTATTTTAGGAAATGATTCTGTTACATAGAAAATAATATTATTTAATTTTAATAAATTTTCTTGAAAAGTATAATACTTCACACTTGTTTGTATATTTTACATTAATTTTCAAAATATTCCAAAAATTATTTTAAAAAAAGAATGAGTTTTAATTGAATGAAAAGCATGAACTATTGCACCTCCTCTCCTATAATTTAATCAAGTCAAGCAAGTTGATTCAGTCGGAACAACATTTTTGACACGTTTATTTTATTACTTTTTTTACCAATAAAATGTACTTTAACTTCCAAAGACACATGCAGTTTGAAAAAGTAAATAAGAAAATGTTCTTTTTGAATGTAATGCTATATTTTACCACTTCCAGTACTCGTGGGGTAGTACTGAATTCGGACATTCCTTACATTATCGTATGTAAATTCTAACGAAAAATTGTTCATTTCTATTCGTACAAGATTGGCTGTGTACAAGGGAAACGTCACACTGACCATGATAAGTGATGGACTATTGCTATCACCTCTCTTTCCAGAATGGAGGTAGATGATAAGATTTTCTTTGATGAAGGAAACTCTTATGAGGACACGCTGCATGCTTTTACATGATTGGAACTGTAAATACACGGAGGTGCCGAATTTGGGATTGCAAATCACCTAATGCAGTCAAAAAATTATCTTACATTCACCTAAGATAGCTGTTTGTGTGGTTTCACAGCAGATACGATCATAAGTCCATTCTTCTCTGTGAACATTATCCCGACAGGACCAGTAACCAGTTCTGCTACTGGAGAAAAGTATCACCAAATAATAAACAACTTTGTCATTCCAGCACTTCAAGAAATATAATGCTCAGGGAAAATCACTTTCATTTAAGAGAGAGCATCTCCACATATTGCTTTGTGGTTGAAGCTACTGCTACAACAGAAATTCACAACTCAAAGTGTCATTATCCGTTATTTTTCCAATGTCATGGCCAGTTTGGTCCCACATTCTTACCCCTTGCGACTTTTGTTTTGGGATAGCTTAAAGTCCTAGACCTAGCAAGGAATCATCAAGGACTTGGTCATGTTGATGGTTAACATATCAGGGACTGTACGGGAAAATTTTGCTAAAATATTAATTTCTGTTGTTGTAAATGGTGTGCACAATGTAGTCCACAAAAGCGACGGTGCCATTGAATCTGATTTGAATGTGCTAAATAAAATGTAATTTAGTTTCAGTATTGATTATGCATTTTATGAAACACTCTTTTCAATTACACGGTGCTATATATTCCCCTAGCAGTAGAATATAGAGCTCTCAGTATAAAAAAAATCAGTACAAACGTTAAAAAAATCAGTATAACACAGGCCTACTTACATTCATTGATTATATTGAGTTAAAAATATGGAATTAACTAATTTATACGAACTTTTATTCCTCTACATTACAGTCGG
This sequence comes from Nephila pilipes, assembly GCA_019974015.1. Lineage (NCBI taxonomy): Eukaryota > Metazoa > Arthropoda > Arachnida > Araneae > Nephilidae > Nephila > Nephila pilipes. Next base: position 378,531 of record BMAW01118156.1, on the reverse strand, counting down.
TAAGATCAAAGCTCTACATTCATGCCACTAGCAGACCAAGATTAAATAAAAAATAACAACAATAAAAAATCTCTCATAATTTTAAAGAAAATATATTATGTTAGTTTTTTTTATTAATGCTATTTTTTATTGTTGTTAAGTCTTCTGGTGTTCACTTATGGACTGTTGTGCATTTAGTCTATTGAAAATAGATGTATCTGAGGCAAAATCAACATGACTGATAAAATCAGAAAATTAATGAAAGACAGCTAGTAAGACCTATAAATCTTACGCTAGCTCTTCAGTCATGGAAAGAGCAATGCATCCATAGAGTCAAAAAAAAAATGATATCATATTGATCATTTGAAAAAATTATTCTTTACATTTTAAATATTAAAAATATGTAAGTATTATTTGCAGTATAATTTTGATTCAATTTGATTTCTCGTAAATTTAACTTTTTTAGTATATACTATGACCCCTTAAAAATGCGTAACTGTTAATAATGCATACGTTTAACAAAGGCTATAATGAATTTAGTTTTTAATATTTAAGAAAGATTAAATTCACTTTATTATCAAACAAACTATTTACGTGAATTCATATATATCATACTATTTTAATACTTTATGAAAGATAATATAAGTTTATTCCAGTAAACATGAAAATTAAAAATTAAGAAAGGATATTAGTTTAAAGCAGGTCGAGATTTTCCTTATCGTTTCTGAATATTTTATTGTATTGTAACTTTAAAAAATATTGAATCGCTTTTGTTGTTACAAAGAAAAGTCAAAAATAAATTTTTATATATGCATATTTTCTGCTTCTGCGTTCAGGTGACCTTTCATTACGACACTATTACTTTTCAGTTGACTTCAAAGAATTCTATTATATAACGGTAGTATAAGGAATTTGTGAGCATTATTGCGGGATGTGACTTAAGTAATTAAATAGCTGGACAAGGATTCGGCATCATACGTGTGATATTTTATTTCCCTCTAGCATTCGATAACAATATTTAATGATTGCTTTACTCATAAAAAAAGAATGGCAAAACAAGAAGTAATGTTGATTGTTCATTAAATGAAAATTGTTGTGTTAAATTCAAAACAAAAAGTTTCTTATAATTTAAAACTAATCTTTAAGAACATTGAAACTTTTTTTTTTTAATCTAAAGCTATAAAATTATACATTGCACTTCAAGTGTATATTTTAGGTTACATAACTCTGGAGATGAAAAAAAGCGTGGAATAAATAAATATGAGAGCTGCCATAAAAAGCAGTAAATTTCATGAATTAAAAATATTTCTCTAAAAGCTATTCTGGAAAAGTATATTAAATTCACAGATAAATGTTTCCAAAGTAATAAATAATACTCTCTCCCTCATACACAATATATATATATATATATACGCATGTATGTATGTAAACAAAACACAAATAGTTCAAATCATAAAATATAACTCAATAGAAATATATCCAATTCTAAATTAATACTATTAATAGATAAAAAACAAACACTTAAAAAAGTAATTAAAAACAAATTAACATTTATGCAAATAAGATAAAAAATTATGTAATAAAAAATAATTTAAAATTTAATACATAAAAATCAAAAATCAAAACAATCCATTAAAACCAAAAACTTTATGAGAAAGTCAAGGAAAGAAATGCAAGTATATATATATATATATATATATATATGAATAAAATATGCTAATTCTGCTATCTTAGCCAACTACTTTACATTACTTAGTTTTCTTTACGGTTAAATATTTAAGCAATCCTTTGAAACTCTAACTAAATATCTAAGGAAAACAGAAATATTTTATTGATATATAAGAATAAAAAATAGAATTGCAATAAACATAATAAAAATACAGTAGTGAATAGAATTACCTCATCCATAAGCAAATAAATAAGAAGAATTTTGTGAGCAGTGAAACCATCAGTTAAGCTCAACGGAGTAAACCCAAGTTTCATTTTAAAGCAATGCATATAAAATAAGTTTCATACATGCCATATAAATAGTAAGGTTATTTCGATCAAGGTTCTTGTAAGTATATACTCGAATACGTATTTTATTTATGGATAAAATGATATATGTTATTATGAGTATATATATATATATATATATATATATATATATATAATACATAAAATGATTTAAGAGTTTGTACAAATTGTTATAAACTGAATAATAAAATCGCATGGGAATGATTGATTGATTTTCAACGTCGCGTGAACAAATGAGAAGATGTTTATTGATATCATATCTCATTAATTTTAGCCAAGGTCATGGAAAAAGGCTAAAACATAAGCTGGCATTTCACTCACCAAACTTCCACATTACGCTACCATGAGGGCTTAAAGCTTCATGATGCGTGTATAAGCCATAAGGGCGTAAACACGCATCAGCAGCACTACACAGTGGACTTTTAATGGAATCAGGATTCAAACCCATGATTTGATCTAAATAATATATACCGCCAGCTTGTTCCTATAGCCACTCAAGTACCATGATCATAATCACATTAAATGTTAATACTTAATTTAATATTAGTATTAATTTTAAAATAAATAAATATATATAAGAGAGATATGCTGATACCTAAGCGGGCAAACTTTTTAATATAATCTGAAACGTAAAATTTTGCAAGGTATTTATTTCAAACTTCCTTATAACAGAAGCCTGCAAAATATTTGGAAAGCAAATAAAATGTGAGAGATAAATATAAAGAAATCACTCTTATTATAATCTTTAAATATTTTAAAGATAACTTTTCAAAACTTTCTGCTCAAACAACTATGCATTACTTAGTTCACACTCAACATCCATAGGTTGAGAACAACTGAGAAAATAGAAAGAAACGCCTAAACACTTTTTATTGTCCTGTGTTCATTCAAATATCGAGACTTTCAACTGACCATTAAAGAATGGACTGACATCAAACAGTTTCCTTTTGGAATTTTTCTTTCGCTCTTTCTTTGCTTTGTGCCATTGATGGAATTTGAGGCCTTTGAAAAACGTTTCCTCCTTGCTTTCTTTGGCCTTTTTGTACAAAAGTCTGGAGTTTATGCGGAAATACCAAAGGCCAGTCACACCAAGTGTACAGTGGACTTTTTATTGAAGCAGTCTCTGGTTTTGAAAGAAGTGAGAGAGTTCCATTAAGACAAGTATTTGCAGATGGTTATGTGAAACTGTCCGATTAAAAACATTGAAGATTTGTAGAATTGTGATTGTCGATATGAGGAGTTAATTTAAAATAGTATTTTTATGCTATTTCTTTATTTTACCATTCATTTAGTTAATAAATTCACTATAATTTATGAAGAATTTTTTGAATCTTTTATTTTATTTTATGCTCAATACTTTCGATCTATACTGTGCATACGTATACAAATCAGAAATTTTGAGATTAATTTTATCACATCTAACAAAATAAGCCTTAATAAATACATCATTTAAAGTAACTGAAATTTATGAAATTTACAGTTAATTAAATTTGTAATACTTTATGAACATGGTCCAATTAAGTCAAATTAAGTCAAATTAATTTTGATATATTTTGTGGAAAGTATTTTAATAGTATATTTTTTCTTATTTATATATCTACAATAATTTTGATAGTCATTCTATTCATTTAAAAAGAACTCGATTTTTAAATAATCTCAAACACACGGAAAATACGTTCTTCTCGTGAAGGGTTTTGTAAAACCTTTTAAACTGGAATAAATGTAAAAACAGAATTATAAAAATGTGATTTAGGGATTTTGAAAAGAAAATTTAATATAAGTTTTATTAGAACAAAAAGCATTACCTGAATAAATAGAGAAACTGACTAATTTTCATAGATACATATTTATGAAAATTTAAATGGAAAAATAATTCTTAATAAATTCACAATTTATGAAGAATTTTTTGAATCTTTTATTTTATTTTATTCTCAATATTATCGATCTGTACTGGGCATACGTAAACAAATCAGAAATTTTGAGATTTATTTTATCACATCTAACAAAATAAGCCTTAATAAATAAATCATTTAAAGTAACTGAAATTTATGAAATTTGCAGTTAAGGAAATTTGTAATACTTTATGAACATGGTCCAATTAAGTCAAATTAATTTTGATATATTTTGTGGAAA
>BMAW01118156.1:330742-374393 GCA_019974015.1 Nephila pilipes | reverse complement strand
TTTAATATAAGTTTTATTAGAACAAAAAGCATTACCTGAATAAATAAAGAAACTGACTAATTTTTATAGATATATATTTATGAAAATTTAAAAGGAAAAATTATTCTTTGCTCAATACTTTAAATATTTTGAATGTTAACTGACATAAAAAGAATTATGAATTAGCAGTTTTAATGTAAAATTTTTAATTCAATTTTATTTTTTAAAAAAATATTGTTAATTTAGCTTCATAAAATAAAGCTCATTAGTTTCTGTGTGTCTTTAATATGACAATAAAAGCGAATCATATTGTAGAGTAAAACAAAAATAATTGTTTTAATCATACACAAATAACAAGAAATGTTTGAAAGATTACTCCTTCGATAACAATGATTAGAAATAAAACTTTTTACGTTTATTTTATTGTAGAGCATTTTTATCATTTAAAAATATGTTGTATCTCTGGATCACCACGCTGTAATGTTTTTCTGCTTCACAAGGTCAAATATTTTTTGCTTTTTATTATTTTTGTTTCCTTTAAATTTAGCGAAGTGATAAAAAAACACTTCCGAGGTGTTGAAACATAATAAAAAGTGGTGCAAATATATTCAGTTGAAAACATTTTATCATTTTTTTTCTTTTAATTCTAATTTTCTGCGTAATTGTTTTTACTTTAAACACGTTCTGTGTAAGAAATGACTTTTATGCAGTTTTTTCCAGGACACAATAAAAAAAGTTTGTTGATGTTTCTTTGCACTTTCAGTTAATTAGTTTTAGTCTAAGATTTTATAAGTGCCTAAAGAAAACACTTCTAAAAATCAATTCAATTATTTTGCAAGCTGAATTTTTCTCTCTCTTAATACTTAATATTCTAAACAATTGTAGTTTTCTTTCTTTTTTTAAAAAATATTTTTCGATTGTATAAAACTACTAAAACGCTGTATGTTTTGTGCGATATTTATTTTTTGTATAAAAATACGGAAAGAATCTAAGTATATGTGAAAAGTTAAATATTTATGATCTGAATCATTGGAATTAAATTTTAAAGGGAGAAAGAGGTTATAAAATAAAGCACTTACGTGTATTTAAAGGAGATATACAAATCGACAACTTTAAGTGCACTACAGATATATGTTTTTTGGAAACGTTGCTATGCCTCATGATGCTATAATAAGACTTGATATAATTTTGCAAAATGAAGATATAAAAAATGAAAATGTATTTATATTAAATAAGGCTCCGTAAGAAGAAAGCAATATGTTATACAGAAGAAAGCAATATGTTATCAGTTTTTCCCGTAAATATTAATTTTGATGAAATTGAAGAACATATGAGGTATAATATTTCAAAATTCATTGATGATGAAGTACGTCAGTCTATTCTAAATTAAATCAACTAATATAGAATTAAATATTTTGACTAAAAATAACGAACCAATATATCAACGTCCATGACGTTTACCTTTTTTGGAAAATAAGATTATTGTTCCTTAAATAGCTGAATGGTTAAAACAGAGTATTATAGTACCTTGCTCTTATGAGTATTTCAGTCCAGTTGTTATTGTCAGGAAAAAAAGATGGAACTTCATGAATATGTATAAATTATAGTAAGCTAAATAAAATTATAGTCAAAGACAGATTTTTCTTACCATTGATTGAAGATGTCTTAGATTGATTACAAGAATCGCGAGTTTTTATTTCTGTTGATTTAATTTTTGTTTCATGTTGATGTAAACAAACAGAGTAAAAAATATACGTCATTTGTCACTCGTAAGAAAAATATGGATTTTTAAAAGTACTTTTTGGCTTATGCAATTCGTCATCAGTATTTCAAACATTTATAAACACTATTTTACAAATTTTAATCAATGATAGCATTTTTACCCAATATGGATGAAGTAATAATATTATCTGTTAATGAAAACGAAGGAATGAAAAGACTAAATCTAGTTTTCAATCTGACATGTGAATATGGTTTGGAAATCAATTTTAAGGAATCTCAGTTTTTGAAGAAAATAATTGAATTTTCAGTACATGTGATAGAGAAGGATGACTTTTATCCATCCACATTAAAAACCAAATTTGTTCTAATTTTCCTGAAACTACTAATTTGAAACATATCTAAAGATTTTTTGGCTTAATCGGATATTTTATAAAATTTATTCCTAACTATTCTCTTATTGTGAAACCTCTCAGTGATCTTTTGAACAAGGATTGTAAATTTAGATTCAATGAGGAAGAGAAACGTACTTTTAATAAGCTTAAAATGATATTCTCTCAGAAACCTGTTTGGAGAAAATGTATTGTCCAAATTATGAAACGGAAATACATCTTGATACTACCCTGGATGGGTTTGGTGCAATTTTATTGCAAAGATCCCCGAATGATGATAGTTTTCATTCTACGTATTACATGAGAAAGAAAACACAGATGCAGAAAAGAAGTACTCCAGTTACAAACTTAAGGTTCTTGCTGTTAAAGAAGCTATTTTAAATTCCGAATTTATTTATAAGAAATATCCTTTAAAATTCTAACAGACTGGTTAGTATTTCAGAAAACTAGGGGAAAACGAGACTTGTGTACACGAGCTTCTCGATGGGCGTTATTACAAGAGGAATTTAATTTTGTAATAGATTCTACCGATCTGGTTCAAAAATATCTCATGTTGATGCTATAAATAGATACCCTGTTAATATTTTGTATTTCTATGGAAAGCATTTTATCTAAACTTAAGTTAGTTAAGAGTTTTCGAAAATTTACAATTATGGAGACAATTACAAACGTAATGGAATTCTGTATAAGTTTGTAAAGAAGTAATAGATGTACCTGAAAGTATGCAAACCGAAATAATTAAAAAAATTCATGAAAAGGGACATGAAGGAATTAGGTATATTGAGAAACACTTAAAAGGTTATTATTTTATTCCTAAATTTAAAAAAAAAGAGTAGTGCCTAATTGTGTGTATTGTATCCTAGTAAACCGTAAAAAGAGAAAGCAGGAACGATTACATCCAATTTATAGTGATAATTTGCAATTAGATACTAATCACATAGAACACGAAGGACGAACAATACGACTAATGGTACAGAATTCATAAAATGATAGTGCTTAACGTAAAATATCCAATTACTTCATTTGCACTCTATAACATAAAAACGATGAACCTAGAGGGAATTGACCGATTGTAATGAATTTTCGTATGCAAAAACATTTGGACGAACATGCAAATGATTAAAATTTGGTATCCAATGAATGAATAGCAGGAGCTACAGCACATCGGAACTGCGCAAATAGCAGGTGTGAATAAGAAACGATTCTCAATATCATGGTCAAATTTTCTGATGCATTGCGATTTAGGATACCTTTCAAAGACCGAAAAAATACCTCTCCGAAGGATTCGAACTGATTACGAACAATTGTCAGAGTTTGAAAGGGTCGCATCACTGAATTAAAAGAGGGAGGTTAGACAAATCGCAGAACCGCTCGTCATATGGGTCAAGTGATGAGGCGATTACAAGATGCTGGCAAGAACGGGTGCACAATGGCAGATTTCAGCATCATGATATTAGCTGTCGACCTAGGTCCACAGCAGTTCGGAAGGAAAGAATGATTGTCAGATCGGCTGTCACAGCACCTGATTCATCGTTATCAACCATAAGACGTGCGACCTGTACAGGAGAGTCCAGCAAGACCATTCACAGACGATTGGTAGTGCAAAATCTAGCTCGTACCGACCGCTACGCCATCTGCCACTCCTGCCTGCACACTGTCGAGTTAGATTACAGTGGTGCTTGGCTCGATTGGGTTGGAATGATGCTGAATGGGGACGTATAGTGTCTAGCGACGAATCCCGCTCTCAACTGTGTCCTGATGATCATTGAAGACGTGTCTGGAGACGACCAGGGCAGTATGCCAATCCTGCTTTCACTATTGCACGCCACACAGGGCCTAAAACATGAGTTATAGTATGGAGCGTCATTTCCCTTGATAGCCGTACCCGTTTGGTTGTTATTAGAGGCACACTTACAGCACAGTGGTACGTCGACGACATTTTTTCGATTTCATATTTCACAAACAAATATTCATAATTTTAACATACAGTGAACTGTTTAAAAGGGTGAGTTAAAATTACTACAATTATTGCGTTAATATACTGCAAATATTTCTTTAATGATTATCTTTTAATCCTTTGAGGGGCGGTATATAAAAAAAACATTAAATATAAGTAAAAATTCATCTTATATAAATTAATAATGTTAAAAGGCCAAATATCAAGTGGTGAAATTATTTTTTATTTATATCCAGAATTTAACATCCCATAAAAAACAATATACCACCGTCCCTCTAAAACATCTTATTTGTACAATCGTTTATTCAAATTCCTTCGAAAAAATAATAAACACTTTCATAAAAAATACATTATTTTAGTTAATTTGGGAAATTTAAGGATCACAAAACACTTTAGAGAAAATGAGAACTTTATATAATGTTGTACATTATTTCTAAGAAAAATAATTTGTGCGAAAATGTGTTAATTAATTTAAGTATAACTTTTTTTATGCATATAAGATTTTTATAATTTATTGATAAAACTATGTTATAAACTTAAAAAACCAAATTTAGTAGAAATACATATACAGTTTTATTTTAAATAAAGCAAATTTTGTATTGCATATACTGTAAAGATCTTTTCTTCATCACTTGTTTCTGAAGGTATTCATTTTTAAATATATATATATATATATATATATATATATATATATATATATATATATATATATATATATATATTTAAAAATTGATTAAATTGGATTATAGGGTTATTATATGTAAAATTAAGGGTAAGAGTAGATCCGTAAGAGTTTAAAAACCAGTCGTCCACGGTAATTGTTTGCATTAGAAGCATACTCTCTCCCTTATGGGATGGAGAGATGTGTTAGAAAAAAAGGGTCGTCCCTCCTTATACGGATGTATTTATGAGATATATACACAATTACTTTTCTTTACTTTTAATCAACTCTAAAGCGGTATTCCTAGATCTTTTCAGTTTAGAAGGAATCATCCTTTCTTTCAAGATTCACATATAGTGCCTAATGCTAAGGGTTCTGTTCTTCTTAAAACGTGGGTAACTCTTTGCTGTATTGTGTCTTTTGCAATACCTTTCTCCAATAATTTACATCTTAGTTTAAATTAGATTCTTTAATAACGTCCATCGCTAGAGGCAATGAACTCTGCTATCGTACCTCAATTGTCGGCAGTGTATCGATATTTTTATCTCATGCTAACACTATGCTGTATCAATTATCGCTTTTAAGTCTCATGTGCATCAACAACAAGTCCCTAGGCTGTTTCCAGCCTGTTCCCTTTTAGACACCTCTGAGGACTCTCCCTATGTCCTCCATTTATTACATTTATTTAACAATAGTTTTGGGTTTGAGAAATCCTTCTCCTCTGCGCATTTGTTAGTTGTCTTTTCGTGGGAACGCACAGCATTCCTAATTTTTTATTAGCCAAAAAAAGGGCTATTATTTTAGGTGAAGCGTTTGGGCGTACCACATAACTTTTCAATTTTCTTATCATTTGTTACATTTTTAATTGCATTCATCTTAAATATATTCAATTTAATAATTTCTCGCTTGCTTTAATTTTAATTGCATGTAGCTGATATGTATCCAATTTAATAGTTTATCGTTTCCTTTAATTTTAATATGGGAAAAGTTTACTGCTATCAATTTCTCTATATTTCATCTTTTACTTTCAATTCTCTTATTTAACTGAGTAATTTAATAATAATTATTAAAAAAGTCCTCCTTTGGTGGCCCTATCTGTTCTTTGCACATTTTTACATATTTTTTTTTCTCTTTTAAATTTCCTTTCTTCAAGGAATAAGTCTGATTTTTGCCTCACTGGGAATTTATAACATATTTATAACCTCTATGTTTCACTGTAATAAAGTAAACCTTCACATATCAGTCTGATTCGCCAATTTTAGTTTTTCTGTCTTTTGCTCTCAAATTTTATTTTGAGTAATTAGCAATACTTACATCAAGTTTCAAACATGTAGATTGGTTAGCTGATGAATTTAAATTTTTCAATTCATTTCAGAAACATTTCTGTAAGGAATGAAATAACCACTAGTTAGGAACTTTCATTAGATTTAAAGCAGTAATTTTTACAATCACTCTGCATGGTTGTGCCGTCTAATTTAAATAAATAACACTATAAGCTAACATTTGAAGATAAAAGTGTAGGGGAAAAAAGTACTTTACAGAGATTTTTAGGGCGCAAAATATTTGGTATAAAAAATATATCAACAACCCCTGAAAGGGTTAATATCAAACGAGTTAACTGTATCACTTCCAAAAAGGGTCATACTTTCATTAGCAACTAGAGGGAAAACGTATGCCACTCTCGCAAACGTTTCATCATTAAACACTGTGCGTAATAAAAGAGCAAAAACTGTTAATACTCCTAACTGCCAAAGCGTTAAATAAAATGCTCTGCTTCTTGTAAAGAACAAAGCATTTGAAAATTACTCTCTCAAAATTGTACTTTTTATAATATGAGAAATGCAACTAGACTGAGAAATTTTTTTGGAATTGCAATTAAAACGTTTTAACTTCATGATTTCCAAAAGTGTTATTACTCCTTAGGAATGAAATGGTCTCAGGCGCTTTGAACAGAAAGGGGGATGTCAAAGGTTGACATTATAATTTCCTTATTCGACGTTTTCCTTAATTTTTTAAAAATTAAATGAACAAAATTTATACTTTAGCTGAAATTTCAATTATTTTTACTATCCTTTTAATTATTTTAATTCAAATTTTGCTTCAGTAAACATTGTTAAAGGAATGTTATGCGGTAGGAAGATTTCTTTCAATATCCGAAAGATATTAAGGACACTCCCAATCTATGTTTAATTCTATCAACAAATATTATTAATTATTAGTAAAATAATAAAATTAATTTAATAAATTGTCTCAAATTGCTCATAATATCATTAATAAATTCATTGTTGCTCAGAGTACCAATTGATTTAAAAAAAATCATTTATTGATTTCAATTTTTCGGAATATCATTTATTTAAATTTTTTTTTAAAGTTATGTTGTTGAATTGTCATTTTAGACAAAACATGCATATAAAATAGCTAGTAAAATGTGTGTGTAAATTTTGAAATATTTTTCAACAAAATGGTATATTCCCTTCGGTTTGAAAATTATTTCAAATCAATTAACTAAACAAACTTGAATCAATTCAGAAAGCAATATTAATTCATAGCTAACTGAGAGTCAGTTACAAGTGTGTTTCAATGTGATATTTAAATGGAATAACCCAACAGTTACCAGTTGGATTTAAATGGACATCTACAGCAATCACATAAAACACAGATCAACATTCTTACGCAAAAATTTCTGTTTCCCATACATGTCACTTAAGGAATTTTCGTTTTCATTATATACTTAGTTGTTGATATTAAACTAATTTGATTTAAATAAAACTATTGGTTATTCTTTTTAGAAATACTACTTTTCAAAAGTACCATAATGTTTAAAGAAATTTTTATATTTCAGTGTTTATCAAATACACTCTTTAACAAAAAAACCCCCGAAGCATCAGGAAGGTGTTGTCCGATTGCGATAAAAACTGTTGGATATGCAGAACATACATAGAAAGACAAGCAATTAAAATTTAAGAATAATTGAATGATTTACCTCAGAATTTGACCGTTACAAACGGAGGAAATAAATATGACGTTGGTTCACCTCTGGCCTGTAATGCAAGATATCCTGAGGCGTGGTACAGACTGATAAAGTTTCCGGATGGTATCCTGCAGAGTTTCCAACCAAATTGTCTCCAGCTTTTGGGCTAAATCTTTAACATTCCGGGATGGTGGCAATTGCCTTTCTATAATGTCCCAAATGTGCTCCATGGGAGAGAGATCAGGCGATCTAGCTGGCCAAGGAAGTGTAGGGAAAGCTTGCAGACACACCGTAGCAGCACGAGCAGTGTGAGGCCGAGTATTACCTGGCTGAAAAGTACTTCCTAGGTGCCGCAAAAGTAGTGGTAGCACAAATTGTCGTAGAATGTCGTCTATGTTCCTCTGTACAGTTCGTGTGTCAGAAATGATAACCAAATGGGTACGGCTATCAACGGAGATGGCACCTTACACCATTACACCCTGTGGCGGGCCAGTGTAGTGTGCAATAGTGAAGGCAGGATCGGCACGCTGCCCGGGTGTATCCAGAGACGTCTTCGATTATCGTCATGACACAGTTGGAAACGGGACACTAAAGATTATGCTTTTCTAGTCAGAACGTTTCTTTCCAAGTTAATCGAGCTCAACACCACTGTAATAGGGCTTTAAGGTGTACAAGCGTGAGAGGTAAGCGGCGTAACGGTCAGCACGAGCGTAAATTCCTCTTTCTTAGTCGTCTGTCGAGGGTCAGGTTGGATACATGATGGACGACGATGAATCAAGTGTTGTAACAGCAACTCTATCAATCGCTCTCTCTTCCAGTTCTGTTGTGGTTCTGGGTCGACCGCTTCTGTTTTGACGCTGATACCTGCCATTATTCATCCACTCTTGCCAGCATTATCTAATCTCCGCATCCTATGACCCAGATGACGAGCGTTGGAACTTCCGCTACTCATTTATTAGTCACCAAATTTTAATCATTTGCATTTTCGGTCTGAATGTCATTTTCCTATGCAATTTCATTCAAATTGGGCAACTCCTTCATAGTGCATCATTTTTTTTGTTATAGAGTGTAGAAACAAATATTTATGGATATAATTTAATTCTAATCATTAGTCCGTTACTTTTAAGCGATAAATTTTATTCTGAACAATGTTTTTAATTATGACGCATAAAACTAATATTTTTATTGCCATGTACTTAAGAGAGTTTTCTTTGTCATAGTTCTTTAAGGTTATTGCTATATAAAATTTAATCCTTGAACATTTACTTAAGATATACGGCAAATAAATTTTGAAAAAAGTGTCTATAGTTAATTTAGATAAAGTTGAGGCTTTGAAATTCAATCATTAGTAGCATGAAAACTATGAAGTACATTTTGTGAAGGTAAATAAGAAAGAAAAAGAAAAATATATTTAAGAAGATAAAACATTTAATCGGCTTTAAAGAGTATTTAATTAAAAGACTATCCGATGAAATATTTTTGTGGTAGAAAATTAAGAGGATTAAAATCTCATTTTCACTAATTAAAAAAATACTGAACAAAATAAAAGATACGTTTGAAACTTTTTCTAACCAAAGATTTTATTTCAATAATGAAAATTTTCAGATATTACTAACTTACTCTAATAATATGAGAATAAGTAGAAAGGTTAAATCTGTTTCATTTATCTATGGATAATTATATTATATATATATATATATATATATATATATGAATATTTTGAAATATTTTTCAGTCATATAGCTACTACTTAATGCTTAATGTATTCATTTGTATTTACTGTCATTTAAAAAAATTACCATGATCATAAGTATCACACGGGACTTAGTCAAATAAGTAAAATCAACTTTAAAAAAGTACAAAAAGACGAAGTACAAAACAAAAAATACAAGAAGAAACCAATGAAGGAAAAAGAACTTGAATGAAGATACAAAGCATATTAATGAACTACAAAACCCAAACGATAAATTAATAAAATCAAAACAATGAAGTTACAAAATAAAGCAAACGTAGTTTTACTGGGAAGAAGTTCGATAAATAATGGAGGCCACTTGATTTTTAGATTATATACATGTTTTCTTTCTTCATCAACTTTGAACAAAAATAAAAAATAAGATATTCAACACTTGCTTAATTCGAACATTACACTGGAAACATTTAGAAATTCACGCGTTACGTCTGCTAAGGTATACTTTAAAATTACCATGGCCAGAAGGAAACTGAATGATTTTACAACTTGTTTAAAAATAATGGTATGACAGGCTATGAGGAATGGTTAGGGAAAGACTTCTTTGTCAATACAAATTGAATGTAAAATTTGATCCAGAATAAGACAAAATTTTCCTCTTTTTAACTTATTAACAGACTTGAGAATATTACGCCAGAAATCACTACTCTGTTTGGTTGCAGCCAATAAATCAACCCTTTCATTTCTGAAAATGAAAGGGCTGGCCACGAACAAATGACCATGAATTTCATGGCAACGAAGAAAAGCGAAGGGTGGAAAGATATTCCTTTTCCTCAAAATCTTTAAATTTGTTTTTTTTTCTATTTCGGCAATAACATTATTGCAAGATGAAATGTTTTCTAGAGTTTCTAAGGAAAAAATAATCTAAAAAAAATCAAATATTTAGAAACAAACTAATGCTCTATGATAGTACGGCTAACGCGTAAGACTTTGGTAATAAAAGGAGTGCATTAATCACAAGTTTTGAGTTGATATTTGGTTTTGATACGATTATTAAAAATTATAACTGCTAAGCCAATACGATTATTAATTTTTCTACCATCCGTAATGCAAACAAATGGGAAGACTTCTCCAACCTTACACTGTGGTAGTTAATTGAGTGGATGGTTCTCCACTTTCTTGGATGAGAGAGATCTAAATGTGGCATTAAGCAGACGTAGAATGACTCAGATGATGTAGATAAATTATCTTCTAAAGCAATGTTTTAGAAGAAAGATGTCAACGGGAGAAAATCCAGAAACTGAAATTAGTATGATAATCTCACCTCTGCTGATATGCTGAAGAAGCTTAGAGTTGATATTTTTATAAAGAGTAGGCATCAGGCAGGAGCCATAAGTTATGAAAGGCACAATACCTTAGTTGTAGATGAGAACATGAATATTGGAAATAATACTGTAAACGCATAACAGTCGATAAGACTTAAATCCTTGTTGTAACTTATCACATTCATTGGAAATATAAAAAAAAATTTCCAATGTGGGAAGAAATCCCAATAAATAAATAGTATAAAATGGATTTTTCCATTTCCTATTAATCATAACTCTTGATTTTATAGGATTAAATTCCAGCCTCAATTGCTTGGCTCAGAGAAAGGCGATACTTAAGGTACCTTGAGTGCGAAGAAAATTAGTAAGCAAGTCTTTACCTTGAAAATAGGGCAAATTAATAATGCCACATAATTAATAATCATTAGAATAGCATCCTAAAATAGGACCCAAAACGGAAACATCCACTTTCAAGTTGATGAATTCAAGAAAAGAAGCCTAAATTGAACTTCGCAATCCTAGCTCTCAAAAAATCAGAAATAAGGGAGAAGAGAAAATTAGAGAAAGATTCGAAGTCCAGTGTTCTTCAAAAAGGAGAGAATCTAGGCTACCTTGCATGATAAAAAGTACCTTTAAAATCAAGAAAAACCAGAATAATATGTAAATGTTTCTTTTTACCTTTTCATACAATCTCATTTAGACGAAATAGGGTGTCTGCAATACTTTTTTCAGCTATAAATATATTAAGATCGCTGCTAGGAAGTTTTCTTCTCTACTAAAATCAGGAATTTCTGTTGACATTCAATCTTTCCAATCACTTTCCTAAAATAAGTAGCAAACTAATACATATAATGTTATCTTAGGGAGGTACTTTAACTTATCTACCCTTAGGAATAAGAATCACAAGGGTATTTTTCTAAACTCTTGAGAAAAAAACTGCTGTTCGAGCAAGTGTTAAATGGCTTATGAATGAAAAAAATAAAACATAAAATAATATTTCTTAATAATTTCAGGCAAAATAGAATCAGAACCAAATTGAATATTTGACTTTGGCTTGGCAATTATAGTTGCTCACTTCCTTTTGAGAAAAATATGGATTCATAATATGAACAATGAGTAGTTTGAGAAGCAGACTAAAGTAATATAGAATTTGTCTTTTTTCCCCATCTGGCGGATGATTGTTTTTGAAAAACAGCTTTAATTTCCTCTTGAAATAGTTTAGTAAAGATTACATTCGTAAGTCGAATATCCGTTTACTTCACTTTTCCCATAAAATTTTACCACAAAACAGTAGATTTTTTTCAAAACATATAAGTATCGATTATCGAAAAGAAATTTTTACTAAAGATAGGCTTTGTATCTAAAAACATCTTATTATATTCTTTTCAGTAATGAAGTATTTAGATTTATTGATTTCTCATAAAATTGCATTGCAAGTACTTTGAAATAACATATGGTAATATTTACTGTTTTTATCAACCAATCGGTTTCATTGGACCATTATGAGACGTTGTGAAAATTGCGTTTCTCGTTAGCAATTGAAAAAATAGAAGCCTATAAAATAATGGTTTTGAAACCTTCTGCTATGGTGTTTAATAAGAGGAGGCTATTAGAACAAGTGTCGAAAAGATAGAAACGGAGGATGAAAATGGGTCGAATAAAACGGGTAGAAACGTTTCCAATTGAATTTCTTAGCCTTAAAAGTAGGAAAGTCAGAATTTAAAGACACAGAAACGGATAGTGAAATTTCAAATTCAATCAACATAAGATCAGACAGAGAAACATTGTTTGGGAGACACCGACAGGAAATGTCTTGAAATAAGTCAGTACTAACGACGGTGACGTCACTGTAGCTTGTACAATGGTTAGTCGGAGAAAGACGGGTTCATAATCTTCATTCTTTATAAAAAATTTATTTGAACAAATAAATTAATTTAAATTGATTTTGGGCAATGAAGCTAAATTCAATTTAATTGAGTTCAAAGATTTCTGTTTTTTATTCATTCCTCAAAATTCAGCCTCTTAAGGTTCTAATTGATAAAACTTAAATAATTTTATAAATATTAGAGTTGATATTTCTTGAAGGTTTGAAATAATAGGAAAAAAATAGAATGAATTACATTAAACGTTCTTCCAATAATAACAAGTTATTTACATTATTTTAGAAATATACTAACATAGAGATATCTTGAGAGAATATTTAGGGCGTCTTTGATATCCATGAAATTTAATCATAAAGTATATTATAACTGCTAGGAAAGTCAAAGACAGAACCTTTATAACAGCAAGGTTCTTGGATCAAAGAGCAGTCAATATTATCTTCATCCATGTTTAAGATGAGCTGTTGCGTAGGCAATTTAGATTTATGAAGAGTTAATGGGTCTAACTAAGAAATTTGTAGAATTATTGATTGTAAACAGTTCTTTACATAATTGAATTTCTCATAAAATGGGGAGTTGAGCAGCTCTTGGAAAAGGGTTTGTGATTAATTTTGATTTTCCTTGCAAAATCTCTAGTTTTATGGTTGAAACGAACACATTTTACGTAAATTTCTATTATGTTATTTATGCAGTCACTTTCTTTGTGTTCATGTGAACAATTAAGATATACCAGTGACTTTGTACTTTGAACAGTGATTGTAACCATGAATGTATTCATTAAAATCAAGTTTTTCTGTTTAATATATTTTTTTGGTTAAACTATTCCATACATAATAATGTAATACTTACAAAAACATTAATTGAAAGTGAAAGTTAATTTACTGTAAGTTTATTTGTGTAGTGTAAGCATGTTATATTTAATGAATTTTAAACAAGACATATTTAGAAAATTAATTTGGTGTTTTGCAATTTCTTATATTTAACTTTTAATCAAAACGTATTTAGGATATATTGTGTATTAATTAAAGAGTCAAATGTTACTACTAAATATGTTTTAACACTCAAACGAACATCTGAAGCAAATACAATTAAAGTGGTTGACATTAATAACTATTTTTTTAGAGATGATTTTTCATATTTCAGAATAACGAATCAAGATTTGTTTCAAGATTTACATTGGCAAGACTTGTATTAATTCAAAGATTGATGTCAATAAACTATGAAATGAATGATGAATCAAGATTAAAAACTTATATGTAGAAGATGCTGTTGTCTTCATGTAAGTAGTTTCCTATATCTAGTATCATGAGCGTAACTTATCTATTAAATCCAGTATTAAAAATCTTAAGGATAAATTACTTGAGGAATGATTTTTAATTTTTAAGTAGAATATTGATTACATTATAATGATTAAACAGTCTTTGGCTGAAAAAACAAGTGTTCGATTTAGAACATTTTCCATTTTGAGTGAATATATTAGTATTTAAACATGAAACAATTATTAATAAAATGCAATTTACATGGTGGGGAAGTAAATAGAGAGAAGTGTAAGATCATATGTCGTCCTCGTTCCTTGAACGATATTCAAAATTACGAAGCCCAATATTCCTCATGTTGCCTCTAGTGCGACGTTAATAAAACCAACCAACCATTGAAGGCAAAATTCAAAAATTATTCTACAATGGCATAATAGCGTTCAAGGCTTTCATCATGCACATATAGTTTAAAGTGATAAATATTTTACAACACAGCCTCATCAACTATTTTCAAATATAAATATCATTCCTTTAATTCGAAACCATGTGTACTCAACTTGGTAATAGCTTAATAACTAATTGTCTTATGATGAGGGAAAGACTTTTGGTCATTATTTATATTGAAAGGTTTAATATTGCTATTTTTGTTAATATAATGATGAAACATTTATAACATAATAAACGTTCAATCCAACGTTATAATATAATAATAAAAAACATTTTCACTTAAAAAAACGCTCATATATTCATTCACAGTTTTCGATAATTCCTAAAAAATAGTTTTAATTTTTTTTTTAAATTTAAGCATCATTAGAGTAATATTTCGGTGTTTTTCGTGTTTAGGTTCTTAGTTTCATTTCTGAAGATTCATTCACTACCAGATACACAAACTTTAGTGGCTAAAGTTTTTATTTTTTTTTTACAGCCACACAACACACACAATTAATACAATATTTAAAATTCACTAATACTAAACATTTGGCTGTTGTTTCATGCCATTTTGTTCGTCATGCGACCGGTCATACCCGCCATTCTTTTTCCTCTGTTATTGTTCCGTCTCTCCTTATATCGATGGCAGCGCCACCTATATTGTTTTTTTTTAGTCCGGTGAATCTTACAATTAGCAAGTTTAAAAAAGGAATTATATTCTTTAATCTTTATCTGCTGATTAGGAAAATTTGAGAAAACTACTTGAGAACCTATTAAATATTTTTTATCGTAAAAAGTTTTTTTGCTAGAGTTCTTACTGTACCTTTTTATGTAATATTGATGAGGTTAAATATTTGACCACATTATCTCTTATTTGTTGCGCAAATATTATGCAACAAATAAGAGATAATTTGTAATTGAACTTTTGTTTTAATTTGAAGATTTAAAATTCATTTTTATTACAAATGTATTGCAAGAAGGGTGCGGCAGGAAAGAAATTCAAACAATATAGCTTCAGATCATATAAAAGATTAATATCCCATACAATATCCCTTGTTCCTTTTCGGATAGAAATCTCTACAAAGGAATAAAGAGAAATCATAAAATTATCTATGTCAGGGAATGATTCTTAGATGCTATGTTGTGATAAGGGATAACATTTTTATGGCAGAACATGTGTTATTAGAAAGTCTTAAAAAATGAAACAACACAGTATGTAAATTGAAGTTAATTTATAGTTTTGTTCTGAGGATGATGTAGATGATTATACTAAAATGTATGATTAATTTCTTCTGATTAAAATGCGGCAATTATGTGACACAATTTATGTTAGTCATTCAAAAAAAAATTGTTTTATACATATAAACGTTTAGTCTCATGGGCATTTAAAGTGAGATTTTGTAGCAAACATATTATTTCATGTGCCTTTCTTTTCTCATTAACATTTTTCATAAATTCTACTTATTATACGAATATGAATTTATTATTTTATATTTATGACACATATTAAATATAGAAGCAATTAACTCTCTTAAAATGAAGGAAACTTAATTTTTTAATATCATCATGGCAAGATGCAAAGGAAACTTGAATTAACGAGAAAATTGCTAAGCATTTCGTGGAGTATGAAATGATATTTTGTCCAGTAAATAACGAAAAATAAATTATCCATATTCAAAACGGTTTCAAAAAGAAATAGATTTCAGTCTTCAGTTAATAGACATGTGTAATTGCTAAATTAATTTTAAAAATTAAATTTATTGCGTATTTGTAAGTTTGACAAAGCACTCCAAAAAAGGAAAAGGGAACTGCGAAAACGGCAATTAGCACTTCTTTTATAAAAATAAAGAGCTGCTACGTGCTATTAAATAAAAATAAATACGCATGCTAATACACATGAAATAAATTTTCCCTGATCAAAAATGGAGGAAAATTTCTCTTTCATTAAGTTATTTTTTTTACTCCTCAAAATCAATTGGAAGGATGCGCTAAGTTTGACATTAAAAATGTCCCGATGTCACGAAAGTTAAACACTTTTAATGAATATCTAAGAGTGTGTTCTTTTTATCAAATACTATTTTCGGTTTGATTTAGTTATTAAAAGTAGTCCATTATCGATATCCTATTACCTTATCGATATTAAACTGTTTTATATTATTTATATGATTCACAAATGCCTTATGTTATCAATTATTAAAAATTGATTAAAAAATGTTCCTTTACAAAATTTGCTACATCTTAATAAGCCTGCTTATTCATTTTTCTTAAATTTAATGGAAATAAAAAGGATAGTTCAAAATTTGTAGATAATTTATACCGAAGGAAGTTGCTAATGGTATAGGGATTAAGTTTAATTCTAAATTATATATATATATATATATATATATATATATATATATATATATATATAAAGCTGCTTACTTCCAGCATTTGTTAATTCTTAATAATTATAAAAAATGAATAAAATTAATTCATCAGTGATTTCCGAAGTATATCATATATCAATAAATGATTTCGTTTTGTTTTAAACATATTTACTACTATTAACAAATAATCAAAAATACTTCTTTTACCTATTGTTGAATTCATCTATTATTAAACACTATATTCTTATTCTACTTAGATACACATTTATTTCTATGAGATTTAGATTTACTTAATTTCAAATTTAATTAAGAACTAGTTTAATAATACAACATAAAAATAGCCTGATATACTTTTTTAAATAAATTTCCGGTAGAAAATATTTTTATTCATTAGTATTAACAAAAATAAACAAATTTTTATGTAAGAGATTTGAGATTTGAGATTTGAGATATAGATATTATATTATAAATTTAAGCACTGAGTGTCCTAAATGTTCCTATACTCAAGATTTGTAAGTTTATTATGTAAAAGCAATTAAGTTTTAATTAGTTACTTTTATGCTAATGGTAAAAGGAGCACCTAATATAACGTAGGAAAAAAATAGAACATAAATTTAGAACTGTTCAAAATATCCGCCCTTTCCAAAAGCAAAGGTAAATTCGTTTGCTATTATTTTGAGAAATGCTTTTTAAGATGTTGACAGAGACTTCTTGTAAAATTTGAATAATATGGCAATTTTCAGAATCTTTCCTGTTTGGAAATTAATTTTCGAAACTTTTTTCTTAAAATATCCTCTAAGAAAATTGTCAGCAAATACTCACATCAAGAGAAAAGGGTGGCCAAAGGTTGGAAGAAAATCTTCCATCTTATCAATGGTTTCATTACATGCATGGAAAATTGTGCTGCATATTCTTTGACACAAAAACCTCGTTTCCCTAAACATTCTCTGATTTTTTTTTTTCAGTAGTGTCATGTAATAAAGAAAGTTTATGAAAAAGAAAATCTCCAAGCAATAGA
This sequence comes from Nephila pilipes, assembly GCA_019974015.1. NCBI lineage: Eukaryota > Metazoa > Arthropoda > Arachnida > Araneae > Nephilidae > Nephila > Nephila pilipes. The sequence goes on along the minus strand of BMAW01118156.1, from coordinate 356,753 downwards.
TGATATTTAAATTGCTAGGTTATTTAAATGATACAAGAAGTTTTCATCAACATATTTAAAAGTATTTCTCAAAATATTCGAAAACGTGTTCATCTTTGCCTCCTAGAAGGAGTGTTTATTTTGTACATTTGTTGTAAATATAAGCCAATTTCTTGAGTTATGTTTAAAATGCTGTTTCATTAGTTTAAAGGTAATGGTTTTAAAGTTCGTTGTTTTTGTACAGTAAATTCCAGAATAATCGTCAGTGCATAACCTTTCAGGACATCCAGCAGTCCTAGAGTTTATAAGAACATAGATAATTCAAGAGTTATTTTTTTTCCTTTCAAATAGCTGAATGCAAACTCTCAGTTTAATAAGAAAACTATTTTTTCCTGTTAAACTAAAGATAAAAATAACAGAATTTAAATGACAATGTGATTTATAACCAAATTAATTTATGAAACTTAAAATTATCCTGCCTAAAATTGCAGTACGTAAGTTAAACTTGCATTTTCCACTATACTATTCAGGCTTAATTTGAATAAATAATTAGAAATAGTGAATTTTGTGATATCTGCTTCGGGAACCTTAATGTAATCACATGTTTGTTTTATATATTGTAACGACATAATATTCCTATTCGCCTGATGTACCATAGCTAAACTAAATATACTAACACTAAAGATTTAATAACTCATGCAAGAAGACCTTAGACAGATTTCACATATAATATTTATTCTATAGTTTTGTACTATAGCGACAAATGAACACCGGCTCTCCAATGTAATGCCCTAGATATATTTGCCTGTCAGACTAATATCAAATTAAAGTTAGCTTACCACACCCTTCTAGATTGAAGCCGACTTGATTCTTGATTTTCACGATCGCCCTCACCCGTAGCCACTCTTGATCCCGCCTACCACCTATATGGTATATACTCAACGCTAGTGACACTCAACCTCTATCGAGCGACTCTCGATTTGTTTAATATACTTTCCTATCTACCACACTTCACTTTATTTCTACCTCCCTCTAATTCAACTAATCACATTTCGTTTGGGTTAGGAAGAAATTATTTATAGCAATCAATCTTAATTAAAAGTCTCCATGATTAGTGAAGAGAAAACCGCTAATAGCCCTACGTCACAATATATAACCATGCAAGTAAAAGTTATCTGGTAATTGTGTTCGAACCCAAAATGCGTTCGCATCTTATAGCCTTTTTCACAAATATAAAATCAAGAATTTTATTGAATAATTGAAATTAGATTGTAATATATTAGTAGAAACAATAAGGAAAAAATATAGCAGAAAAAAAATTAGAAAACAGTAATAAAATAGCTTTCACATATACATGCCGAATGAAACTACTTACAGCAATGCTGACATGGCTTCTATAAATATTGTCAGTTGTTTTCACTCATGTAAGTCCTACTTACAATTAAAACAAAATATACTATTTTTTACATTTTATTATAAGGTTCTAATTTCCTAGTTATTTTACATGGGTGGAAATGAAATCATCATATTATATATTGTTACAGAAAAAAGTCTGGGCGCGTGGAAGTAAAATCAATTCCAACTCAGAGGATAACGATTAATGTCACTTCATTCACAAATCTTCAGGATGACACACATGTCAAGAAAGTTTAGAAAATTAAAGCACAAACAGAAAACACAAGACATGCACAGATTAGGGACTGAGATCCAAGAACAAAACAACCCTTTTAAAGACGGACATAGTTAGATCAGCAACGTTCAGCTCATTAGCTTATTAGTTCTCATTACAGACAAACTTCACACTTTCAAGGCAGGCTTGACAATTTCCGGCAGATACTCTCTGATTCTCTGCAAATTTACCCGTCATGTTCCACTTCTAAATTCCAAAAGCTTTCAGGCAATTTTTCCGATCAATCTCCACAACAGGAATCAAGAGACATACTTCCACTTACTCAGACGTTCAGCTTATTTATGCCTGTTCTGGTAAGGAATGAAGTCATATGGAAAATTTCGGAGAAGTCTGTAACTTTCTCCCCAATCAAGTGTTTGCCTAGGTTCCAGAACTTTCTGAAATCTTCTGTCTGTCATCAAAATTTCAAAGTTTCTCGTCATGTAGCCAAAACGGTCACTAAATACGTCGTTGAGTTGAAGAGATCATTGCTTAAAATTTCCTAGGCTGCCATATGATATCTCAGTAAATGTCTTTTTTTCTTCATAAGAGAACTTTCGAAGGGAAGCATCACTCGGGTTCAAAATATCAACAATAATTTTGATATCGAATAGATAGTTTCAAAATTGTTTTATTATGTCATGTTATAAGACACAGAGCATGAATGATTTGCAATATCTTAATAATTTGTAGAAAATATAAAGTTCCAGATTGGAATATATATTATTTGAGTAAATAATACCACAATGAATATTAATATGTGTAAAAGAACTAAATTTGTATAAGAACTATATATTTCAATTAAAAGAGACTAAAATTTAAAAAAAGCTAAAGTTTACTATACATAAAATATATTAAATTTGATTGCGAAAACTGATAATAATAATTTAATTTATATATATATATATATATATGTGTGTGTGTGTGTTTTGTAATAGTTATTGTATTAAATTACTTCAAAAGTCATGGATTTATTCAACAAGAGATATGCTTTGAATATTGCTCAAATAAATAGGATCAATTTATAAAAAAAAACAGAAGTTATTAAAGCAATCTTAATATTAAATTCCTTCCAGACATATTTTGAAGCAATTGCACAAAAGCGTATATTTGTCAATTTAAATGTTTGGTGTTTTCAAAGTCTCATAAAAATATTATTTTACTTTCTTTTTTAAAGTAATTAATATAAACTCGAAAGAAATAAAACATTTAATAAAGTCTCCTTTTTAGAATTAATGCAAGCGAATTTAACTCAAAGGTAATGAACCTAAAATATAAACTTTCATAATTTACTTCATCTCCAATTGTCATTTTTTTTATCAGACTTATCTGATCAGCATGTAAATTTATCATGAATTTAATATTGAGTTTTACATTAATATACGTCGCATTCTGAATGGAATCATCTGTCTCAATTATTTTTTTTTCCCTGAAAAGATATTTCTCTAAAGCAAAATAACTTTTTTTTTAAAAAATGGATCTGAATTGGAAATTGTCGCGAACGAAAGAAGCCTGAAAGTTCTTAATGAAGTGATTTGATCTCGCCATTGGAGACTTCAAGTCATTAAGTTAAAGAGAAAATTCATAAGATATAAATGGAATTCTAGCACATTTTACTGAGTGAAGTAATTCGGTTATGCGATCGGTTTCTTCTGGAAATGAAATTAGTGTGGACTCTGGGCGTCATGGGGAAAGAAACCACCCTACTTGGGTTGATACGTACAGCAACAAATATAATATAAATTTATTGATCGATTTGAAGGTTCTACATTTCTCCAAATAGTTTCATAACATGTTAGAGATAATAAAAGCAGAAAAATTATGCAGATAGTAGATTAAATAAGAATTTAATTATAAAAAAATTAGACAAATATTGTTATTAGAAGTATATTGAAATACTTTTTAAGCAGACTTTTAAGGATTGAAGATTTGCGAATAAATTTAATTACTATTTAAAGTTTATAAAAATTTATTTCTTAAAATGTTCTACTTAAAGGAGATCACCTAAACCATTTAACAATAATTAAACAAAGCCCTTCTAAAAGGGAAAATAAGAATTTAAATCAGAATTTAAAATTTCTATACAAAATTTTAAAGGAACAGATTTAGCCTCCCAAGTTGCTCCTTTTTATATAATTATTATTACATTACTCAATTAAGTATAAAAATTAAAGTAAAAGATGAAATATTGAGAGACTGACAATAGTAAACTTTTCCTATATTAAAATTACAGGAAATGAAAAATTATTAAATTCAATAAATTTAATCTAAATGTAATTAAAATTGAAGAAAATTATAAATCAGATTGACTGTATCTAAATTTATCTGTTACAAGAATTTTGCAATGAAGTTGTTGCGAAAAAAAAGACAATAATGTCAGATAGGGAAGTAGGTACAAATGTTACTAATCTAAAATTCTCAATGAGCACAATTCACCTTAAAGGATGAAGAGAATGAAAGGCGATTTTAGAATATATTGTTTTGACTTTACAGTTTAAAGATAAATTACAGCATTTTAAAATATAAATAATTATGAAACGTATTTCAAAAATTATGTGGCTAATAAAGATAAAACGCTTCCCAATTCTGTCTCGTTTTAATTGAGAGATTAAAATTTAGTTTTACTAATTTATATGAAAACGAAAAAAAAAATTGATTTTTTAAAAAGAAAAAATGAAAATAGTAAAAAAAATTCTCTAAAACATTTTGCAAAATCTGATGAAATATCAAGAAATAGACAACAGTAAACTTTTCCGATATTAAAATTAAAGCAAACAATAAATTATTAAATTGAATATTATAACAACTACATGTAATTAAAATTAAAACAAACGATAAACTATTAAATTGAATATATTTAAGCTAATTGTAATTAAAATTTACTCAAAAATTGATCCAACTAAAACAATAGCCCCTTGGTTGGCTAAAAATTGAAGAGTGGTCTTGTACGCTAAATGTCTTCCATCTAAGACAATTGCCCCTTTGGTGGCTAATAAAGGTAAAATTGTTGAAGAGATTATAAGAAAACTCGGAATCTTGTCGCAATTCATATTTTAATCTGATTTAATTATGGTAGTTGACTGAATAAATTTGAATAACGTTTAAATTTATAAAAATTTTAAATCAAAAGTATTTGAGATGATTTTAAAAACTTTGACGTAAAATAACAGAAATTTAATTGTTCATACACTTAAGTGTTACAAATTCACTTAATATATTTAAGATTCATAGATTGACTAAGATTAGTCCAGGGGGTAGTAAAAATTTAACTAACCGATTTCTTTTCTATCCACTGTATAAATAAATATTTAGATTTGAAAGATTAGAATAAAATAATAAAATGTATATTTAAAATAAAAATTAATTTTCAGAAAGTCAGAAAAAAAATTGTTGAGTTCCTGATGATAGTTCAAAAAAGAAGTATGAGAAAAAAGGAAATTATAGAATCAAATACTTTTGCATGAATCATTGAATTTGTGCGCAATAATACGATGTTCAGAGAAATACAAGAAGTATTTAGTAAAAACCTTATTTAAGAACTGTACTATAAGGAATAAAAAGAAATTTAACAAACTTTAATTTAAGAAATTTAAATAGTAGGATATTTTTATTTTGTATTCATAAAAAAATTACTTGAAATCTTGAGATTTAATTTAATTAATACAATAGGGAAGAACCCAGAAGGAGCAATATTTATTTCTTTACTAAAATACTTCATAAACAAGCAACTTCAAATGAAGAAACTTGCGGAAAAAGTCAGAAATTGTATTTAAAAATTTGATTCTTTGCCTCAGGAAGGCATAAAGGTGCTCAAATGTTCCAGTATATATTTAAGGTTCATATGAGCGTGAAAAAAAATTATGATGAGTTTTTTTAGTGTATATTATATAACACTCGTTTCTCTAGTTTTATTTTTCTCCCTATACTTCATTTTTTGTGTAACGAAATAATAATTCATCCGATTTTTTTAAAAAAACTAACTCAGAGAAACTTATTTTTAAAAGAAGTACGTATCTCCGAAATTTCCTGCAGCTATGAGTTTTTAGTGTTCAGAAAAAAAAAATATCTTAAAGCATTACAACGTAATATATCTATGCAACATAAACAATAATATTATTTCACAATATTAATTCAATTAAATTATAAGAAATTCATTTCCACAAAAATTAATGACAACGTGTTTCAATTCCTTTTCCTAAAAAGATATAATTAAGAAAATACATTTAGAAGCTATTAAATTAATGATAATAATAAACACTAAGATGTAAAAATAAATATAAGTGGGAATCGTTAAATTTTAAATCAGACGTAAAACACAATTACTTAAATATATTAATTTTATTCCTTTCTTAAATAAAAATGCCAATGTGAAAAATATTTAATACAAAATCAATGTAAATGAAACATTGAAAATTATGTAGCTGAAAAAATCATTAAGCATTTCACATGAAGATATACAAAAACATTTATATAAATATCAAGAAAAACCACTTATGATTGCATTTTATTTGAATTTATATTAAACAATAAAGTATTTGACATTTATAAATATTTTCCAATTGTATTATTGTAAGTCAGATTTGAAATTATTTAAAACTTTTAATTTTTTTTTTGTAAAACTATTAAACAGATTCTTAAAATCTCTTTGTACCTGAACGAAGATCTGGAATTCTCAAAATTGAATTTTATCAGCTCTTGATTTCTAAGAAGTATGATTTTGAAAAAAGCTAAGACTATAATTTCTTAACTCAATTTGCTTGACATATAGTTTAAATAAGAGAGGATGCGTAGTAGTATTTAATCATTTAAAAACAATAATTAATTAGAAAGAACATTGGATACAAATAATCAATTATGAAAACTCTGCGATATATAACCATTTCGCTACCGGGTGGAAGTTTTTTTACCGCGGAGTGTCATGCTGTGCCCAGACGATTTTAGATCTAAAGCCTAATTCATGAAAAATATTCCTCTAAAATCAGATATTTATTAAATTATTTTGGTATTTACATATATTATTTAAAATGCATTAAACTTAATATATACAAAAGAAAAAAAGGTTAAATGGAAAATTGAATGTTTTATACATAAAATATTACATAAGAAATCATACTTTTAAGAAAATACAAAATATATTTACATACGTTACGTAAATTGTACATAATGGTGTAATGATGTACCATTATATGGAATATATAGATATAAAAGATAAATCTTATTTTGCTGTATGGTATATTTTTATAAAAAAAATCAATGCATAGTACAACGTCACATGCCTTACACACATATTTTATTCACGCAAGATTTTGAGCAAAAGACACATCTTAGTCCCCTCCCCTTTTTTTTACTTTATGTCTATGTAAAGATTTGGATTATTTTCTCTAACGTTACTGTCAGATTCATTCATTAATTCGCAAATCTCAGTATCAAATATATACTTTCATGACTGTCACTACAAATAAAAACCGACCGAATGAAACGCACAGCTGGGAGCATCTACTATGAAAACCCTAACCCTCATAAACATCCATAAATTATCATTTGAACTTCTAGAAAGAAAGATCATTCGAAGAGAAAGCTAGAAAGAAAAAGCGAGCCGAAAGCAAGTGCACCCTTTACAACATGTCATTTCATTTAAAGAGCAGCACCGCAACACGTGCTTTTAACATATACCCCCTCCCCATCCTGATAACCAAAAGGGAAATCTAACCCCATTTCACCAAGGTCAACACTCCAAATAACCTATCTATATGGATTTCGCGGTATTGTAATGCCATATAGAAACATTAAAAAAAATCAAATTAAACGTTCTTATTAAGCGTATCTAATATGATACGCTGGGCACAGGAGAGCAAACGCGAGCGTATCGAATATGATATACTGGGAGTGAACGGGATAAAGCAAGAATTGTTATAAACTTTGAATAACTACCTGATCCTCTTCACACTTTAACTTTCTCAGGCCGTGGTAACCTAATTGTCATGATAGCTAACTCGTGGCCGGTGTTGTGTTCGCCATGTCATGGATTCGAGTCCTGATATTACTGAAAGCCCATCATGAAGAGGGGATGAAGCACATAAAATCTATGAATATCCCAACCTTCCCTTCAGCCTGGAGTGGGAGTTTGGAAAGGGAGGTATTATACCTCAGGTGTCATCTTCGTAACTTGACAGAGGTTACAAATTGCGAGGTCCGGCCCCTTCTGTTGCTTCTCCCTGCGACGTCAATAAAAATCAATAGATGAAAATACTTAATCATAATTTCTGTTACTCAGAAAAATTTATTTTACTTCATCGTTAGCCACAGAAATCTTTCATCGAAATCAGAAATAGTTAACCCTTTCGCTCACAAATTATGAAAAAAGCAAAGGAAAAAAATCATTCTATGAATTAATATACTTAACTTCTTGTTTTAAATTCTGCAGAAATACTTTTTGTTCATCTTGATCCCATTAAAGAAAATTTGAAGAGCCTCATATGAGGCTTGTAAGTTTAAAATGTTGTAAATATGGCTACTCAGAAAAATGAAAGGAAACAGACAGGATCCAAATTTAAGCTAATTTTTATACTTAGTTTAATATTCTAAAGGATATTTTAGTACTTTTAACATAAATACACTGGAATTACAGATGTATTTGAGAAATTATCTTGAGTGAAAATCTTGGAATCACTTAGGATATAGTGCTTCCTTACATCGTGCACATAAGTAACTAGTTGTCCTAGGCCTGTTGAATAAGTGGCACTTGGCAGCATATTTCGCTTCAGATTAACCGGATAATGTTCAGCAGAATCTTGTACTTTTAAGAGATTCTTTGTTGGTGAATCTTGCATCGCACTTGATCTACCTTTCGTTTTGCTCTGAGTTGAACTTCATTTATAAGTAAGGGAGCTCGCAATGGATGACTTGAATTCTGATAAACCCAAGGATTTCTTTTCAGGATCTAATTTCCATAAGATCCAACAATTTACGACGCAAACATTAAGCATGCGGTGAAAATTTCGGAAGTACTACCGTTTATGTCGTAACTTAGTTCTGTACATACCGAATAATGAATCCATGAGATCTACTCCACTCATATTTTTATTATATTTTGCGATGGAAGCAGGTCTTGGAATTTCAATAACATGCTTTTCTTACCTGCTCCAACATTTCACCGATCCTACAGGATTTGCTCCATGAAATGTTAAGGCTACATGAGTAGCTGAGTTGGCGAACTACCTTGTTATTGTTATGTTTCCCTTACTTGTGGTAATGGAAAAAGTGCCTATTGTGGTTGACGTTTTATTTTATTGATATTTCAATTTATATTAGTAGCTTATAGTTTATTTGTATGCGTATTGTTCCTGTTGAAAATTTTTCCATTCTACAAGTTTCATCAAAATAGAAATTGTTGTGAATGAATTGTTGAAAATTACTTTGTGATTTGTATGCATTATAAATTTACAAAGCCTTAACACAACAATTTCAAATTCTTCACAAAATTCCTCAGATTCACTATTTACACCTTGGTAAATTTCAAAGGTATAAACATAGCAATTTGTTCATTTTCTACATTATAAATAATTTTTATTTAACATTTTAACATAGTTAGCTACCTATTTATTCATTTTATATTAAATTGATAATACACAACTATTTTAGGGAGTTTTATTAAATTTTATTTAACTTTATTTTTTTAAGGAAGTTGCCTTTTACACCCACGTGTCATTTTAAGCCTCATATAAGGCACTATAGTTTCCAATTGATATGAAGTTTTTTTTATAGAAGTAAACAATTTCAATGGGATTATGTGACACACGAATGCCTTATAATAGGGAAAATATTTTACTTATCTTATTTAGAAGTATATTACCTTAACAAACAAATGATGTTATGTTATGTCCGCATTCACTTCTTTCACAAAATCAAAGACTTCCACTTTTCAAGACTGAAGCTGCCGGTTGTTTAGATATACTAAGACTATTTGAGGCCTAATTTGAAGTTTAAATAGATAAGACGTGTCACTCAAACACAAACAATTGAGAAAATAATGTTTGTAATCACTGTTCCTTTGAATTATGGTAGGAGCCTCAAATGAGGTTCAGGTGAGCGAGAGAGTTACTAAATGCAATTATAGCGTAAAAATTATCACATTATATATATTTTGACTTATTAATAACTTTAACAACACCCGAAATAATGAGGTATTCGTAACATATACTCTAATTCTGAATAACAGACTGATGCCAAGAATATCGACGAAATTGGTGTCCTACACAAATTCTACAGCGTGTCTTTTCGCCACAATTTTCATTTTTTTCAATATGAACATTTTAACTTCTGCTGCTAAAAAATAATATTATATTCATTGCTATTAAGTCGCTTAGTGTCTTACAAGTGTTAAAATGCTGTGTTATTTAATTTCAAAAAAATTTCTTAATACTGTTTTAACAGAATAAAAATATCTGTGTCCATATATGTGAATATCAGTCGTAATTATTATTTAAAGAATCGGAAGTAGCATATCATTTTCGAAGGTGAATAAATGTATCGTAAAGATCTGCAATATTTTAAGAGAAGCAAGAAGAAATATGAACATTCCACAACATTTAAATTACATTCATATTCTTTAATACATCAAGAAATATGGCTAATACACTGGAAACAAGCGGGATTCAAATCTCACCATTCTTGTCCCTTACAATACCATTATGCATTTGAAGCGGATAAATTTCACACAAAACATACATGTGTAAGCAGTTTCTATTTCTCCTTCATTGCATTATTATTATTTTTTTCAGGAATAAAAAGTTTTGCACCCTTAGATAAGGAAAAACATTTCATCTATAAATAAACAAATGACGTGTCTGAATTAATAATACGAATTCTAATTCATTTCATATACGTTACAGCATTCATTCTTTTCATTTAAAGTCTTAAAAAATTAATAATAGCATTACCCTGTTATTTTTTATTTTTACGGATGCAAGTTTTGTATATGCCTCAAATCTTACTCATCATTTTATTTGGGGCATGTGTATCATTGTTCTTAAGGTAGTGATATTCTTCGCCAAGACATGTATGAATCAATTTGCAAAGTTTATACATGATTCTTCTAAAGACCTAGAGCGGAGCAGTAAAAATATTGCACATTATATATTTTACTCAGAATCCTGATATGGAATGTCGATTAAAACTTGATCTCAGGATAATGTCATTGATCCTGGCAAAGAAATGTATCTCTGAAAATTATCTTGAGTAACAACATGAAATCAGGCTGAGCCGCATTATTTTATTTAAAATGTAATACTATGAATAATTATATATATATGGGAAATGTTGTGTCGTTTTTGAACACGCACTTTTATGCCTTGTCGTTTCGTAGCAAGAAATCTCATCTATGAGATGCTGAAAAAAATGAAACGGTCGATGCTGGTTGATACTGTTCGCAACTTGATTTTTGAATAGGAAATTCAACATACCGACCATCTTTGGCCAACAGGAAGAATGTAATTCTTCATCACGATAATGCTAGACCATACGCCAGTATTTCTCGTGATATTCCACTATCTCACTGTCATCAGTTTCGGTCAATGAAGCACTTTCTTGATGGAAATGAATATATAAATTATGAGGATGTCCAAATGGCATTTGATGAATACTTTGCCTCCAAAACAGAGGACTTCTAACCCAGGGGATAAGATAAGCTAAAAGGAAACTGAACATTATATTTTGGATTAAATTTCAAATAAAATGGAAAAAAAACTGTTTTTTCTTTAAAATAACAACAGAACTTTGCCTCTTCACATCTAATATATATATATATATATATATATATATATATATAAATGAAACGCTCTTCACATCTAATATATATATATATATATAAATTAACGCTTTGGCTCTATTTCCAATTAAAAATATCAGGATAAAAAGAGCTTTTAAGTACAATAAAAAACTTGGTAGATCTATTTTTAATTACAATAATATTTCAGAGTCACAAACACCACAAGTGTGTAAATGCAAAGATTACAAACAATATGTTGATTCATTCCATCAACATGTTGTTACGGGAAACATGAACATCGTTAAAAGCGATTTATTGAGAGGTTTCATGAATAAAGGAACTGGATTCAGGCTCATGATTACTAATAGTAACCTTGTAGTGAGAAAACAAATTACTAATGATTTTGACAATTTTATTCTTAAGGTTGCAATTAAATATGGTTTGCCAATTGAGGCATTTGATGAATTTAGGTCATGTGTTTTGAAGAAAATTCTATATTTAATTTTAAAGTAGATAGGGAAATTACAATTAAAGATCTAAAACTTGATATAGATGATTTGCAGAAGGATTTTGTTATCGTTTATGTAGATAAGGTTCCTGCAAATTATGCAATTATTTGCAAATTTTACTATCATAAATTATTGAGTGAACATGTAATGAATAATAATGCTTTCCAGTTATCCAAATTTAGTAAGAGAGAAATAAATAATCGTCTTTTGGCATTCAATAAGAAGGTGGGTTTACACCTTACAAACATTAAATTTCCATATATTTTCTTAACTCCAAAATTTCACAAAAATCCTGTAAAATTTCGAAGTATTACGAATGGATATAACACCTATATCACTAAATCTGGCAAACTTCTTCAAACCATTCTTCAAAAATCTATTGAAAATATTGAAAATAACGCTATTATTAAAAATAGTTTTGAAATTGTCAAAAACATGAAGGAACAAGAGGTATTCTCTATACATGGATATGATTTTGAAGACCTTTTTAACTCAATAGATATTCAAGATTTAATTAAGGTTCTTACAATTTTATACAATAAATATCATTTTAATCAAACGATAAAACAGGAAAAATTCAATACTCTCGTTAAACTTGTATTACAAGAGAATTTTATAATTTTTGGTCAGAATCTCTATAAACAAATTCATGGTCTCCCTCAGGGAGGTCCAGCTAGTAATTGTCTGGCCAATTTTTATTTACATTTTTATGAATTAAAACAGATTGACAATGATTCTTACTTTCTTTTTCGTTACATAGATGATCTAATTATTTTAGGTAAAACTGATGATTTTAAACCAAATATTTCATTTTACCCTAATTACCTCAAATTATTAAAAACTAATCTTAATTCAAATACAGTAGAATTTTTAGATCTCGATTTGCAAATAGTTGACAATAGACTTATTAGTAATATTTTTGATAAAAGAGAGAGATTCAAATTCCATGTAATTAAAATACCTTTTTGGAACAGTAATCTACACAGATCCATTTATGGGAATATTTTATTGGGCTTTTTATTACGTAATAACAAATTAACCACACATAAAATAGACAAATTTAATAACATTAAAAAATTCTTCAACAACTGTTTGGATCATGATTATCCAATAAATTTCTTAAATACTTATATACATCACAAATATATTAAACATCTTTGCGAATCGTGATCCAATTTCAAATCCACCACACAACAATAGGTCCACAAAGTCAGCTTGTTAGTGGTCTAGCCGTGAAGAATCTATTTATTTACATTTACACAGCTTACATTTTTACTCACTCTCTGGACCGTTATACTCCTTTACCATACAACTTATTACCAACCAATTGTTTGCATCCTTTTACATTTTATTACCAATCAAACAATGATTTAAATCTTTTTTCAATTTATATGGTGATGATGTGTTATATTTTTTCATTTTGAGTATGTGATATACATCTTGAAGCTTAAAGAAAATTCCGTCTTACTACTCACATATTTGAATCTTTATTTCTTTGAATTTTGTAAGTAATTTTTATATTTTGATCTGTTGATAATTTTTAGAATGATAGATTTTATTTTGTAAATTTTATCGTTGAAATTTTTTGCATTTTTTAATCATTGAACTCTTTTGTAATTTCGATTTCCCAATTCAGCCTACCAGGAACTATAGATTTTATTTTTGTAGATTTTATCGCTGAATTTGTTTGCATCTTTTAATCATGAACTCTTTTGCAATTTGGATTTCCTAATTCAGCCTACCAAGTCGCAAAGGGGGAAGGTTGGTACCATTAAACTAGTTTAACCCCGCTTAATCGGTCCTCAGCCCGATATTGCTTTTTGACTTGCTGGGTTCAATATTTTCATTTATTTTTCTTTCATTGTTACATTTCTTCCTGGATTTTTGTCTTTTTAAATATTTTAAATTATTCTTTCATAAATTTTCTGATACATATATATATATATAACACATGGATCAATAAGACCCGAGAATGTGCGATCGTTTTTTTGCGATTTCCTCCTTCAAACGCACCAGCAAGTCAATATAATAATCACTGTTGATCGATTTACCTTTTTCGAGGTATTCAATGAAAATCATGCCATGCGTATCCCAAAAAACTGACGCCATGACTCAGTGATGAACAGCGCCATGATCCACTCAGATGACTGCCGCTTCGACTCTGGAGTGTAGTGATGTATCCATGTTTCGTCCATGGTCACGTAACGACGCAAGAAATCTTTTTTGTTGCGAGTAAATAGCGATAAACAGCTTACTGAATCATCGACTCGTTGCTGTTTTTGTTCCATCGAAAGCAATCGCGGAACCCACTTGGAAAAAACCTTTTTCATGCTCAATATTTCATGAAAGATAGTAAATACACTTCCATATGATATCTGTGTCATCTCAACAATCTCACGGAGCTTCACTTTACGATCTTTCGTTATAATTTTTATCACTTCACTCACATTTTCTGGTGTAACGGCTTCCACAGGTCTACCCGAGCGTTCCGCGTCATTTGTGTCGGTACGACCACGTTTAAACTCGGCAAACCACCGACAAATCGTTGCTTTTGATGGACAAGAGTCCGGGTAACATTTTTCAATCCATTGTTTCGCTTGCACGGTGTTTTTACCCATTAAAAAACAATGTTTTATCAGAACACGAAACTCGGTTTTTTCCATTTTTTAAACAAACTACAAAACGACTTTACTCCAACCTTGATAACTCAGCTGTTTCTGGTCCGATCGACATAAAATTGTGACACGTTTCAAGCAAAGGTTAGTACTCTAGAAAGACCTGGTTACTGGTTTACTACGAGCGCCATCTCTGGGTTAGTCTCGGAACTTATTGATCCATGTGTTATATATATATATATATGTATAAACTTGCATGGATCAATATCACACATCTATCAACATATTACATATTATATATGTATATATATATATGCTATATATTAACATATATATATGTATATATGTATATATATATATATATATTTTTTATATATATATATGCTAGCTTATATATCCTATATATATATATATATATGTATATATATATATCTTCTTTATTAACAACTATACTTATATATATATATATGATATATATATATATATATGTATATATATGTATAATATATATATATATATATATATATATGGTTGTCTAGGGGAGTAATTCCATTACTGGGTTCTATGATGACTTCGTATTATTTACTAATTGAGTGAAGAGGCTTGTAGTTCGTTCACTACTTCTATTCTTGAATAGGCGAGAAGGGGTATTATATACAAAACTACTATGTACAGGTGTTTTTGGATTAACAAGTTCATCGGAGATAAAGAGAGGTCAGCCCAATTTTATCGCATATTGGCGATGGGCCTTGGAACGCTTGCGGGTATTTAGAGTTCAGTATTATCGGGCGAAGAGCAGAGAAGGAGAAAAGGTAGAGAAGAGAAGAGAAGAGAAAGAACTAAACGTTTCTCGGTTTTGTTCCGGAATAGGGGGTGAGCTATCACATGACGCTGATTTGGGGTACCATCTATCAAGAAACTGAGGAACTGGTTTTACAGTACATTTGACAATACAATTAATACTATGATAATTAGCTAGAAAATCTTACTTATACATATAGATGAGAGATGGATATATATATGGAAATTACAGCATTGTAGCAAGCACCTATAATTTCAAATTACGTGTTTTTTTAATTCTTAGGAATATTCACAGTATAATGCATATGTTTTTCTTTGCAAAGAAACATGAAAGTTACATGAGCTATGCTTTCATCTTTTGAAATCATCCGTTCAATGGAATTTCTCAGATTTTCGAAAATGGTATACTGAATTGAAAAGCCATAACGTAAACAATATATGTATGGAGGAAATGCTTGAAAAAGTTAATAATTTTGCAAATAGGGTAGATTATATTCAGTGCAGATGTGCAAAAGTATGCTATTCCATATCTTTGAGAAAAGAGAAGACACGATTTGGATTAAGGACGTACTTCTAACCCGAATGAATTTGCGGAATAAGGAGTCAAAATGTTTCTTTTTCCAAATTTGATGCTGTGATTTTGAAGTAAATTTAAAGATATTAATAATTTGTTTTTAATTAAAAAGAAATATAGTTTATCTTATCTTTTTAGTAATCAATATGGGTCCTACCTAACTAAATTAATGAAGTACTGTAGAAAATAGATACTATATATATATTCTGAAGCAGGATTATTTTCTTAAGTGATCCCAAAAATATTTTCAACCAACCATTGTAACAAAATGGATATAATAAAAGAAGTAGTATAAACTCAGTCCCAAACCAAGGGAAAGTAAATAAGTTTATTACTTTTCCTGAGGTGTTATATCATTACTTTTTTCCCCTACTATTGCTTTTAATATTATTCTTTCAACCCTCAAAGTGACATGATGCATTAGGAGGAACTTATTTAAAAGTAAATAAAGCGATTAAATATTATTATGGCAGTTTTTTATATAATTAAAATAATTATAATATTAGTAAAGCTAGTTAAATTTTCCTTAATGTGTAATAATATGAAGGACTTAGGATTATTTATTCTTAGGACTATATTTATATAATTATTTTTTTTTCCTTTTTATTCTTACCCAACTGTTACAGAAAAATGTTTGATATAATTAAAAGATAGAATCGCTAAAGAAAAGTAAACGTTATCAACATTTAATATAGTTAAAAACTATCCGATAATGAAACATAATACAATTATTTTACTATATGTAGGATATCCTCAAATATTATGTACTTCAGTTTTCTGTGTAATTACTGCAAAATAGTATTATTTTTTTAACAAATAGTTAATAGTATAGTTTTATACAAATAGTTTGTATCTTAATTTATTCTTTCTAGAAATCACATATATGTTTCCTTAAACTTAAATATAAGATACTTATTTTAGATATAGAAATTTGAAACGATAAGATTTAAATTTTTTAAAATTCGGAGCAAAAAGCACAATTTTGTGTTTTAAGAATGAAAAGTAAGAACATATATTTAGTAAATGGAATAAAATGGACTTAAAACGTGTTTTAGAATCATAATAATAATTTAAAATTTGAATTAATTAGCATTTTTATGTAATTTTCTCTATTTATTTGAATAATTCATTACTATTTTAATCACTGAGAATTTAAGAACCTGAGAAGTATATTTTCTTTTCATATACTTTAATATTCTTAATATTCTTCATGGTAACTGATATATTAAAATACTTCAAATTTTGCACCTTTTGAATTTTTGTTTGTTATTTGTTAGATCGCTAATTCTGTAGATGCGTAATTTTTAAATTTTGATAAATAAATTGCTAGAAATTAAGGCTCAAAATTGTCAGCAAACGTGTCAAAAATATCTTTATTATTTGCATTTTTTTTCAAAATGTAATTGTTTTTAAGATTATGGTATACTTTCCTTGAAAATCTTTTGCCTATAGTGCTGATATATTCCACATTTTTAAGTGGGGTTATTTACTTTACATGTAACGCATTTTTTTAAAAAAAACATTCACAACTTTTATATTTATATAAAAATGACGATATATTTTTAAATCATAAAATGTAACATTTTTTTTATATTTTACTTAACTGAAATTTAGAAATATAATCATATATGGAATCATGTTGCTGCGCCCATTTTTGAAGTTGCAAATGCAGTTGAGTTAATGGAAGATCTACATAAAGTTAATTGCTTGACTTACAAATGTAAACACAGATAATGAGTATTTTAAATGCTCATACATAATTATTAATGCATTTAAAAGTGATTTTCTCTTCAAATAAATATACAGATATCTCAATTGGAAAACTTCGCCCTTAAATTTAATTTTTCAAGAAATGGTTTTTCGGAAGTGGATTAATTTAAAATTTTTATCGATGTATCCGAGTTAAAGTAAGTCTTATTTTTAAGTACTTGTTTGAAAATAGCAGCTTCTTAATGAAAAACTATATTTTTTTTCTTCATATTTTCAATTTTTTAAAAGTTTTGAATTCTTCAGCTGACTTGCTGAATGTTGAATAATTATGAAATTAAAAGTACCCTCAAAATGAATTGAAATAATATTTCAAAATACAAACACATATTTAAATTTTAAAAGAAAATTAAATTAGTTCCTTCTATAAACTTGAAAATGCAACAACAGGTTTCTAAATAATAATTTCTAGATTTTTACAAATAATAAGAGTCTGAATCTCGTTTTTGCATAAATAATTAATCACATTTCCGGTGCCCACTGCATTTTCTTTTTGAGAATTATCTACTGTATGTGTTATTACAATGATAGAGAGATTTACATGCACTGTTGTAATATAACTGTTAAGAAAAATAATAATATATAATTAAATAGAGGAACAATTTAAGAATATCTAAGGAATTTTATTACATTTTCAAGTGGTTTTTATTGTAAATATGTTAAATAAATATTATTTTATAGTTGTTCATTATTTTTAGATTCTTAGTGCAATTTAACTAAATAATCGCATACTTATTTAAAATATTGTTTGTTAAGAATTATTCATATGTGTTTTATACATTTTAGACGCAGAAATTTAACTTAAACACAAGAAATAAAGTCTTTAAATAATTACTTTTGATTTGGAATTTTATTTGAAACAACTATTTCAAAAATTTAAACTAGGATTGCATGTACCATAGTGTAGTGAAATGTATTCAGTAGATTTCAAATAAGACAAAAGAACATGTTTAGCAATATATAAATTTATTGATTTACATTAAGCACGAAGTAATACTTAGAGTGTGTCTACAGACTCCCTTATAATAGTCCAGATATTATAGCTTTGCTTAAAGAAACATAATACTGATGTTTAACGATTAGACAATATATTATATTTTAAGCTGATTTGCAAAAGTTATGTTCGGATGTTAAATACAACTATTTCAATTTAGTTTAATTTTTACAAATTGGAATGTTAATATCATGTTTCAAGTAAAAATTTGCACTCAAAAAGGATGAGTCTTAACTAAATATCAACCATTACACATTTTTATCTCAGTACAACGTTTCTGTTGTATAGAAATGAAGTTAAATAGAGAAAGTGAAATATAATTGAAAGGAAAAGCAGAGATTGATGATAACTTCTTGTTAATAGAAATGTATTATTTAGAATAAAGCATCTTAAATAGTTTTGTGTAATGAAGTGAATTCCAGTTAAAGTGTTAAGAAAAGAATCCGCACTTTGTTTGAAGTTGAAATTCAGAACAAGTGTTTCTATAAGCTGGATTTTATATTTAAACATAATCTAGGATTATTGAGTTAATTTCGATTCGAGATAGAGTAGCCATATATGTGCTGCATTGATGAACAAATTATTTTATCTTGCTCTTGTGTATATTCATTTGGAATTTTCTAGTTTTTGACTTAATATATCAGACTAGAGATATGGCACAAGAGCTGAGCAATGAATGTGAGCGTTACAGATTTTGTTAAGAAGTTTTTTTATGTTTATTGTAATTTATTAGCCACCTAAGGGCTATTGTTTTCTATATACTATATATGTCGTAACTGACCACGCTTCCAAAATTTATCTTGTTTTTGAATATATTTTCGATGTCTGATTTCATTAGTAACGAACTTTCAACGAACTCAATTTTCAAAAATATATCGTAATAAATTTCACCCAAATTTTTTATTGGATTGAAGTGAAAAAAAAATGTAAAAAATAGGTATTTTAATTTACTTATAGATTTATGTATTACTTTAAATCATAGGTAAACTGGAAGCAAGATATTACTGAAAATAAATAACATTATTCTGAAATTTAAGCTGTCAGACAGCTTTTTTTTGCCTCAATAATTTGAAAATACTTGTTTCTAGTTTATCCTTTTTCATGAAATGTCTTGGAGTCAAATAATTTTAATATTAATTTACTAATATTAGCCAAATAAGAGGCTATTCTTTTAGGTGGACCACTTTCAGCATTTCAGATCACTTTTCAGTTTCTTATCTATTGCTTCATTCAATTTTAATTGCATTTAGTTTAAATATATTCGATTTAATAATTTATCATTTTCTTTAATTGTAATTACATTTAGCTTAAATATATTCAATTTAATAACTTATCGTTTGCTGTAATTTTAATTACATGTAGCTGATATAATATTCAACTTGATAATTTATCTTTTGTCTTAATTTAATTACAATTAGCTTAAATACATTGAATTTAAAAATTGATGGTTTCCTTCAATTTTAGTATCGGTATAGTTTACTGTTGTCCATTTCTCGATATTCCTCGTTCACTTTAATTTTTATATTTAATTGAGTAATTTAATAATAATTATAAAAAAACACACCTCATGTGGCTAAATCTGTTCTTTGTAAAATGTAACATCGAAATTTTAATTTAATTTTTTTTTTTGCTTCTATAATTTATTAATTACTTTTGTTGTACTGTATACTCAAAAGCATTTTCTATTTTTAAGATTCTGAGGACATCAGCTTAAAACTTTCCTTTTTTTGGTAAATTTTACTGTTAAAATTTTAGGGATTAATTTCTGTAAAACTGTGAGGGAGGCCAATTTTTAACTAGTTACTCCGTTTTGTAAGATTTCATATTGTTCAATCGATTCTTCTTCTATAAGGAAATTCAAATATACTTTCAAAAGTTAGTTTATTAAAATATATTAAGAAATGTAGTAAACTCTCTCAGCATATTTATCCTGCGTAAGACTCTGTTCTCAAATGTCAACATTAAAAAGAATTGGGGAAGAAGTAGGAGTGGCAAGAAAGTGAAGAAAAATAATGTTTTTATGATAAGTTTGGAAAATAATTTAGTTACCTCTTACAGTAGCTAACGGAGATTAAATTTTTTCATCTTTGTTTGTAGATTTAAATTTAATAAATAGTTCATAAGTTAGTTATAGTAGAAATCTTTCGTATATTCCTTGAATTTAGATTAATTGATAGTTATTCGCACCAAGTATAAGCTTAAATTTATGATACCTCTGAAGCTGAATGTACTTAAAATAACGTTTCTTAAAATTATATGAACTGTTGAATTTTTTTCTTTCAAAGAATTTGATCATTTGAATCTTGGACCATTACAGCTATTGAAATAGTTTTACAAAAGTCTCTAGTATAACTATAATTAACTTTTGTTTCAAGTTGAAAAGCAGAGGGAGCAGCTTATTAATAACTCTAAAATGGTACCTTTTAAAAATATTTCATAATAATTAATTTGGTTCTGATTTTGAGTGTAAAAACATTTAAAACGTTTCACTCATAACTTTTAAGCCAACAGCTATTAGGTCAATTTAAAATATTATTCTAAAAAACTACACACATTTCATAAAATCTAATTTTTAGGTAAATATAATGTATTAAAAACTTACTTTTTTTGCTGTTACTAGAATACATTTTTAGTTTCATTTTGGATCACAGTAATTTAAAAAGTAATGTAGTTTATTGTCTGTAACAAATTATTTAACAAATATATAATCATTTATAACGGTGAAATTTTATTTATCAATATATATATATATATATATGGACATTTCACTGTTTTCTAATTAACAAATTATTTCTTAATTTAGGTATATTACCAATATATAATGAGAAATTTATCTCTAGTCATATAATAACGATTGGTATGAAATTAAGAAAAACATTTTTCATGAATTATAAAAAAAGAATTGAAGAACATTATGAAAAGATATTTTAATCAAAAACATTCTTAGAGCCTTACAGAAAACTTTTAAATTCTCATCTAGATGATTCAAAATTTTCCAGCAACTGCAAATAATATTTAATTGCGATTGCATAATGTTTCTTATGTGATTTTATCTTAAACTGTTCAAAATATTTTTCCTGTTCAATGATTCGTAATAATTTAACATTAGTGAATTAAATAAAATATATTTCCAAAATTGAAAAAAAAAAAAAAAAAAAAAAAAGCTTTGTAGTGACATTTAATAACTCTTTTTACCCTTTAGTTATTCGCTAAAAATGCTTAGATAATTGTACGAAGCTCTTTTTTCACCAATTACTTTATTCTTTGAAAAGTCCTATTCGTTAAAAATTCAAATTCCAAAAAGAAATAAGAGAGAATAGAAAACGCCCTAGCATTTAGAGTTCCTTTAGAAAAAGAGAAATGGAAGTAATTTTTAAGGTAACTTCAGGTAAACCAACTTTTTTTCTGCTACAAAAGCTCAATTACTTCAAAAATAAATTCTGTTTGGTCTTATTCTAAAACCAGAAAACTGGTCAGGAAATGCAAATGTGTAGTTCTTTTTCGAACTCTGAAATCCTTATTCTGAGATACGTTATTCAATTTAAGAAAACTAAAAAAAGCCGAAATTATCTTTAGAGTCCCGCTTTCTGACTCGGAATGGATAAAAGCACTTTTATGTTTTCACTTTATATATATATATATATATATATATATATATATATATATATATATATATATATATATATATATATTCATATATATATCTGTGTGTGTGAGTATATGTGTGTGATTGTAAAACTTATATATTTATAAAATAAGTAAGCCGTTCTGATATAGAACAGTGAATGTAATTCAGTTCTTACTTTTCAATTTTTTTTCTTGAAAAAGAAAAGCCTCTAATTTTATTTGAATCACGTATAAGGAGTTTTTATTTATCTTACAAAATGTTCGAATGAAATATCATTATACTGTTTCACACCTACCAATAAAATTTCACAGTTATAGTTTTATATCTCAAAATAAATTAAATATATAATATATTTATTATTAATATAAAATTATCCACAAGAGTTAGATATTTTAATTTAGTAGCTCATAATTTTTAATTTAGAAGTCATTTAGTTTGAGACATGTTTTAAATGAAGAACTTATAATGTAAGGGGAAGATATTCAAAAGAGAGAGAGAGTTATTTCAAATTTTGTTTCAAATTCTTTTGCAGTTAAATTTAAAGAGAACAAAAAATTAATAGTTCAGAATTTATAATCAGGAATTGTTTTATTGAGTACAAAATAAGTTACGACGTAAAGTAACAAAAAGTATGTCTTTATACCCTTATTGCCATAAAAATTTTCGCACCAAGAGAGATTTGTCAGAATAAAAGGAAATTTTACATACGTAAGTACGACGTTGATGTGAATAATTGATTACAAAACCAAAGCAAAATGATTATTTATTGAATGTAAAATTACAAATGAATGGAGATTTTAGTACCTAGTTGGGCTACTTCTATTATGAATGAATTATATATTTCAGTCGGGTATTAAGTCTTACAAGTTCAGTATGATGTCCTGCGACATTACGTCCCTCAGTTACTGTAAACACACCTTTAATTCTACCAACCTCATTGGCTTTCCAACTTGCCGTTTTAAACTATCTCATATATGATCGATTGGTGATAAATTTGGGAATCGAGAAGGCCACGGAAGGATGAAAATGTAGCTTAAGTACTCATATGAAACCCTTTCCGTGAGTGGTCAAGCATTATCACGTCAAGACATACACATGTAATACAACACATGTAGCTGAAGAATGTCTCGAACGAATCTCTAAGCCGTCATGGTGCCGTGGTTCAATATTAGCTGTGACCATCGTTAATGTATGCGATGGCACCTCATGCCATCACACCAGTTGTGGGAGCTGTGTGCCACTGTAAAGCAAAGACAGGACTGAGACGTTCCCTACGGGACCTCCACACACGTACACTATTTTCCTTCTTGCACAAATTGAATTTGGATTCGTCCTTTAAAGGCGACTTGACTTCATTCGATTGAGGTCAAATTCCTTTCTTCGACATTCCTTCAAATGGAGGAGATAGTGAGTGTGTGTCTATGAAGACACGTAATGGGCACCACGATAGCAACTGACCTTCAGCCAAGCGCCTTGCGATGGCACGGACAGACCCACAATGTCCCGTAGTGAAGGTGCTGCCTGTGCATGGATGTGGACAATGAGAAAGTTGGCACTATGAATGCGTGTCGTATGATGTGACGGTCTTCTCGACTATTGGTCTGTCGAGGACGTCCTTAGCTTGGTCGCCGTGTAACAGACATCTATCTTATTGCTTGGTCCCAACTTCTCTTCACATTAAAGTCAGAACGGCCTAGATACTCTCTAAGCTGACAACTCAGTTTCCATCATCCCTATGATTCTTTTTCTCTCGAACTCTAACAGCTGCTCATATTGTTTCCGATAGCGATGTAATGGCATCTCTAGTTAAAAGGCGTCCCTCTGCAGCAGATTAAATACACGCGAACAAGTTCTGTTTACTTATTTTATAATCCAAGGAGAATGAAATTCAACGCCCTCTGGTGGCATTACGCAATGTGCAATTTCTAATCATTTACATATATGTCTGATTCATAGCAAGTTTCGTAACAATCCCACTCTTTTCTTAGGGCGCAACGTTTTATGGCAATGAGAGTACATATATATCTTGTATACATTTTTTATGTAATTTTCGATATACTATTGAAATTGAAAAGAAAAATCCCTTTCTGTGGTATTATTTTTAATTCAGATTATTTTGCAATTGCAGTATATTTTGAGTCCCTCATTGGGGTCATAAAATAATTTTCTAGAAACAACAAAAACTCTCAGGATAATTTTTACGTCTCTTATTTTATATCTACAGATACACTTTGTGGAACAACTTCACAGATGCACTTCTTATAGACCCACAGGCAACACACACACACACTATACACTACATTTCAACTTATAAAACCCTTCACGATGTAACAAAAGAGGGGAAAAAAACAACTAATCACAGGAGCACAACTTTATCTATCTCTTCTATAGGCATGTGTCTTTCTGTTAAATCTGTAAAAACTATTGACTAAATTTAAAAAACTGATAGCATCACCAAATGTTTGTCTTGTATTATTTAAGAAATATATAGTCTTAAAAATTATTTTACTCATATTTTGATGGGAGCTTTCATTATGCGTTCAATTACTCTAGTTAAAATTTATAATTACAATTACCTAAGGAAATAATATTTAATTATATAGATAAGCGCCATATCAGTATAAAATACATTTTATTTTTAAAAAAAAATCAAATACTTTCTTCTGAAACATTGCAGTAGTAAAATTATATTAATATATTTCATACGTATTTACTTTATTATTTTTCATAAGCATTTTTAAGGCAGTTAAAATACTCTAAATATATTTTTGTTTTTAATTCTTATTAAATTGTATTATGTTTACTTTCGTCAAAGTGTGATTCATTTTATTTTGAAAGGGCATTTGTTTTAAACTAAATAAACCATTAAACATCGGAAATCAAACACTTCGCTCTATTTTAATGGTAGATTAAATATATACTTTCATTTTTATTCCTCAAAAACAAAAAGTTTTTTCTTTTGTCTTTCATAATTTTTCTCTTAAATCTAAATTTTCACGGATCATAGTTTGAGATTTTTTCTCAAGGCTTTGAAAGTAGTGTTTTAGTTATTTATTTCTTCTGTCTTTCCTTTTTTCGACTTAAAGACGCCAAAGATGTCTCGAGTTTCTCAAAAACATCAAATCTTATTTTTCCTTTCCTTACTTTTATTTCCATTTTCTGTTTTTATTTTCTTTTTCTTTCTTCCGTATTATTTTGAAAGAAGAGGAAACAAACTGTATAGCAGTAAATTAAAAAAAAAAGATCCTGTAAAAAGATACCTTAGCTTCCGTTTCTTTCTTTTTTTTTTTTTTATCTTTTCACATTTTTGTTTCAGAAGCGATAACTTTAGAAAATCAAAGATGATACGTCAATTTATGGTGCAAATGTTTCCAAAATTTCAAAATACGTACCGAAAATTAAAACAAATGCTATATATATTTTTCTTATCAAAAGATTTTAAAGTAAATGATCGTATTTGATCATATTTACCAGAGAGAAAAAAATTATATTTAAAACTAACACAAATTTTTCACACTAAACTCTAAACTGTACAAAAAGTGCTTTCGAATTTATTTTGTAATTTTCAGAAGTACTTTGCTGTATTCTTGGAGAAATAGGGCATAGGTTTTACTTGATTATAAAAGAAGAAAAATAAACCCTAGCAAATGTAGGGATACGTACAACTGATAACAGTTCTTATGTAAAAATGAATGCATGAAGAATGAAC
>BMAW01118156.1:274354-330717 GCA_019974015.1 Nephila pilipes | reverse complement strand
CTGTATATTCCTTAGATTAATTGATAGTTATCTGCACCAAGTGTGTTTAAATTTATGATACCCTCTGAAGCTGAATGTGTTTTAAAATAATGTTTCTAAAATTATATGAACTGTTGAATTTTTTTCAGTATATTTGATCATTTGAATTTGGACCATTACAGCTATTCAATAGTTTTACAAAGTCTCTAGTATAACTATAATTAACTTTGTTTCTAAGTCGAAAAGCAGAGGGAGGCTTATTTAACTCTAAATGGTACCTTTTAAAAAATATTATAATAATTAATTTGTCTCTGATTTTGAGTGTAAAACATTTAAAAACTACCACTCATAACTTTTAAGCCAACAGCTATTATCAATTTAAATATTATTCTAAAATTACACATTTCATAAAAAAATCTAATTTTTAGGTAAATGTAATGTATTAAAAAAAACTTACTTTTTTTTTTGTTGTTACTAGAAATTTTAGTTTCATTTTGGACGTTGCAATTTAAAAAGTAATGTAGTTTTATTGTCTGTAACAAATTATTTAACAAATATATAATCATTTATAACGGTGAAATTTTATTTATCAATATATATATATATATATATATATATATATATATATATATATATATATATATATATATATATATATATATATATATATATATATATATATATATATGGACATTTCCACTGTTTTATAATTGTCAAATTATTTCTAATTTAGGTATATTACCAATATATAATGAGAAATTTTATCTCTAGTCATATAATAACGATTGGTATGAAATTAAGAAAACATTTCAAGAATTCAAAAAAAAAGAATTGAAGAACATTATGAAAAGATATTTTAATCAAAAAACACTTAGAGCCTCAGAAAACTTCTTTAAATTCACATCTGATGATTCAAATTTTTTCAGCAATCAATAAATATTTAATTGCGATTACATAAAGTTTCTAAGAGGATTTTATCTTAAACTGTTCAAAATATTTTTTCCAGTTCAATGATCTTGCACTTAACATTATGAATTAAATAAAATATATTTCAAAATTGAAAAAAAAAAAAAATACAAGCTTTGTAGTGACATTTAATAACTCTTTTTACCCCTTTTAGTTATCTGCTAAAAAAATGCTTAGATAATTGTAATAATTTTTTTTTTTCACCAATTACTTTATTCTTTGAAAAGTCCTATTCGTTAAAAAAATTCAAATTCCAAAAAAGAAATAAGAGAGAGCATTTAGAGTTCCTTTAGAAAAGAGAAATGGAAGTAATTTTTAA
The DNA here is from genome assembly GCA_019974015.1 of Nephila pilipes. Taxonomy (NCBI): domain Eukaryota; kingdom Metazoa; phylum Arthropoda; class Arachnida; order Araneae; family Nephilidae; genus Nephila; species Nephila pilipes. The sequence goes on along the minus strand of BMAW01118156.1, from coordinate 329,453 downwards.
GGTAACTTCAGGTAAACCAACTTTTTTTCATACAAAAGCTCAATTACTTCAAAATAAATTCTGTTTGGTCTTATTCTAAACCAGAAAACTGGCCAGGAAAATGCAAATGTGTAGCTCTTTTCGAACTCTGAAATCCTTATTCTTGAGATATTGCTATTCAATTTAAGAAAACTAAAAAAAGCTGAAATTATTTTAGAGTCCTGCTGACCTGAATGATAAAAAAAGTACTTTTATGTTTTCACTTTTTATATATATATATATATATATATATATATATATATATATATATATATATATATATATATATTCATATATATATCTGTGTGTGTGAGAGCATGTGTGATTGTAAACTTATATATTTATAAAATAAGTAAGCTAACTTGATATAGAACAGTGAATGTAATCTTTGAAGTTCTACTTTTCAATTTTTTTTCGAAAGAAAAAGCCTCTAATTTTATTTGAAATCACGTATAAGGAGTTTTATTTATCTTTACAAATGTTCGAATGAAATAATATTATACTTATCAATAATCTCAATAAAATTTCACAGTTATAGTTTCTTTATATCTCAAAAAATAAATTAAATATATAATATATTTATTATTAATATAAAATTATCCACAAGAGTTAGATATTTTAATTTAGTAGCTCATAATTTTAATGAAGTCATTGAGTTTGGGAGACATGTTTAAATGAAGAACTTATAATGTAAGGGGAAGATATTTAAAAGAGAGAGAGAGAGTTATTTCAAATTTGTTTCAAATTCTCGCAGTTAAATTTAAAGAGAACAAAAAAATTAATAGTTCAGAATTTTATAACAGAATTGTTTTTTTATTATACAAAATAAGTTACCATCGCAAAAGTAACAAAAGTATGTGTCTTTATACCCTATCGCCATAAAAAATTTTCGCACCAAGAGAGATTTGTCAGAATGAAAAGGATTTGGCATGTAAGTACCGTGTTGATGTAAATAATTGATTACAAAACCAAAGTAAAAATATTTATTGAATGTAAAATTACCAATGAATGGAGATTTTAGTACCCATTTGGGCTACTTTACAGAATGAATTATATGTTTGCCGGGTATTGGTCTTACAAGTTCAATATGATGTCCTGCGACATTATGTCCCCAGTTACTGTAAACACACCTTTAATTCTACTCTGTCCTCATTGGCTCTCCAACTTGTTTGTTTTAAACTATCTCATATATGATCAGATTGGTGATAAATTTAGAATCGAGAAGGCTACGAAGGATGAAATGGAGCTGAAGCACTCATATGAAACCCTTTCCGTGAATGGTTGAGCATTATCAAGACACATGTAATACAATACATGAAGCTGAAGAATGTCTTGAACGAATCTCTAAGCCGTCATGGTTCCGTGGATCAATATTAGCTGTGACCATCAATGTATGCGATGGCCATGCCATCACACCAGTTAGAACCAGTAGCCGCTGTAAAGCAAAGATAGACTGAGACGCAAGCTCCCTACGGGACCTACACACACGTACACGATTGTCCTTCTTGATCAAATTCGAATTTGATTCGTCTCAGTGCGACTTGACTTCATTCGGTTGCGGTCAAATCTTCAAGTTCGACACATTCCTCGTGAGGTGATACTGAGTGTGTCAATAATGTAATGGGCGCCAATGATAGCACCCGACCTTCAGCCAAGCGTTTTGCGATGGCACGTGACAGACACACAAGGTCCCGTAGTGAAGGTGCTGCCTGTGCATGGATGGTGGACACGAGATAGTTGGCACTATGCATGCGTGTCGTATGTGACGGTATTCTCGACTATTGGTCTGTCGAGGAGTCCTGAGCTTGGTCGCCGTGTAACAGACATTCATTCATTGTTTGGTCCCGACTTTCTTTCTTCACATTAAAGTCAGAACGGCCTAAATAATTTCTGTTGACAACTCAGTTTCTCATCATCCTCATGATTCTTTTTTCGATCTCTAACAGCTGCTCATATTGTTTCCGATAGCGATGTAATGGCATCTCAGTTAAAAGGCGTCCCTCTTGCAGCAGATTAAATAATGCGAACAAGTTCTGTTTACTTATTATAATCCATGAGAATGAAATTCAACGCCCTCTGGTGGCATTACTCAAATGTGCAATTTCTAATCATTTACATATATGTTCATTGACTCATACCAAGGTAACAATCCCACTCTTTCTTAGGGCAACTTTTAGTAATGAGAGTACATATATATCTCTTGTATACATTGTTTATGTAATTTTCGATATACTATTGAAATTGAAAGAAAAACTTTCTGTGGTATTATTTTTAATTCAGATTATCTTTTGCAATTGCAGTATATTTTGAGTCCCTCTTAGCTTGGGGTCATAAAATAATTTTCTAGAAACAACAAAAACTCTCAGGCCAATTTTACGTCTCTTATTTTATATCTACAGATACACTTTGTGGAACAACTTCACAGATGCACTTTATAGACCCACAGGCAACACACACACACACTATAATTACATTTCAACTTATAAAACCCCTTCACGATGTAACAAAAGAGGGGAAAAAAACAACTAACTGCGAGTGAGCAATAACTTTATCTATCTCTTCTATAGGCATGCGTTCTTTCTGTTGTAAAAACCATTGACTAAATTTAAAAAAAACTGATAGCATCACCAAATGTTTGTTCTTGTGTTATTTAAGAAATATATAGTCTTAAAAAATTATTTACTCATATTTTGATGGGAGCTTTCATTATGCGTTCAATTACTCTAGTTAAAATTTATAATTACAATTACCTACATGTGAAATAATATTATTTAATTATATAGATAAGCGCCATATCAGTTAAAATACATTTTATTTTTAAAAAAAATCAAATACTTTCTTCAAAACATTGCAGTAGTAAAATTATATATTAATATATTTCATACGTATTTACTTCATTATTTATGCTACTTTTTAAGGCAGTTAAAATATCTAAATATATTTTTGTTTTAATTTATTAAATTTTATATAAGCTTCATTTCGTCAAAGTAGATTCATTTTATTTTTTGTGTAGCATTTGTTTTAAATCAAATAAACCATTAACATCGGAACAACACTTCTGCTCTATTTTAATGGTAGATTAAATATATCCTTTCAATTTTATTCCTCAAAAAAACAAAAAAAAAAAATTCTTTTCATAATTTTTCTCTTAAATCTAAATTTTCAATGGATCATAGTTTGAGATTTTTTTCAAGGCTTTGAAAAGTAGTGTTTTAGTTATTTATTTCTTTTTCTGTCTCTTTCATTTTTCACAGAAAAGACGCCAAAGATGTCCTTGAGTCTCTCAAAACATCAAATCTTATTTTTCCTTTCCTTACTTTTATTTCCATTTTGTGTTTTTATTTTCTTTTTCTTCTTCCGTATTATTTTGAAAAAGGGGAAACAAACTGTATATAGTAAATTAAAAAAAAAAGATCCAAAGATACCTTAGCCTGTTTTTTTTTTTTTTTTTTTTTTTCATCTTTTCACATTTTTGTTTCAGAAGCGATAACTTTAGAAAATCAAAGATGATAATGTCCATTTATGGCAAAATGTTTCCAAAATTTCAAAATACGTACCGAAAATTAAAACAAATGCCATAAATATTTTTTCTTATCAAAGGTTATGAAATAAATGATCGTATTTTGATCATATTTACTAGAGAGAAATAATTTATATTTAAACCAACGCAAATTTTCTCCACACTAAACTCTAAACTATAGCTGTAAAAGTAAGTTTCCTTATCTATCTATCTATCTATCTATATCTATCTATCTATATCTATATCTATCTATCATCTATCTATCTATCTATCTATCTATCTATCTATCTATCTATCTATCTATTTCTCCATCTATCTATCGCCCATCTATCTATCTTATTCATTTCATCTATATCTATCTATCTATCTATCTATTCATCTATCATCTATCTAATTATCTATCTATCTTATTTATTTTATTTTATTTATTTTATTTTATTTTATTTTATTTTATTTTATTTTATTTTATTTGGTTTATTTTATTTTATTTTATTTTATTTATTTTATTTTATTTTATTTATTTATTCATTTTATTTTATTTATTTTATTTATTTGTTTTATTTATTTTATTTTATTTATTTATTTTATTTTATTTTATTTTATTTTATTTTATTTTATTTATTTGCCTATTTTATTTTATTTTATTTTATTTGTATTTTATTTTATTTTATTTATTTTATTTTATTTTATTTTATTTATTTATATTTTATTTTATTATTTATTTTATTTATTTCCTATTTTATTTATTTTAATGGTTTTACTCTATTTCACTCTATTTAATTTCCATTTAATTTATTTTACTCTTATTTGTTATTTTATTTATTTTATTTTATTTGTCTATTTTATTTATTTTATTTGCCTATTTGTTTATTTATTTGTTTATTTTATTTTATTTGTTTATTTTATTTTATTTATTTTATTTATTTATTTGGTTTATTTATTTTATTTTATTTTATTTTATTTCCAGTTTGTTTTGTTTTATTTGCTCTGTTTTGTTTGTTTGTTCATGTCATTTTTTTTTCAAATGATTATTTTTCAATGATTTTTTTCACTTTTGAACATATTTTTTTCCTTTTTAAACTGACGATTCTTTTCAGATATACCCTTTTTCTCTAATGTTTCTTATTTGCATTACATTATTGACATTTAACGAAGCATTGTTACATCAACATCATATTTGTTAATTGATAAAAGCATATATCTAAGCCATTTGCAGTCATCGATTGCCTATAATTAGCCAGAAATAATATTGATACATACAATACTTTCAGAAGTGATTGCAATATCCATTGTGATAACATTATTACAGCAGTAATAATAATGAAGCTCATTATTATTACCCTCACGGCACAGAGAAGCGAATATTGTACTATTCTTACTAGTTACGAAACACTTCATAATGGTAAGATCTCTATGTAAACATACGTTGAAATTACTGTAAGATTAAAAGTATCATGTATCAATGTTTTTAATAGAAGGATATCTGAAAAATTCATTGAATTCATGATCAAGCAGTTAATTGTATCTCATGGAACGAGGAATATATTATATCTATAATTTTATACCGATTGCTCCTTAAATATGGGTATAAAATAAATGTATTTCAATTTATTTTACAGTAGATTGATTTCAATAAATTCAACAAAGGTTAAAGTCGGCATACAATGTATATAAGCCTATGTACGACTGTTAAGATTTGATACATCTCTGATTGCAAAATAATATTAAAAATATAATTACCATAAATTAAAATTTGATCACGTTTTAAGTTGAATTAAGTGTCTAACATTCCAAAAGGACAACCGAGTAAATAATTTGCAAATAATAACAAGAAAATGCATTTATACGAAATAAATAATGTTGAAGTACTTATAAGCTTCAAAACTCATGATAAGAACAATAATTTAAATTAGGTAGAAATTTTTCTAATAAAATCATTTAATATTAGCGTGTTTTAAAAAACTTTCATTAAATCAATTTTGCTGCGAAAGACAGTATATAGGAACAAATTTTATAGGTATTAATTTTCTATTATTATTTCTATACTGTATTATAAAATGACACTACTTCCTTTCAATCGGAATTGGAGATATTTAATAATAGCGAAGCTAAGATATTGTTTTTAGAATGAGAAATAATTATTTAACCAATTACATATGTATCCAACAATTTAAAATCATGTATTTTTATTGCATCTAATAATCGATATTTCACAAACAAAGGAGTTAAACATAAATACTCACACGTTTGTGTAAGAAAAAGAAACTGAGCGGACATTTAACGAAATGTTTCTAACAATAAATACAATCCTGATGTTAACTGTACTAACAATTCCTTCAAAAGTATACTCATGCTTATTTCCAATCTTTGTTTCAGAGAACTCCTTTGTATTATTCATTTTTTCAAATTAATCTGCTTTAATATTTCCAAGGAATCTGTTCATAATAAAAGAAATTCTAAAGTCCATACATTACGGATTGTTAAAAGTTTTGATACGATTCAAAGAGTAGAATTCAAATTCAATAGCATTTGAATGCATAAATACAATTCAAATAAATCGAATGGGAAATATTACATGTCATTTTAATAATTGACTTCTGCTCAAAAATAAAAAAAAAACAATATATAAAAGAAATGTTATAACTTTTTTTGATGCGGAAGACAAGAATAGATAGATGAAAAGTTATAATAAAGGCTTGTCGTTGATGTGCGGACATTATTTTCCAAGAGATACTGTTTAAAGAGATGGAGTTTTAAATGTATAAAATCATCAATTCTTGTAACAAATAGATCAGAAACAGATTTGAGAAAATGACACAGGAGTAAGAGGAGAAAATTTACTAAAAACCATTCATCTGTGCTTCTACGAAATAAGAGTTTGCGTTGCATTAAAAGTTATTTATGATTTTATTTCCATAACTGACAAATGTGATATGATTATCTAGAGTACATATAAATTATAGGGGTTTATATTGTATCAGACTGAATTAAAACTTTTATTGGATATTTTTATTTTTTAAAGAAAATAAAATTAGCAAGGAAATAAAATTTGTATTGGTTTTTATAAGCATTTTTAAAGAAAATTTTTATTAGAAATTTTATTTGAGGAACAAAATTATCGACAGTATTTACTTATTTTACTAAAAGTAAAAACAAACATCTATCCGAATTTACTCATTTAAAGAATTTTAAGGAATGCTCTGGAAAAACCTTTCGGCTCAAATCTCATTGTACCACTCAGCCAGTAGATACCAAAGCACCGTCAACTTAAATTCACAAAAAGAAGGAAACGCTCCAAGTAACACAGCTTACAGTCCAATGATTCTTTCAAGTTTTTGGGATTCTTCAACTGACCACTTTAGAATGGCCGGATCTCAAACAGTTTCTTTTCGGAACTTTCCTTTGCTTCGTGGAAGAGGAAGTCTTTGAAAGACATCAATCCGTTTCTACCTTTCGTCTCTTTACACAAAAGTCTAAATTGCACACATTTACACAGAATTTTTCATTACAGTCTCTATCCAAACAATAAATGAGTTTTTTGCTAAGAGAAAATATTTTTTAAAAATAAATAGACTTGGCTTAGGATAAAATATTGAAGGTCAAATCGATTGACAGAATTAATATGGAAGTTAATTTGTAATGCAATATATCTAACTTGTCCAGCTCGATATGTTTAATTTAAAATGGAAAAATTCAGTATTATATTAGGTACGTACAATTTAAATAAAAATTATACTTTGAGAAACTTTTATTCTTACGATAATGCCTGAGTGCTCAAATCTATAGAATGTAATATCAATACCACATATGGCATAGTTACACAACAAACTAATTTTGATATATTTTTGTGTTACAATAAGGTTAATGAATTTGATTAGATTAGCTTAACTAACAATTGTATTTAAAATAATTGATAATACATGACGAATTTTCACATTTAAATCACTTTTTATTTCTTTACAATTATATCATTTATTGAATTCGTTAAAAAAATATCGAGTCAAGAACAAACATACAAAATATACTCAAAAAACTATTAAGTCATACTAACTTTTGTTGACCTGGGTTTTACACAGTACTTAAACAAGTGACATATTGCAAAGTATTCCAAGAGAAACAAACGTTTTCTTTATTCATAATCACATAGGTTTAATAATAAATCAAATGCGAGTAGTTTACAATAGGGATTTTAAGGCAACATACATTTGAAAACATGCTGCGTTTCACTTACAAATTCTTAAGAAATTTAATAAAACTAAAATAAGTGTAAAATCAATTTAGTCGTTTAGAAAGAAATATTATATAAACTAAGTTCAAAATATTAATTACTGTTTTAAGTAAAGAAAATGTCACATTTGAATAGTGTATCAAAAGTATTCAATGTTAGAATTTCCGTTTTATGCACTTTTAATATCCTTAAATTTTCAACTCATGGTATGTTTGGTGAATGCATATCCTTTTTAATTTGCTACAAAAGAGTATTATTAGTTGGAATAGATGAAAATGCTTGTTATGTTGACTTGACTTTTAATTTCACTTAAGACAAACAAAATATAGAGTAAAATGCAAATAACTATTAAAACGAATAAAGGAAAATTTGCCTTAGTCAAATATTTGAGGAAACAATTCCCACCACTCATTTAATTATGTTTTTTCTTTCAACTTTTAATACTTTTTTTTTTTCATTTCAAAACAAAATAATTCTAATCTGTCTTTGAGTCATACGAGGTAAAATATTTTTTGTTAGTCCTTATTTTTATTTTTCAAACTTAATCATGTTATAACAAAAATACTATTAAAATGTTTAGAAGTGATGAAACAAAATATTTTTTTTTAAAAAATATTTAGTTGAGGACGTCTTATCGTTTTCTTCTTGTTATTCAATTTTCTTCAAAACCGCTTTTGTCTCAAATGCTCTGAGCAAGATAATTTGCTTTACCGAGTTTCTTTCTCGCTACAACGTGTAAAATATTTATTGTTTTTAAGCAATTTTACTTGATTAGTTTTTACATAATATGTTCACAGTTTTACAATAAATAGTAATGTAAGACTCGATTCGATTATTTGGTTTGCTACAGTTTTTAAAATTTAATCTACCAAACATTTGGAAACTTTTTTTCTATTCTCGTTGGGAAAATTTACTTAAGACAAATTGGTTTGAATGAAATTCCTTTATTTTGTAAATTATTAAGCGTGCGTATTTTTTTTATTAAAAAAAAAAATTCATATCTCAAACAAAAGCTTAATGATGTCGTCCTTATATTTCGAAGTCAATACTCGTAATGTTGAGGCATTTACATTTCGTTCATAATTTATAAAATCAGTGAAAGTATGTAATTTCTTACTAAAGAATTTAGTGTTAATAATCCTTAAAATAATCAATTGAAACAGTATTTAGGATAATGTGGAAAAAAAGGTAATACATATATTGCTTTCATGTGGGAAAAGAATTATTTAAATTTAAATAAATTATAACTATTAAAACAAATATTTCTGATAGGTTATTAAAGAAGGCATTTTTTTTTTAAAAAAAAAACCATTTATTAACCATCACACCTTAATGCAAACGCAACACAACTTACACCATAGCAACAAAGAACAAAGTCCTTTAGTAAGGTATATGACGTTTCCTAACTGCAATGGCTGCGTGGCGCTATCTATTCATACTAAATATCAAATTATCCAGCAGTTCTTGAGGTAATAGTTACTACTCTTCAATAAGCATCTTTTTCAGCAGTTTTGGCATTCTCCTGAGGAAAATATCTTGATTCTAGGTATCTCCCTAAGACATCCCACACATATTCGATGTAATTTAAAACAGAGATCCGCTGGACTATCCATTCTGCAGATATTTCCACTTTCTAAAAGCGCTTTGACAGCAGAGGCCCTGTGTAGACGTCTGCTGTGAGGCGTTATTTTGTGGACGCATTGCGTCCTCAAAAATCCTGTTTTGACCAATGGCACCTTAAATATTAATTTTCAGTTATAACGATGATAAAAGAAATAAAAGTACATAACTGAAATGCATCACTAACCTCAAATAGTATTTTATAAGTCGTTATTTATTGAATGATTCTAAAATAATAAGTGAGGTAGTTTTGTTCTGTTCAGTTATATTTTTTAAGCCAAAAAATAAATTGGGTGGGCCTTAAATGTTTCTAATAAAAAAAATTTCTTTTCACCTCTACTAAACGTTCTTAATATGGCTGGAAAGGATAATACTTTGATTTCAACATTATTTTAATTTTAAATTACCTAAAAAATGTTGCCCACAATAGATTTTGTATTTACTTAAACTCTATGTTTCATTTAAAATTTGAAAAATGTCCTTGAATTTTTGTCAATAGTTCAATTATGTTTGTAAATAAATGTTCAATGTTCTTTATTAATCTTTAGATTCTTATTAATAATTAACCTCTACATTCCAAATTTTTTCCTCTATTATAAAAGTTTAATTCTCATTTACATAGACAAATGTTTTCCATTTGATTGTTAAAATAATGTGCTTCTTTCAGACTAAGAATATAGATACATACTCAGTTAATAACTTAGTAAGTAACATATTATTATTAAAAAAAAATTCTATGTTTGTCAGAATTTGTTAATTATTTCAGCGCAACAAACGTCAGTAGTAACTGAAAGAGTTACAAAAGTTATTTTTTTTTAACTAAAGTTCACAAGGGAATTTAATTTAACCCTAAACATTAGGGAGATTTACAATTCATATGAAAAGCGTTTAATTACACTTGTATAATCATACTGTCAGGTATGATTTCTTGCTTAAATTCAATATTTGAAACATTTCATGAAAAATTAGCTCAATTTTAAATTGTCAAAATAATTTGATATTCTCGAACAATATGTTGCATACAAATATATATATTTTGACATGTGTTTATAATAGCCAATTCTCAGATTTTTAAATGGTTTGAAGCATTAAAAATTCTTTTGACTAATTTAAACATATGTTGGGAATACATTGGTACAATAATGAGAAGCATTACAAACAAATTGCAAAACAAAGGCAAACGTTTTTGATTTGCTTGAATTTAAAACTTCGAAAATCTTAAACATGGAATAATGACTATTACAAATGCATTCAATATAGAAACGATAACAATACGCTTAACTGATCAACTCTAAATTCTACCATTATTGAATGCTTCTTTTTCTATTGTGCTTATACAACTACTTTAAACATTTTAACATAAATATAAGTGATAAATTAATAAGTATATATATATATATATATATATATATATCAAAAGCAGATAAATTATTACAAATTTATTAATAAATTATTAAAATTACTGAAATTATTAAAAGTAGTTCAGATATTATAATGGATTTTTAAAACAATATGCTCGTATATGATGTAGACAGTCAGGACTCTTCGAAGATATATAATCTTATAAGGTATTATTAAGTATTTATTTTGTTTATAAAATCGATAATTTTATCTCTTAGGAAAAATTCATATCATTAGCAAATCTCGAACTTAAAGATAATTATGCTAAGTATAATGTTTATAAAGTATATATAAAGGAACGAAAGATATTTCACAAATAATATTATCCTGTTATAAATAACCTAATATATACTTCTAGTGTTATTAACATAGATATATAAATAGAAAATATTTTGTTATTTATAAAAAATATTGTTTATTAAATTACCCTGAACTATAAAAAGGAATTTAAAGATATATCTAAATTAACTGTTTATCTAGCTTATTTAAATTTAAATTAAACACACACACACACACACACACACATATATATATATATATATACACACATATATATACTGAAAATTTATGAAAGAATAATTTAAAATATTTAAAAAGACAAAAATCCAGAAAGAAATGTAACAATGAAAGAAAAATAAATGAAAATATGGAACCCAGCAATTCAAAAAGCAATATCGGGCTGAGGACCGATTAAGCGGGGTTAAACTAGTTTAATGGTACCAACCTTCCCCCTTTGCGACTTGGTAGGCTGAATTAGGAAATCCAAATTGCAAAAGAGTTCATGATTAAAAGATGCAAAAAAGTTCAGCGATAAAATCTACAAAAATAAAATCTGTAATTCTAAAAAATATCAAAAAATCAAAATATAAAAATTACTTACAGAAATTCAAAGAAATGAAGATTCAAATATGTGAGTAGTAAGACGGAATTTTTTTTAAGCTTAAAGATGTATATCACATACTCAAAATGAAAAAAATATAACACATCATCACCATATAAATTGAAAAAAGATTTAATTCATTGTTTCATTGGTAATAAAATGTAAAAGGATTCAAACAATTGGTTGGTAATAAGGTGTATGGTAAAGGAGTTTAATGGTCTAGAGAGTGAGTAAAAATGTAAGCTGTGTAAATTTAAATAAATAAATAAATTCTTTGTGGCTAGACCACTAACAAGCCGACTTTCTGGACCTATTGTTGTGTGGAGAATTTGAAAATGGATAACGATTCGCAAAAATGTTTAATATATTTGTGATGTATATAAGTATTTAAGAAATTTAGTGGATAATCATGATCTAAACAGTTGTTGAAGAATTTTTCAATGTTATTAAACTTGTCTATTTTATGTGTGGTTAATTTGTTATTACGTAATAAAAAGTTTAATAAAATATTTCTATAAATAGATCTGTGTAGATTACTGTTCCCAAAAGGAATTTTGATTACATGGAATTCGAATCTTTCTCTTTTATCATAAATATTACTAATTAGTCTATTGTTACTAATTTCCAAAATAAGATTCTAGAATATATAAGACAGTATATAGAAAGAGAAGTATATATATAAGATAATTAAACATAAACCTGTACCACACACACACATATATATATATAAGATATTTAAATATGAAACTAAAAATTATATAAAATAAAATTAGTAGTAATGATATTATAATATAAGAAAATATTTATTTTTTATGTAAAAATATCTGTTTAGAATAATAGCATATGTATTTCTTCCTTATTTGAAAAGTTATTAATAAAAATAAACTGAATTTTAGGCTTAAAAGCTATTTTTGCAATTCACTTTAGAGCCAATAGATGGTGATACGAATCAGAAATCTGTTGAATTTTTCATTAATTTAATTTTTTTACTCTGTCAAATTTAACTGTAAAAAAGGAAAAAAAAAAAAGGTTTATTTCGAAGCATTTTAGAAATTGTGTAACTTTTCATATAAAATTTTTAGGTTTTACTCTGTTTTTTTTACATATATTTTAATTTAAATTTTAAAAATATCAAAATCTCCAAATTTCTCAATTGTAAGAAAAATTTGCACAGAAAATACTTTGGTTCTTTTACATCAATCACTCAATCAATAATGCAAAATTGGCGTCAAATAAAACATTTACAACCCCATTTTGAGAAAAACATATATCTAAGATAAAATTGAATGATGTAAGATACGAATTATAAGAATTAAATTTAGGTTTCTTGAATTTAGACGTGTAGATTTGTTTTTTGATAAATTATATTAAATTAACTAATATATAAAGTTTTGATATACTTAGGCTTCAGCGAAATTTATGTATTTAATTATCGGGATGAAACTCAGTCAGCATATTAAGCCAAATTTCTGCCCAATTTTTACCTTTATGATATACATGAATGATGAAAATACATTGTTTTTCTTTCCCATTATTGTTGTATCAAATTATACGCAACAAGACAAGTATCCACAACAAGACAAGGCCACTTTCAATGGGGTGATTATGTTTAACATTAAGAAATTCAAACCTAAATTTAATTTGAAGAAAATTATTTATTAATCTGATGGTGTTGGAAAGAACTTCAAACAGAAATTCGTAATATATTTAGGAACAATAATATATGAGGAATTCCAATGGCATTTTACTGCCACTAGTCGTGGTAAAGGTGCAAAACATGGTCTCTTAAACATAAAATGAGAGAGGCTTCTTGGTCTAGACTCATAGATTTACAAACAGCTGAAGAGTTTGTAAATTTTACCAAAAATAAATGCCCAAGTTTCTTCTTGTGAAACATATTAAGGTGTTATATGTTTCACAAGAAAAAACTAATTTGAAAAAAAAAATTAATAATATATGGAAGCCAAATGAAAATGAAAGGAAGACAATGAAAACACGATGTAAATGCTTTTTTTTAAGAAAGTTTCTCCTTATAAGATAAAGTGTTCGCTAGTGTCAGGTGGTATGAAAATTACGAGCTATTTGATTTTATTTCAGGTTACTGGACCTCAAGACCATCTATGGCATCTTTGTCATGATTAATGGCAGTAAATGAACCTAAAACTGAAACAGTAAATCTTAGAGATTTAGTGCAGTTATCGTTAGCTGGGAAAATCAAAACAGGATTTTGGAGCTCAAATTATTGCAAATCAGGGCTCTTTGATACTAACAATAAAAAATCAGAATATTTTGATACTAATAAGGTATATTTCTAAGTCTAAAAACACTTTAAAAATTTCTTTTTCATAAAGATGGATATATTATCTGAATTACTTATTGTAAGAAATGTAATATAAAGAGAATTTTTTGAATTAGCATTTGATAAACATATGAACTATATATTTTGAAAATGTTAATATTAATGAGTTAACTATATGATAAATAATATATTACTTTTCTATATTTGAATTTGAAATTAATTTGAACTTTGGTGGTTTTGTATAAGTACTTGTATTAATGCATTTGAAAGTGACGTGTCAGTCACAATAATTATGTAGTGTGAGTCACAATCAAAATGCCTTGTTATAAAATAATTAATCAATTAATTTATCTAGAAGTAATCAAAACATAAAATGATGTTATCATAGATAATGAAACAGTCATTTTTTTTTTCTACTGCAAAACCGGAAGAAATTAATATTTTTGAGATTGTTGCAGATTATCACTTACTTTTCATATAATGTAAGTCACAAAATATTAGTTTACAAATTATATAAAACAAATTTCATAAAATTTAGCAGCTTCTATTAATAAATATAGTAACTACAAACATAGAACATGCATCAAATTTTAATTTTTTGTTATATTAAATCTTTCATAGATACTTTAAAATTCAAATTTCGCTCTCATGCAGAGTGAGTCACGTATGGAATTAACCTGGAAACAGCAGTTTTGAACAGCAGAAGTTACATCTAACCAATTTTACGGCAAACAAATAATTACAGTAATTTCTTCAAATAATTTACAAACATCATCCAGCTTTTCATTATCAATTGTCTCCTTTCTTATTTCTTTAAATTCCATTTCTCCTATAAATTGCAATACCTAATTGAATTTTTTACACTTTTTTTATCAAATTTGTCAAATCATGTTTCATCATTTGGAAAATATTTGGAATTTTAAGCAAGTAAAATAACAAACGTTACACAAGCTTATTGAACAGAAAACTGTGAATAGTCCAATGTCTCAATTAAACACTTAAGCCTCTATCCTGTGGAAAATTAGCAAATGACATACAAACCACAAATTCTCAATTTCAGTGAAAATTATTGATAAGAAATATACTAAATTAACAAAAAGCAATCAATAATTAAAAATAAAATGCAAATACATTTTATAAAAAAAACCTGTTTAATAATATTTAAAATCTTTTTTGATACAACAAATTTTTAAGAAATGATTAAATTTCATTACATATACATTAATTGACATCTACATAATATAAATAGATCTAAAAAATACGTATCACCATGAATCTAAATATTTAATTGCTTTATTTTCCTCTGGAAAGACAAATTAATGATCTTAATGGTTCCTTCTTCAGTCCAAAAAACCAATAGAAGGATTTCAGTCTCAATAACAAATCTCTGATCACGAGTCCTCATTCGTTAATTCCATTTTCCATTAATTGAATATATTTTATTTATCTTTATATTTAAATAGCCTCCCTTCATTTATGTTTTTTATGTGTTTTACCAAATCACGCTTCACTTTGATTTAAATGAAATTGTAATTTTATGCAGTTCAACTCGACAAAAGTTCCAGAGGTTAGTAAAGAGAGTTTCGCAAACAGTCCATCGTTATATATATATATATATATATATTATATATGTATATATATATACATATATATATTTTGATATATATATTGATATATATATTTATTTATATATATATTTAAATATATTGTACTGTATTGAAGACTATTAATAAAAATGACTTGTTTTCAGGACATCACATTTATTTGCGCACATGTTTTCAAGCATTAATTCAAGACACAATTTTACACAAGCACCACTTATCAACTTTCGTCTTTACCTCTTGGAACCAAACTCAATACTAAAATTTCATATCCGTTGCCAGTAAATTATCTAAAATCAAAACTATGATCTGGTGTTGCCAAAAAAAATATCTTAATAAAGAATATTGAAAAAGGTATTACTTTAAGTTTAAATCGTCTGCTTTTAAAAGTAGAATAGGTAATGTCTTAAATAAAGTATCACATTAGATTAAATCGTTTGCCTTTAAAAGTCGAACAAATAAATCTTAAAAAAAGTATCACATTAAATTAAATTGTCTGCCTTTATAAATTGGACAGATAATATCTTAAAAAAGTATCACAATCGTTTGTTTTTAAAAATTGAATATGTCACAATATATATATATATATATATATAACTAACAAAAGTTAACATGTCAGTTTCGTGTAATGGCTGAATGATTTTCTAATAACTGAAACGCGAAACTGCCAAATTATTAGCATACTTACTTTTCTCTACTGATAGCTTTTAAGCACATAAATTTATCATCGATTTTATTATTACTTACAATGATCTCAATTATTTTGAACCTGAAAAGACATTTTTCAAATGCAAAAGACTTTTCCAACTGAATTGGAGACTACAGAGGACAAAGTAGTGGGCTAGGCATTCTTAATGAAGAGATTTTGATTTCTCCACTGGAGATTTCAAGCCATTAATATTAAAAGGGGAAATTTATAAGGTATCCTACTGCATTCTGACACATTTTACTGAGTAAAATAATTTATTTGAGAAATTAAGTTTTGAAATATTTCTGCGAAGTTCCAAATATATTTTAAAATACATTTGTTTGGATGTTGATTTTATAGGCAAAAATTCTCCTAACTTAGATTGTTCCAAAATAATGTCGAAAAAAGTTTAATTTTTAGGTTCCAATTTTATAGTTTTAAATTATGAACTTCAATTTTCCATTACTTTGATTATAATTTCATTTTGCTTTTACTAGAAATTAAATAAAAAAATGTATTCCGTTAAAATGTAGTTTTGGATTATACATGAGAGAAAATTAATTGACAACAAACTGTTTGAGCAACCTAAGCAAATTTGGAAAACATTTTGAAACTTCCGTTTAACAGTAATATTTTTATTCAGTTTGATTTGATGAATTTGAATGTCCTGATTTATATTATAAAAGTTATCAATTTAAGAAAACAATAAATGTTATATTTTAAATTAATAAAAGTTTCTTTGTATAGTAATGGTTATATCCATTTCAATTGCTGCATTTAATATAATAAACTCTGAAGTATCAATTTTCACAAAAATCGTCTTTTATTATTCATACATTACAAGAATTTGTTTAAAATGAGTGATTGCAACTTTCCGAAAAAATTAAATACCAATTACTGGAATATATAATTAGTTTAATTATATTAATTTTATTGATACAATTTAACTAACCATACTTTAAATTATATTTCTCATATTGGTATACTTTTTTTGTATTTATTTCTTTTTAAAACACAAAAAACTTAATATGCTTTTCATTATCTTTTAAAATTTACTTTAGGATATATATTTTTGTAGAGTTTTTCTTAATGGTTTTATAATTTTTTAAAATTATTATCCTAATTTCTTTTTCATAATTATATATATCTTAGGTTATAAAGGATATAAACAAACAAAAATAGAAAGGCTTATTATATATGTAAATGTTTCTATTTTAACTGATATATTACCAGCTTATGAAATTATTTTTGAGAACATTTTACACAAGTTTCAACAAATCATTTATAACTTAGAGAAGGGTAACTAAGAAAATGTTTCAGTCCCAAAACAGACATAATTAATAAATACATGTTTAGACAAATCAAAATTCTTTTTTTTCTGCTATGAATTCTTTTATGCTTCGTAAATATATTTGATTCGTTTAATTCTAAAATTGGATAAGTTTCTGTAAAAAGTAGTATTTTTACAGTTTTTTTTTTATTTCCGAAGTTTTCTCTAAAATGTTTAACTTAAACCAAAGGTTGAAAGAAAGAGAAAAATTCGTAAATTTCTACAATACCAAATATATGCTCCACCACAAAAATACTCTAGTGTTTTTGCTGTTTACTTACTGTATATTATGACCTAGAGAAGTTATTTTAGTTCAGTACAGTGAGTATGATTTAATATTTGCTTTCGTATTTAATATTTCTTTCATGCCTATATTTACAATGAAAGAAAGGTTATATGAGTTCCTCAAATTATGACTTAGGAGCTTCTTTTTTAAGTAAAAAATGCTATGTCTGAAATGATTCATCGTTTAAAAGTTTTCCTTGACATATCAAAAGAACTAAAATTTCCTTTCCACTAGATACTAAGCACGTGATTGATTAGACGCAGACATCAGTTGTCCCTTACAGTCTCATTTCTGACTTAAAATAAAAAATACTGTTTTTCATTTAAGAACACTAAAAAGATAAATATCATAATGTCCATTATTTTCAAAAGAAAAAAAATTAGGAAATTTCTTAGATTTACAATTAAAGAGAAAAAAAATGAGAAAACGATTGAAAGATAAAATAATTGAATGTATGAAACAATAAATTCTTTACTCAAACGGAAATAGAAATAAGATAATAGCCCAGATTTATTCTTTTAAAAACATCCATGCTATTAAAAAAATTTAAACTTTAAAAAACACTTTTTCTCAATTCTCAGTTGAAAGCCTATTTGAGAATTAATTATTGAAATGAAATAATTAGACATTTTCTTTGTAAGGAAAAAATTGCACGTTATTTTTATTTGGAATTATTTCCAGGTCTTTTGTTATGATGTCAACTTCTGACACGTAAAAATACTTGCGTGCCTTGCTCTGCTTGACTTTTCTACATTCTTTAGTAAGCACTACACTGCCCCATTTCTATCGTCGGATAAATTGCTTTCATGAAGAATAGCACCCAACAATTCATTAATAAAGCAATTTAAAAAAATTAATGTCATCAGTTATACAGCTACCTCTGAAAGAAAACCCAAATTATTGTGGGAGATTTACAGTTATTCTATAGGATTCCAACCGTGCCTTATTCGGTCTGATCACCAATTTTTTTTAAATTAATTCCCACATCACAATGCCGTAGACTACATGAAAAAAAGCGAAAATTCTTAATTAATATCTGCCTTCACCGATCGCCATTAATAAGGAATACATGATAAAAGCAAGTATCTATGAATAAAAAATATATTGATTAAATGATCTGCATACATAAAGAGTGATATAAGAATCTACATAAACTAAAAGTGATGGAAGAATTTTCATAGAATATGAAGTTATGTAGCATAGAGGTTATTCCAAAAGTCAGTATCCAACAAACTTCAAAAATAAATAAATGCTACAACTCATTCAGAAATATGATGTGTGGGATAGAGACAGTCCATTTTCAGACCCCCTCAAGGAGCAAAATTGTAGAAAATTCTTCCATTCCTGTGAATTAGATTTAGCCCAGAATGAAAAGTGGACTTCAATAGAAAAAAATAATTACACTGATTTTACGAGTAATTAACTAAAGTTTTTTTACTATAATATATTGTTAAAATAAAATAAAACTGAATTTGTGATTTTATTACATGCAATAACTGTATAAAACTGTATAGTAAATGTAGCATACACACACACACACATATATATATATATATATATATATCTATATATATATAAGCGAAATACCACTGACTGACTCATCACGATATCTCTAAAACTATACAACCGATTGACTTGAAATTTGGTACAGTTACTCATTTTGCGATGTAGACGCTCACTAAGAACGGATTTTACGGAATTCTAATCCAAAATGTAATTTTCATCCGTTAATCTTTTTTTATCCATTGCTTATGTCATTTTTGGCGACTTTATCGCTAAAAATGACATGACCGACGCCAAACGGAATAATATTTTTTTTTATATGTATACTGTGTATTGCTACCAATTAAGTTTAATTGGCGAGATTTGCGCGTGCGAAATGGAAAATACCAAATAATTTAAAATTGATGCGCTGATGGAGGATGGATTTATCACCAAATCCACCGCCACCACAATATCTTCCACCGCCAAGTCAAAGCATTTCAATGACCTTGCATTGTGAATTTTAAAAAGCTATACTATGGTAACCCCAGCTAACTTCCGCCCGCTTTGCTCAGCAATAATTTTTTATTGTTGTGGAACCTAGACATTAAATTCATGAGAAAAGTATTTTATTATTAATAATGATTGATAAATTACATTTGTAAATCTAAAAGCAATCTTACGAAGATATTGAAGTTGGCTTTTAGCAAATAAATAATAATGGTATGTTATTCATGTCATTGATAAAAAAAAAATAAGTATGTTAGCTGTCAAAATATTTATTTTGATGTACGCATTAACTGTAACCTAATGTAAACATTATGCAAAAGTTTTGTTTTTGTATTTTGGCAATTTTAAGTTTTTGGTTTCTAGGAAATATACGTTTTTGTTTTTTTAAAATGGCTGGATATTTTACTGTTTTCAGAATACAGAATTATTTTTAATGATATGATTTTTTAAGAGCAATTCTGTCTATTCAAATGCAGATTTTAGATATGCTGCTAGCGTAAGAGTTATCCCTTTGTAAAACCCTTTGTAAAAAGGATAACGCAATACGGGTGACTTTTTGCTAAAAATTTTTATTATACTTTATCTTTTTGTAAGTATTTTTTGTTGAATTTTTAAATAATTTGATTTTAAAAATTAATTATATTTTTTAACTTGAAATGTATTTCATTGTAGGTTAATACAAATTGATTTTTCATATTTACTTTTCAGTTATAGTTTTTAATAATGGATGTTGAATATATTTGGATAGATGGAATACCTACTCCTTTCAAAGTTTTTAAAATTCTTGGCGACGGAGCATGTTTATTTTCGTCTCTGTCTTTGCTGGTGTTCGGTGACATATCGATGGCGTATAAAATGAGAAATATTATCGTTTCTCACATGTTTAACAACTGGTATCGGTTTAAATGCTACACTCAAATGCTATCTGGCGCTCCTTATAATACTAACGATTTATATTTTACCGAAAGATGTAAACCAAACACGTATGGATCTATTTGCGAAATTATGGCGGTGGCAGAGCTATTTCCCTATCAGTTCGAAATGTATCAAGGCGTCTGCCTTATAGCTTCTGTTGGTGAAACAATTCAGAGAAAAAAAAAGATTACGTTTTACGGGAAACTATAATAGTGGACATTTTGATGTTTATATTGAAATAGTTGGATTGACAAATAGAAGTAAAGTTAATCTTGGTGATGATAATGTGAAACAAAATGAAGAAAATGTGTCATCTTTAGTGTTTCAGCCTCAAGAAAATGTATCTATGCTATTTTCAAAGACTCAATCAATATCTAACACTAATTTATCAAGTTCAAGTGAATCGATTATTAATGATATAATATATCTTCAATTAAATAAAGGTAAAAAAAAAAAGAGGAAAATATTCGCAAATTCAATTAGATATGAACAACTAAGACACGCTGCTGAAAGTATACTCAAAGTCATCTTGAAATACATAGAGAAGCTGCTTCAAAATATACTAAAAGCCATCCTGAAGTACATAGAGCAGCAGTACGAAAATACTTTTCTAATACCCCCCCTGTGAATCAGGCAGCTGTAATTAAATGCAATGAAAAAAGATCAAAAGTTAAATTAGTGCCTTGGAATTTTAAAGCTTTGGTTTTAAATATATATAACAGATATTGACTATTCAAATGATAAAATTGCCAGTATCGGAAAAAGTTTGTCCTGTTTGAGGTGCCATGCTTTAAAATTGATAGAAGAACCTCCAGGAATGTGCTGCAGCGGTGATCAAGTCCAAATTCCTGCTATTAGATCCTATCCTGAACCTTTGAATAGTCTTCTTAACCATAAGGATCACCTTTCAGAACATTTTCTTTCTATAATTATTTTGAATCAAGGTCAAGTGACGAGGACGACAACTGTGCTGGCACCCCCCTCTCCTAACATCCACACCACACCACGGGAAGACTTTGGGTCCCGACAGATTTAACGTGCATCAGCCTCGGCTTCACGGCGGGTCTTTGGCGGCCAAGGATCGAACCCGCGACTGAACGAAAACCACCGGCCACGAATCCGAAACCTTTCCCACTAGGCTACCTAAAGATTGGTACGTCAATAATGTTGTTGCGTAATTTAAATCCTCCTAAATTATGTAACAGCACCAGACTCAAAGTGAAAACTCTAAAAAAAACGTTATAGAAGCGACTATTTTTACAGGAAAGTATGAGGGTGAAAATATATTCATTCCAAGAATACCATTAATTCCATCAGATTATCATTTTGAATTTAAGCGTTTGCAGTTTCCAGTTAGACTTTGCTTTGCGATGACTATCAATAAAGCACAAGGGCAGAGTTTAAAATTAGCTGGTGTAGATTTACAAAGTGTCTGTTATTCACATAGTCAGTTTTACATGGCATGTTCAAGAGTTTGTTCACGTGAAAATCTAATCAACCGTCAACCAGAAAAACGAACGAAGAATGTTGTCTACAGAGATGTTTTGGAAATGTAGGCATATTACTTCATATTTTTCTAATATTTAACTATTTCTAAAATTACAATAAGATAAAATAATAATGAATGTAATAATTAAGATAAATAAATTGACATAATAAAAAATAAAAATGTAGTTGTCACTCTCAAAAATTGCCATGCATTCAAAATAAAGACAATAGAAATGTAATACACACAAAAAAAATTGTTTCAACAGGTTTAAAAAATAAAAAAATATATAAAAAAATGTATTTTTATTTTTATGTTGGCAATTTTTACATGGTTTTGGCCTACTGGAGACCCGCCATGTAGAATAATGGGAACACATCGCACTACACAGTACCTCACCGGTGATGCGGAATTCTGTTCAACGACAGATTTACGGACTAAATTACATTTTCATTGATGAACTATTAACACTTAAATACTTTTTTCATATTTTTGAAAGTCGTGAATAACCATTATTACAGACAATCAATTTCTAAAATTTTTAAATTCAGATTATGATTAAATTGAAAAATTTCTTGATATTTTACGTATAGGTTCCAAAATATAATATTATCGTCTGCCCAGCGAAGCGGGCGGGTATCAGCTAGTATATATATATATATATATATATGTGTGTGTGTGTGTGTGTGTTGGAGAAATTTCGGAAAGAAAGAGAAGAATTTAGATAAGGTTGTTTTTTTTTTTATTTCAGCATTTAATTAAATGAATATAAGTGTTTTAAGAACTCTATTGAATTATATGTTGTATATTATTCCACATTTTGAGTTGATTCTGTTTTAAAAAATTTGTGTATCATAATCGTGTAATTTTACTGCGTTTAATATTTGCTGAAATTTCCGTAAATTAGTTTTACTTTATCTATTAATGTTGTGAAATATTTTGGAAAATGATTAGAAATAGTACTTTATTTTGAATGTAATATATCGTATAGTTCAGAATATTACCATAATGACACTTTATTATTAATATTTTGTATTCTTAATTATATAAAAATAATAAGAACAGAGACCAATACTGGATATAAAAACGTTTATCCCATGTTTGAACTTTTTACCGTTTTAGATTAGTTATTAAAATTACTATGCAATCTGTTTTGAGCTTTGCTTTGTTTATTTGAGGGTATCTTAAGAAGGGTTATTGTTTTGATCTGGTCAAGCATCACGTTGTAGGACCCGTAGGGAATGTTCATTTGATAATATTCATGTTTTCTTTATGTTAAGTATAATAAATAATGAGATATTTTCTTAAGTTTCGGAACATCGTTAAATTTTAATTTACAATTTCGATTATTCTAATTAAATACAATAATATTACTTGTTTCTAGAGTTACTGTAATACGGTATTGAACGAGTCATAAATGGGGCTCATTTTAAATATATAAAACGGAAAAAATTCAAATAAATCAAAAGTAGTTTATAAATTATTTGTAGATTTATACTCTATCTCTCTTTCTCTGTAGAAGAAGATTGAATAAAAGATACTTCAAATTGTACTGAAAGGTTCAGTTCTACATACATAAATTTTTGATGATCTGGTATAAAGAGCCTGATGAAAGGTTTCGTAGTAAAAATTGAGGTACGAATAACGAATTTCTGCATTGATATTTTCAAATTACGAGCGATGAATCTAAAAATTAGCAAATTCAGGCTTTCAGTAAACATATAAAACAAATGATTAATATCATATTATCCGACGGAAAGCATATTTAAATGTAATGCAAAATATTTACAAAGACATATATGTGTAAAAATTGCTTTCTGTAGATTTGGAAATATCAGCAATGAAGCTGCATATTCAATTTAAAATATTATATTTATTAGCAATGAATCTAAAATATCTAAAATACAACATGAATTAGAAAGCGAAATTCATTAAATATAACTTATATTAATAAATATCTTAATTAGTTGTATATAATAGTATCGATGAATTTATTTTCGATTATGTCGTTCAAGTTGGAGAAATCGTATAAGAACATCGATAATTATAAGTGTAATTTCATTGTAAAATTAGTAGTTTTTTAAAATAACCATACAGTCAAAATCGCAATCTTCAGAATTCCTTACAAGAATTTAAACAGTATAAAAATAGATTGTAATTGTACCATATTATAAGACTTTGAACAAAAGCTGTAACATACAAAAATAGTACCAAAATTATTATTTTTTCATTTAACTAAAATTATTATTTTTTCATTTAACTAAAATTATTATAATTTTATGCATTTGCATTTATTTTGTTATTATTATCAAGTATTTCTGTTTATTAGTTGAAAGAAAATTCCAAGATATTCTAGAAGTAAAAAACTTTTCAAACTTTTAAGTTCCTTTAACAAGTGTTCAATTTATTCAGCATTACCTTTACCTCTTGTGCATTTTATTCAAGGGAGTATTGAACGAACTTTCTTATTTCCATCTCACTTATTTATATAAAAAATAGCATTAAGGAAGAAAAAGAGATAAAAATCTGAATCATGCGAAACTTTTTTGAATAACAAACAACCAATTCTTTGTTTGGTATATAACTTTAGGATAAACAAAAAACAAATTCTCTTTGGAGAGTTCATTTTCCTGAAAAATGCTTTTACTCATTTTGTACTTAACCGGGAAAAAATGCATTCTTATTATATATTTTTCCCTAATTTCTATGAAAATATGCATCTAGATTAGGAAAAAATATTTCGATGATAGTAATAGCCTGAAGAAACTAGTTCAACATTTAAGAGAGTATGAATATACTTTATGTTTTTACTACATTTCTAACAAATAAATTTATATAAATATAATTTAATTCCTACAGTACGATAAATATAATCTGATGCTTCTTTTACTTTATTTGTCCAGAAACTATTTTTAAGAATATTAAAAAGTTTATGCAAGTTATTTGATATAATGCATGGGATATTCTAAATATTAAACTGCTAAAAATAATATCATCTGAAAAAGTATCAGTTGACTAACTGAAAAGAATAGTTTCATTATATATCTTGCTGGATATCATTATAATGAAAACTTTTCAATATGATTTATATTTCCTAACTGCAACCATTCCATATAACAAATTAGCCTCTCTAAAATTCACAGGATATTAATATTCCTTATTTTACGTTTTTGTTTTTATAGAAAATATTAAGAAAATCAGAAATTTTAATATTCAATATAATAAAAAAGATAAAAATACGAAATATAAGAATAGTATACATATGTCTTAAGATTTCGCATAAGTTAGTATCTTTTCTTCTTTTTGCTGCTCATGATTTTCATTTCAAAATATATTAAATTTTAAGGATCAAATCCTCAGCATTTTTTTTCCTAGATAATTTTATTTTTCCCCTATATTTTTAACATTTATGTCGTCTAGAAAAATTTTGCTTATCAAAAATTTCAACTTTCTGTCTCTCCTGCCCTGCGTCATTAGTTTTACATATTTGTTGTTGCGGAATCATCGTTAGAATATTTTACGTCTTTCACGTTTTGAAGTGGAAATATATTGAATAAATCGAAAATAAAAATGAAAATATGTTACTATTTATTTTTGCACTTTAAGAAGTCATAAGTCTATGGAAGGAGAAATATTTATTAATTCAAAATGTTGCACTTCTGTGTTTCTGAAAAGAGAATTGGAAAAAAAAATGAACTTAACAAAGTTCCAATATCCATAGACTTAATTGACCTCCGTAATAAACACCATTTAAATATTAAACGTGAAATCAAAATATTATTTCTAACATTTTTATTAGAAAATGTTTTCTACCTACACTCTTCATTAATAATAAATCTGACAATTGTTTCACAGATAATCAAGAGAAGAAGGCGTTTATTTTGAATTCTTTTAAAATATGTTAAGTATGTAAATTTGTGGCCCTTATAGAATAGATCGCGGACTTGCGGCCGGCATTTCGTCTCGTCGTGGGTTCGAATTCTGATGTCACTAAAGACCACCGTGAAACGGAGAAAATACACGTTATAGCATTCGAGGTTTGTGTGGAAGTTTGATGGAGGAGGTACCAGCTTGGATGTTTAAAGAAACTTAAGTTGGAGATTTGTACCTTAAACGAAAGCTTAAGGTTTAAATAAGAAAATTATCACAGTACCCACTACAGGAGAGAAATGGAGCTAATGATAAAAAATCGTAAAAATTTTAAGAAAATCAAGGGATAAAAAAGAATTTACAGTTAATATGTTTCAAATCACTCTTAATAAAATTAAAAGGAAATTCTGAATGCAGACTAATTTTTTTAAGATTTCCACAAGTTAATGTTAAATTTATGTTTTTTAGTCACAAGTATATTATACATTATATAACGCAATATACGGTTATAAATTATGTTTCTAAAATATTCAGGTACATTCATCTCTCCTATAAGGTTTCTTTATGAATCACAAAAGAAGAAAAATCTAACTTATACATATTACATGACATTTTATTATCTTGCATTTAGAAGCACATTTTATTACAATTATAGTATCATAAGTTTGCAATAAATTTAAATATCCTGGGTAATAAAATAAGAAAAAGTATATTAATTTTTAAAACTAATTTGAAACTAAATAACATTATCAATGTATCTAAACATATTAAAACTACTATAATAATAAAACTTAATGTATTAAAAATGTTAATTAAAATTACCTGAGCAATTCTTGCAGGCATACTCGTCGTGTCATATACCTTTAAGCCGTTTGTATATCTTATGATTAAAAGTATGTTACTTTCTTTTAAAACTAACATAACTAGGTATTTAAATTTTTTATAAGCATTGACTTATTAATATTAAATCTCTCATAAATCTCTTTCTTTTTAAAAAAATTACCAATTTTCTTATAAAATACAATAATTCTATTAGAAACTCTTTCCTGACTTTTATTCATTTTCTCAAGAATTTATGACTTTCAAGAAGCGTATTAAATTAGTGTATTGTATTTTTGAGTATTATAGCATAACTGTCAGGTACTCTGCATATATAAATAATGATAAATATGCCCAGAATATTGATAATAATTCTTTCAGCTTTTTCACAAATAAATATCGTCATTATTACTGATACGTGGTTGTTTTCACTATCAAGAAACAAGTCCCTTTATACTCCCTTTTGGACAATTTGAATCTGCACATAAAAGACCCGAATGGGTCATTCAACATTACATTCTTATAAGTGTGCATCTCTATTTCAGCTGAAAAGGGTACTTTCTTCCTTTATGTGGTTGTCCTTCAATTGTCCTCGTGGCACATTTAAATAAGAAGTTCGCCAAGAACTTAGTACGTTCTCCCACAACATTAAACATTCCTCCCCACATTTAAAAAGGTAAATTAACACAGACATGTCACGCGAGCCTCATGTAAAACACCTACATTCCTGTACAAGGATAACTTCAACGATGGAAACACCACTGTCATCCTCCTCCAGGTACGTTAAATTAAGTTACGCGTATTTTTATCCTTTTTGCTTAAATATATCGAATGCACCAAATGATTTGATTATTTCATTTCAGATGTTGTTCCTAATTTTATTTCTTAACTCTCATCTATGATCGGAGCCTTTTCTCTTCACTATACAATCATATTTTCGGCCTAGTTGCTTAATCATTAATATATCAATCTTAGGATTAACAATTTAAAATAAAAGTCTTAATTCAGAGAGAGGTTTCTGTATCATCATTTATATATGTTTCTCTGAAGTTCATTTTTATGATATAATTCTTCGAAAAATTAATGAAATATCATGAAAATAGAGATTATTATTAATTTACTTCTAGAATTTAATGAAACTGAGCCACTATATATAACACATATTAAGGTATAAAATAAAATGTAAATAAAATGTCAGACATTTTATGGTTCTTTAGAACATAGCACATGTATAAATTTAACAAATGAAATGAGATGGATCGGTATGGGAAATATATGACAAATGTAGAGCAGGATGATTCCTAGAAGCAACTCTACATATACAGTTATGTTTGATTTTGTCAAATATGGAATCTATAAATTCGTTTTAAAGTGAGAGTTATTGCTCTTTTAGAGCAGTTGTATGTGGCAGAATTTTGAGGAAGAGGAATGTGAACAGCAACAAGTCTTCCTAAAGGAACTCACACAAGTTCAATAGGATTCAAATCCAGTAACCAAACTGACCAATCCAAGAGCTGAATAGTTTGGTTCTGAAGATAATTTCCCATGATGCAGGCTAGTGTTATCAATTCGGCCTAGTGTTTTTGTCTTTTAGCAGGAAATCACCACCTTTTGAAGCGGCTTGTGGATACAAAAAGGTATATAAAAAGACATTTCTGCAGACATGAGAATTCATGGTTCCACGTAAAAGAACAGGGAGGTCTGTGCGTTTCTGTACAAAGATACCATTCCAAACATAATCATTGCCTCCTCTGAATGAATTTCTTTCAAGGATGTTTCATGTATGATAACGTGTTACCTATTCTCTGAAAATAGATTAAAGCAAAACTATCACTTTAAAAGATAAGCATGAATTCATTTATGAAAAGAGCATACCTACATTGTACGGCAGTAGGAAATGTATTAAAACAACCACTAATCTATCAATCTTAATTCAATGGAAATTAAATTATAAATTGAAGGGAAGCTCTTAAGCAAATAAAGATAATTACAGTTAATAAAAAAACAGGGGGGAAAAGACATTCCAAAATGCCTTAAATAGATTTAATGAAGCGTTACGGTCCATAATTTAGAAATATATATATATGGGGGAGGGTGTTCGTCTGTATGATATTTCAGAAGTTTTGAATGTTTGCTATGTAATAATTGCTAAGAAGTTAATTTACAATATTGATATCTTCAATTAATAAATATACTTTTTTCATTATAATTTTGAGAGCTGTTTGTATCTAAGTTTAATCCATCTTGGTTCTAATAGTTTGTTTTGCAAAGTTATTTACTAAGCTGGATGGCTTCCACGAAACAGTATCCAAAGACAGATGAAGTATTTTGTACTGATTTATTTCCAATTATATAGAATAAAAATTTAAACGAAATTAACAACAATATCAAAAAATTCAAAAGCTAAATTTAAATTAGGAAATTAAAACAATTTTTTAATGAAAAGAAACATATAATCATAAAAAAAATTATTACTTAGTCTTAAGAGCAAAGTTATTTTGAAAGTAAAGTTTAAGTACAAACACACACACACAGATATATATATATATATATATATATATATACGTGTGTGTATGTGTATGTATCTATATATTATGTATATAACAATGTATTTAATTAATAATATTAATGAGACATAATTTTAAATTCTTCGAAATTAAATTAAATTTTAAATCATGACAAAAAAATCGAATTAAAAAATTATTAGAACTGAAAGCAACAAACACTATAATTAAAAAAAAACAGTTAATTATTAAAATAACCAAATAAATCGATATAAAAATATTTTCCAAAATTAAAAAAAAAAATCGAGATATTATAACGAAAAAAAGCAATAATTATACTGAAATAAAATAATACATAATAACTGTAATGTAAAACATATATAAACCATTAATTAAGAATTAAAACATGTAATTAAGTAGAAATATGTTAAGACATAGAAAATGTGATGAGAAAACATATCAAATCGGAATTAATAAAAACAAAAATGGAGACAATATATTGTCCTATATTTTGAATGGTAAAAAATTGTTCAAATTAAATTAACGGACCCAAACGTTAGAAATTCATTTATGACATAATTAAAAATATTTTATGTTTGTATTAATGTGTACATATTATTTGTAATTTATTCTTATTTACTTAGCTCTTGATGTATTTGCTCCTTTTTTCATTTTTATAATAGGAATAACTGTACGTTTCAGGAATTTTTATCATTATTGATCCATACCTGTGATCATATTACATATATATATATATACATACATATAAACCTATATAAGTAATACATACATATTTATATACATACATATAAACCTGTATAAGTAATACATACATATTTATATACATACATATAAACCTGTATAAGTAATACATACACACACAAACACACACACACACAAACACACACACACACACACACACATATATATATATATATAATATAGGCATTGAAATATAAATTATTATTATTAATTTGTCTTAATTAGTTTAAATGTTAGTTAATGAAATTAGTAGAGTAATTAGCTTTCAGGCAATTAATGATAAACTTTTTATAATTAATAGTAATTAGTTTAATTTAACTTGCTGAATTATTATTTCTAGTTAAAAAATAAGCTATAATAATTCTAAAAATAAAATATATTACATTTTTAAAAGTGTAATAAACTCTAATGTTCCTAAAAATATAATAAATTCTAATATTTCTAAAAATATAATAAATTCTATTTTTTCTGAAAACGTAATTAATTCAAAAAATTTTAAAAATATAATAATTATAACATTTTTAAAAATATAAATATATATCTAGCAACTCAAGAAAGCTAACTTATTGATATGCAGTTTAAAATTGTTTTTTTCCATAAAAATTGCTAGTAACTTATTATTTATAAAATTTAAATGTAAGTTTAAATATTCTTTCATATTTACTCATAGTTTGAATTAGATTTACATATGAAGGATAAAAAGATAAGCTAGTCTTTAGTTTAGAAGGCAGTGCAAGTAGTTTTAGAATATATTTGTATATAAGTTTTCAAATATTTTATCTATATATAAGCTTATATCTAAATATAAGTTTTTATGATTACATCTATATTAATATTATCTATACAATTATTTTGTAATAAATTAAGTAAATATTTTCCAAACTATTATTCCTTGGAAAATTAATTAACATTATATTCCTTATAAATAACTAACAATACTTAAACTAGATCATCTATGTTTATCGAATTAAAAAGATCTTCAAAATCGTAAATGTTAAGAGCAAATAAATCTTTGTATTTCATTTCCTTAATGATATCTGTACTATTTATTTACAGCAAATTTATAACATTCATTTAAATTTTCTTCTAAAATATTTTGTTGCAATTAACCTGATTTTGTAATGCAAGTATTGCAACTATTAGTGTGTGTTCTAAATTTAAAAGGAACTTTATGAAATTTTGGAGTAATTAATCTCTGAAAGAGTTGCATTTTATTTATTTGTCAACATGTTTCTTATATAGAACTGTAACTCTATTTTTAATTTAAATTTCAGTAAAATAATTTTGTAAATAATCTTTATTCTTATCCATATATAAATTAATGATTAAATTGTAATAATATTTACACATTATTGCAAATTGCATTATTAATTTCTTCAGCAATTATTCTATTATATATTTAAATATATATATCTGTTTGTGCATATATGGCTGATAGTTCAAGTGAATGGTAGAGTTGTAAGAGATCCTTTTATGGAAAAGGAAGTAAAAGTAAACCTTTTTTCCTTCTCAATTAGAATGAAATATGTTTATTGTTTGGTCTGAAAATTGTTCGTTTTCATCTTTAATTCCCTAAAATTGCATGGGATATTCGAGCTGAAACCTGAGATAAGAAAAATTACCGACACTGTAAAAGTTACGGAAGACAGTAGCTGTGTGAAAAGTTGCGGAATTTTGTTGGAAAAATAGTGTACGAAGAAAATAATGTAAGAGATTCTTTCAACGCTATATTAATCTCAGGAAACACAGAAAGAATTTAAAATAAATAACAGAATCTGAGTAATATCTGTAGTAAAGCGTGTCGCGATAAAGTGAGAGTAGATAATGATTTATCTGATAAAGAAATACATTTTAAAGTTGAAAATTTGATTAAAAATGTAAACTTGTTTAGAATGACTGAAGAAAAGAAAAAAGTTCTTCGGAAGACTTTAGCGGAAAAGATCCAAAATTGAATTTTTCATTTATAAGATTATTTAAAATGAAAAATTCAATTATGATGGTATTAAATAAAATAAATGAAACATTTAAAATGACAAAATAAATTTTAAAAAATAATTATGAGATACGTGAGCTATTATTAAATTGAGAATCAGAATTTTTGGCTGTTGAACTATAAACGGAAATTTCAATTGATGATCTTGATGAATTGGAATCTAAAGTTGAAACACGTCAAGATTATGAAGGTAAGATTTACTTTTTGAAATATGAACTAAGTAAAAAGCTAGATAATTTTTCTCAGCTAAGGAAATGTTATCGAAGATGCAAAAAGGGAAAGGTATTGAATTGGAATGTGCTGATCATATTAACGTTTCTATTGAAAACAAAATTTACAGTTAGAATTTTCTGAACAATGTAAATATTCTATCAAGCAATAGCCAAAATTTAGGTTCCAAATATAAATATAGAAATATTAAAACGAAACCTGTACAGCAGTAAGAATTTTAACTAAATTTAGATTTAACTCTGAACTTTCTAACTTAATAATTGTTATTTGTCTGGTCGTTAAATGTATATATTTGAAAGGTTATTTAAGAAGTTAGCCGTTTTATCGCAATATGAGATCTTTCAGTCTCTCTAATGAAAGTTACGAAATGAACTTAAATATTTTAAAAATAAGCTTTAATAGATAAGAAATTATCATTTAATTACATCTTCATAGTATATCGAATATTTGATCTGTTAGAATTGCCTCTAATTTAACAGAAATGCAAATGTGTTTAACACTTTAGAGGTTAATGTAAAATCTTTTGAATACTAGGAAATAGATTTAAAAAAAAATCTTCTGTTTCTATTTGTGACAAAATTAATTCCAGGCAGTAACATGTTAGAATACAATTGAAAAGATAAAAGGGAAAGTTGTTGTTCGATTATTATATCTCAAAATTGAAATAGAAACTGGGGAAAGGAATTTTTTGAATGAAAAACAGGAAACAGAAACGTGAAGAATTTTTGAGGTATAGAAAATTTAATTGCCAAGATTATAATACGATTACGAAATAGAAATGAAAATTTCTATAGAGTCCAGAACGTTTGATGCAAAAATAAATATCGATTAGACCAAACCTCAAATACTTTTACGGTAAGAAATATCTTGCAATTTTCATAAATCAAATGATAACGTTTGGAATTAAAAACTATAATGATGAGAAGAAAAGACAAAAATTAAAGTGGGAACAGAGATGTTTTAAAATGAAATAATATAATATATAAACCTTTAACACACACTATAACTTCCATTATAACTACAGAAAAGATCTTATAAGCTGCATTGAGAACAAAAAAAGGGGTTGAGTTTGATTGTTCAGTACAATGCTACAGAAAAGGTCTGATATTGCTGCACTGAAAATAACAAATGTAGGATTCAAAATTTCAGGGTACAAGGTTCTGAAAAACTCTTGGTAGCTAGACTGAAAGAGGAATCCACAGATTTAATATATCTGCAAGCTATCCAGGCAGAATACATTAGATTCAGTTGTCTGTTGTAAGAAAATAACTCTCACAAGTTCAGGAGGGGATTTAGAATCGGAAAGACAATAGTTTCCGGGGAAAAGCAGTCAGAACTCATAAGTAGTTGGTTCAGACTGTTATCAGTGTAAAATAAGGAAGAAGGGTGTGATGGTCGAACCTGGTGCTGGTCTACTAAAACTATCGGAACCATATTTGCTGCAGCCATGTAGTATCTACTTGAGCAAGGACACCAAAATATTGGCCAAACTGATATCATCAGGATATTTAGGTTACAAAATTTCTTAACATTTTTCATATGACTTATTTCTAAAGTAGGCTTCAAGCAGAGCAGTTCTCTGCATGAATAAGAAATTTATTTTGCATAGAAGGACAAAATGTAGAAACAGTTTTTTTATACCAGAACTAGAACGCGAGGAAAATAAAAAGATAATTTTTTTTATAAAAAGAACGATAAGATATTAAAATGTCGCTAAACCTTAAAATTTAAAAGAAAAACGAAACATGTGCAATGAACTTTTAAAGTTGGACACCGACTCCGTTCATGACACTATATACATGTACCATATATTCCGGCGTATAACACCGGAGAATAACGATCCCATCTATCATTTCACATTACTTCTTCTAATTTTTAGGTATATTCCCCGTATATAACACGCACATTCTTTCTACAAGGAAACTAGAAACGTACATGTACGATTCTGTTACCTTTTGAAGTCATTCATTAGAAGAAATTTCGATGAAGTTTTCGAAATATAATATACTGAATTGAAAAGAAATAAGGGGAACAATATGCATGTGGGATAAATACCTGAGGGAGTAAATAATTCTACAGAGATGGTGGATTTTGTTCAGTGCATGTTTGCATTAGAATGTTATTTTAAATTTTAACAATTTGTGGTAAGAATGCACTTGAAGCTCATATTAATATGTAGTATTTGTAGTCAGATATTTTCCCTTTCTCCAGTCATTTGAAGCCGCGAATTTGAAGTGAACATCGAAGACTGTATTAGATCGCATTTGAATATAGCTAAATTTGTATTCCTTTTACAAGAAAATACGGGTACTAACAAATGAAATAAACATAGAGTTGGTTTTAAATGATAAAGTTATTCATCTAGCGAAATAAAACGCAAATCGCGCTGCAGCAAGGGTGTGCCTTAACATATATTAAAATACGAATATAAATAACGTATCATATTATTCGATAATAAAATTCTTAAGATTCTATGGTATAACATTTCTTTTAAATAAAAAGCATTTAGGTACATGTATAAATTTATTTCTCATACTCATCTTTCCCTTAATTTCAAAAATATCATTTTTACATTTCAGCATATAACAAGCACCACTAATTACCAATCTTATTTGTTGTATTAAAAGCGAGTGTTATGCACCGGGATATATATATATAAAGGCATGAACTTAAATATTTGACTTGTTGCTTTACTATATATACAAGCAGCACACATTATCAATATTTTTGCAAGAAATTAATGAAATATTGTCAAAAAGGATATAAAGGAGAAAGGTACAATTTTAATTTGAAAGATCAATGGCAGCTTACTGTATAATGAAATAGCATTGGAAAAAAACATACATTAAGTTTATTCAAAAAATCATTTTATATTGAATTTTCCTACTTTTCGACGTTAAAATGTGTCTGTGGTAGAAGTAATAGTCGAAAGGGGGATATAATACGTTTCAAATAGTAAAGATTCATTTCAAATTACATTAGAATAATTCTTGTTTATATTTACCTCATATGTATGTGTCTCTTTATAATTCAAATTCAATTTAAATAAAGAAACCTTCAAAAGGAATTTGTATGTTTATTAAAATATACACTTATAATTATGTATGCAATATAATTTAAGATGAACCAAAAGAAGCATCTAAGAGCAAATTATCTATGAAGCTATTTTAATATTTAAACTAAACTCTCATAAAAATATTTTCTGTGAATTGGTGAATATAATGACATGTATTTTCTTTGAGTTTCATGAAGTTAGATATTTTATTTTAAAGTAATATTTTCACAGATACAAGTTAAACATTCTTTTAAGAATTAAATTAATATGTCTATATATATTATGAAGAAGGAAAAAAAACTGAAAATTAAATATGTATTTAAAATGAAACCTTATTGAAAACAAAATTAGGTTAGAGGAGGAAAGAGAGCTTCTTTTTGAAAGTTAGTATTAGTTTTTGAAAAAATTAAATTTTATATCGATTAAACATTTTATCGTAAAAGAATGCTTGATAAAGCATGATAAGATTCTCACATAACAAGAAAAAGAAGTTTTTTAATTCATAGATCGCAAATGTCTTTAGAAATACAGTTTCAGAAAGAACGAAGTGTACATTTTTCTCATACTATTCAAGAAAAATTACTTTTCTTATTATTAAATGTATATATATTTTGAATCTCTAAGGGCAATACGGAATTTTCAAATATAGCCCAAAAACATTAGCAAAAATAGCTGTAGGAGAGTTTGAAGCCGTACAAACGAACAACATCTATGTAGATAAGAGTTTGAATTTTAAAACATATATTCTTTAATAGCGAATCTAACAAAGATTTCTTTCAAAACATGTTCAAATTTTTGAATGATTGGTTATAATTTGAAAGACCGACGTTCTGCACGCAAAAATAAAATGTGTAAGTATTATATCAGCAAATTGTAATTAAGTGTTGCTAATATCAACTTCTACAATACATTTTGTCTTAAAATACTTGCAATGTAATCCCATTATAAAAGATGTATACAATGAAATAAAAATGTTATAATATTTTTCCCCCAAATGCTGTATTTATTTAAATGCATCCAGATTTTGTTTACACTTTCTTAAGTATTTTCCAGATTTTTAATATATCATGACAAATAAGGAATTATCATATAAAATTTTAAATTTAAAACAACTTGACATTAATATTTTTTTGGTTACTTCAAACATCTAAGAATTCTGAATTTTAAAAAATCTTACTTTAAAAATATGTATTTCTATCAATATTTGTTGGTTAATTTGTAGTAGTATACATTAGAATTTCAGTAATTATATATTATTCTACGTTACTGTGCCTCTGTATGAACTAAAGTTCTTTAAATATTTTCATTAGAGTTTTCTGAAAAATTCAAGCAACTTCAGTTAAAGAAATGTTTAAAAAAAATCAGTTTTATTCATATGATGATTACTTTATTGAATACGGAAAAAATGTTTTAAAAATTAACTGTTATAAAAACTTAAAAGTTTCTTAAATATTAGTACTGTCATGAAAATATTTGTAAAACTGAATAAATAATAAGAATTATCCTCTGAAGGTTTAAAAAATAAATTAAAATTCCTGAAACACAATTTGTAATTCAGACAATTGCTTGCATAAAAATTAAAATATATGATGAAACATGTATAATATTTACCTTTCGCATTCAGTTAAACATAATCCTTTATAAATATTGAAAAGAAAGCAGTAAGAATTGTAATGTTCTAAAGTATTATTGAAAATAGCACACGTTGAATTGTGATCAAAAGAATACAATGGCTTTCTTCTAATTTAATTTTCCTTTCCTGATATAACAAATTTTTAAAACAAGAATAATTTTTTTAAACCTATAGCACATTTTTTTTTGTCTGCAATTACTATTTTAATTTCTTTTGATAAATATTCTGGGAAAATAATTATAAATCTTTATGCGGTCGTTTTAAAAATAGTTTCAATTAGATAAGCTCATTGTAATTTCTGTTAAATCGTGTTTATTTCATGTAATTACTGAACTTCTGTTTAAATAGCCTTTTCTACTTCCAACCAAATATTCAATTCTTTAAATGTTTATTATTGATATCACTGTACTTCCTTTAAATTTATACGTAGTGTGGAGCTAATTTCGAAAAAATTAAAAGTGCTCGTCATATATAACTCAAACTTAGTTATACTGCCTGTTTAAACATTAAATGATACAAAGCACATTAAATAATCTATACCCCACTGTAGTATCAAAACTCTGTAAAATGTCAAGAATAAAACATAAAACAGTTTATGGTATATCGATTGCAGGAAAATGCAAAATCGATTGCCTAACAACTTTAATAACAAATTCGGAGAGGAAATAACGTTTAAATAGTGGAAATCTTCTCTTGGGCCACATTAAGAACTTTCAAGTTTGGAGGACTTCCGGACATTTTTATTTGCAATCTCAGTGGTTTTAGTCAATTAATTCTCAAGTGAGAGGGGGGAGATTATTTTTAGTCATTATTTCAGAACATTCATTTAATGAAAGCTTCTTATTGTTTTTGTTTCATGAAGCATATACATTCATCTTCTTTCATAGCGATATTCTGTCGCCATAAATGAAGAAATTAACAGTAAACAAATTCCACACCTTTTTAAAAATTGTTCTTTCCGTGGAAATATATTACCCATTATTTGCGATAATAGTTGGTGACTTTTGGAGAATCTGAGAAGATATTAAGAATTAACGGTATTGTATTTAGACAAAGAAGTATTCAAACTTATTATATTTAAATTTGAAGAGCGTAGTTGGCGTTGAAAAGAACATTAGGCAAATATTGTGTCATGTACAGCGAAAAAAAAATTATTATAAATTTATTGTTTATATTTCTTCACTAATTTTTAAATTAAATAACTATAATGGTCTCATTTTTTCGTTAAGTATCAACAGTTTGGAAAATATTTTATGATTTCAATTGATTTGAAAATTTGGATTACAAACTGAAAACTTTCTCTAAGTCTCTTTACGTTGGATATTATTGTAAATATCACAAGTTATCTCTATTTAAGTATATATTGTGATGTATAAAATGTATTCTTTTATATTAATTCAATCTTATAATTACAATGTTCTAAATTATAGATAGCAATTAATGTTGGTTTGTTTGGTTTTAAAAGTTATATATTGAATTAAGCTCTTGTAAAAATAAGATAGTGATTATTAACTTATTTAGAAATGTTACAGTGACCGACAAATTCAATGATGACCACTTATGGAAATAAAAGACAAGTGCATGATACAGTCGTGAGTTCGAAAATGAATTTTCAAACTGGCAACCTATTTCTCACAGACGATTCAAGAAATTGAAAGCCATCATCCACGGACGATGCTGCCTCAGTGATTAATCAAAGTAGAGAGATTCATCCTATTAGACGAAGAGTAACCATATAAGTTATCGTGAAGGAAAATGATTGTAATTACTGAAGTGAGTGGAAAATTATTCACGAAGAACTGTTAGTCAAAGATGTCAGCATTCTATTTTCCATGATTACCGACTCCATTTCAGAAGCAAACACGGCACAAGCTGTAAAGATAATTGTTGAAATTCTTGGATAGCAAGTAGCTAGGCGATGGAGCTAGACGATGATGACGTTTTGCTAGTCTGGTAACTACGGTAGAATATTATAGATAAATGTTGAGCCCACAGTGATGATCAAAGAGGAAGCACAGCACCTCCGCTTCCTCCAAGAACGCTAAAATGTAGAAATATCATGTTATTTGGGTCTTTTGCATGGAAGAAAGAGGGAGGATAGGTATAGAGTCATTTTAACAGACTTCCTGGAGAAAGGCGAGATCAACGTTAAAATCTAATGTTGCACACTGCTTTACATAGTAGGTGATGCTCTGACAAGAAGAAAGGGTGTGGTTTGATAACCAATGTCATCCGTATCTTACTAACAATACATCGAATTGCACATCTCAATAGGAGGTTGAGGAAGCAAAGAGATTTGAAACCTCGCCACTTCAATCATTTTCTCTCAATTTCTTACAAAGAAACTTTTTCATACTCCTAGATTTTTAAATTGGATTTGACACAAATGACATTATACAAGAGGTGGAACAATGAGTTTTGAAGCAGCTGTTCAGTTCAACACTGATGACCTTCGAAAGATCAAGAAACCAAGAAACGCTTGAAGAAATATATAACTCTGGATGGTGACTATGCAAGGATATCTAAATAATATATATATATATATATATATATATATATATATATATATATATATACTTATTAGGTTTCCACTATTCCTAACGAAGGAATATTTCATTTTCTACATGTGTGGAAATAACTTAATAGTTTAATTGTTCTAGAGATGGTAAAATGAAACCTGTAGAGGTATTTTATAAATTAAAAATAATTATGCAAAAATAAAAACTTTGTCTCTGATATATATATATATATATTCTATATACACGCTATAATAGAAATTTCTATTAGAAATATTTCAGTTAAGTTCAATTAAAACAATCAGATTCCAATTGAAACAGCAGAATAAAATATAAATTTTACTGCTTTTTTGCATTTTTTAAAAAAATCTAATAGATTTATCATTTTTCACAACTCCTTTTGAAGTTGTAAAAATATTTATTTTTATCGTAAGAAATAATTTAAAAGTTAAAAAAAATATTTTATTTAAAATTTATCTTTACTGGATAAATCGCTTGTTTATTGCATGGTATTATTTATTTATTTACTAATTACATAATGAGTAATTATTTATTTACTTATTAAATAAGCTGCTTGACATATCTATGACAGTGCAAAGTAAACAATTTAGAGAAGAAATTATGAGTACTGAAAGTCTGAAATTTATTAACTTACGGATTGATGTATCCAATAAATGCGGAATTAAATTGAATTCTTTTTCCTCTATAACATACTAACGAATGGATATTCTATTCTGGAGAAACTTAACCTTTATAACTACTTTGTATTGGAAGTAGTATTTAAATCAAACCGTTCTCCTCTCAAAACACATTAAATGTCTTCAATTTTGAGTGGCATTAAGACATTTTTGCTTTCAATATTTTTAGCAAGCAATATTTATCAGTTCTCTGAGTAGAAAATTAAGTATTAAATGAAAGTGGCTTTGTTTTTGTTGTACTTTTCACGTAATATAGGAGAAATTTACTTAAAATGGAATTGCCTTTTATTATTTTTCTTTCGACATTTAATTTGAGTTAAGCATTCGCGTTTTATTTTAAGCATTATTGAAGAATCAACTGCAGAAACCCATACAATTCAATATTCCCTTTATGTGTTCTTATCCTATTGGAATTATTATTCCTTCATTCGCATAATGAGCTTTCTATTATGAGAATTTGTTGGAACTTCAAAGAGCATATGTAAACTTTTAATTCCAAGTATAAACTAGATAATTCATCTTATGTGCTTTGTATTAGAAGTAAAAAATATAAGGTCTATAATATTCCAGTTAGGATCTATTTTTTTATATTTTTAAGAAAATAAATAGTAGTTATGTTAAAATAAACAGTTTTTATAATCAAGCAAAGTGAAATTTTTTCATAAAAGAATTAAATACATTGAGAAACTAACTACACACTAAACATAATATACAAAAGTATTTTGGAATAATTGTAAAAATATTAATAATAATCCTTAACTTAAAGTACATGTTCTTAAAACATTCAGGAAATTTGCATAGAAATATGAATAAAAGAGGAAAGGAACTTGCATTATGTGATACGTTTTAATACATAAGATATAAAATGCAACTATACTAAAATTCAAACATATTTGTATAAAATAAAAGTAATATCATATAATGCCAATTGAAACACATAGTATATCCATTTGTACATGAAAGAAAAAGTTGCATGCTTTTTTATTTTAAATTCTAAGCTCCCACTTTTCCATCTAATATTCTATATATGTGTTTTTAAGTTACAAAGTTTTTATCATACAGTTTACACTGAAAAAGAATAATATTATATACATAATTCTGAATCTATTTTTATTACTTAGTCTTCAATTTCAATTTCTTTATCTTTGTAAGTAATAGTTTAGCTGATATTGGGAGTGATAATACAAATTCGAATGGGATATTTTGATAAATATAAGAGAAAAATACTATCAAATATTTTATTATATTCACTACTTATAAAGTACTTCAATTCATATTATATTTTCAAGTAATATTATAAATATTAAACACTTTTATTTAAGTAAAGTTCAAGTTTATTTTATGTTAACGTTAGGTGTCATATTTTCTGTTTGAGAAGATGAGAATTTAAATTAAATTTTTTTACTGAATAATTTTTAGACACTCGATACTCTAAAGAAATGTTCTAGTAGGAATTATAACCCAGATGGTTCAGGTTTCCGTAAATATTATCACGCATTTAATTATTTGTCAAATTGCTGGAAATACAAAATGTCGTTAACCTTTGGTACTTTAAAAAGGCACATATACTCATTCTTTAAAAATAATATTTCTTTAATTTAAATGTGACGGATGAGTGTAATGTATAGTTGTATAAATGTTAATTATAAGTATACTTCCACGAACCAGCAGTGACTTTTTCTTAAATTTTCTTTTATTAGCAAAATTTTACAGATTTTTTGATGGGTATTGGAAAAAAGATTAAGTAAAGTTATTTTGGTCTTAGCAACAAGTTTGGAAATTTCGGTGCCAATGGAAGAGTCACGGAAATGTACAAATTTTATAGATAACCCTAAATGAGAGAAAAGTTACAAAGCGATAGATTTTTCTGGAATTTCCCCTGGAAACTCACACTTAACCAGAACAGCTATAAATACATGAAAGCTCAGAAATGAGTCATTCAATTTTTAAGTGAAATGTATTACCCAGGGGTTTTGTTTGCAGTATGATTCAGTAACTTAGTGAGCGAACGCTACTGTACTATTACGGTTATTACTAGTTATTTGCTATCTGTTTGTATTGCTAATTTGAACGAGTGCTTTTTTAACCGTTATGTTGCCATTATCCAAAAATACTTTTATTTCGGATATACTACTGCTCAGGTTCTACTATCTATGCGTGTTTTCCTGCATATTTGTAAATAAGCATCTTTCTCCATAATTCTCCTTATTGTTCTGTTTCCAACTGGCATTACGTGATGATTTGTATATATATATATCTTAATATTAACAAAAATACTAAATATCATTAACTATTTTCATTCACACATGTCTTGGCTGGTTCTTATTTTTGTTGACCAGAGCATGGATTATTATGATTATAGCTAAACTTAACCAAAATACAGAATTATTTTAAAAATTAGTCAATTGTTTGTAGTAATATCTTTTTAATAAACCAATAACTGAAAAATTACGTTAGAAAAATCAAGTTATTTTTGGTAAAATATAGAATAAAATAAAATGAGAATCAGTACTTCTCAACTAAAAAAAGAATCAAGTAATAGGGAAAGAATTGAAAAAAATAAATTGTAAGTAAATAATCTGGCACATTGAAATGTAAGAAAAATTACAAAAGAAATACTTTCGTAATTTGTGGAAGGAAAGGGAAATTCATATTATGTTTAAGGCATAAGAAACATTCTTGAATTGGAACACGCTGTTGTAATTTTACACAAGATTTTTTTGCGTTTAAAATTAGATCTTATTAAATATTTATTTTTTTTAAAAAAAATTCAAAAACTTTTGTTTTTTTTAAGAACTGAGCAAGATTTGAATTTTAAATGAATGTAGTAAATAAAGAAAATTAGAAAAATATAAAAAAAAATATGTCTGATAACATATTTTTTTATTCTTCGCATAAATTTCTTATATTTTCATGAAGACCTTTAATAAAAGTAAGAGAGTAAAGATTTATTCATTAAAATTAATTTTTTGCATTCTGTGCTTAGAATAAATGGTACTATTCAAAATTTTGGAAAGTAAATGTAAAAATGATAACAGATGTAAAGGCCATTAATCTAATATACGTTTAACTACACTACATATCTGGAATTTATTAATCTCATTCTTGCGATCAAATCAGCGTATTATTTTAACATTCTTTTAGAGCCCAAATTTTAATGTACAGGATGATTACAAAATGATAATGGAGTTTGACAGTGGTTGTATATAGTTACAAATATTCTCTCTATATTTTGTTTCGTTACACGACAGACAGTTTGTTACAGTTTTTATTCGCTGTAGTCCAATTCTTCTCAGAGATGGGGGAGTATGCCATTGTTGATATTTGTGGTGAATGTGGTTTGGTTTCGGATGTGATTATTAGCATTAAGGTTTTCAAACAGCTGTTGAAGTTCAAGCAAAAAAGCTATAATTTGCGTGGTCTAGATGCAAAACAGTCTCAATCTCTATCCACTATCGTGTGAAGCATTTTGCAATACAATAGTCATTTTTTGGCCTGAACAGTGTTTAGGAATATGTTAAATCATGCCAGAATGCTTTGATGGCCCTACGTATGGAATCCCCAGTGTTTTCTGAAGGGTCGCTGCACTGACACAAGTGCTGAAGATTTAACACATTATTAAACACACAGAAAAAAACATTCGGGTGTCGTGTTGCCATTTTCACGTATGGAATGCAAAAAATAAACCCTTTCCTTCCAGTGACTACTATGAATTTTGAAAAATGTTGGCTCTTATCTGGTGGCTCAAAAGGAAAAATGAAAGTATGCAAATAAAAATATAACATCTACTCTTCCTTCTATTAACAATAAATAGTAATATTAAAGTTATTACAGTTACATCATATATATATATATATATATATTATGATCCAATAATTATTTCGTATTCTGCCTCTGTAACAATTTTGTCATCTAATGTAAGCAAATTGTGGAAAGCTCGAACTGTCGAAAGTTAAAACTTACTACATTTCTCTTTTCATTTATTATTTTTTCAAAAAAAATGTGACTATCATTTGTATTAATAATTAGTATTCATATGTAATATACAATGTTTTGTTGCTATATTTACTGTTTTACTTAAATCCTTTTAGGTAATAGCTTCTCATACGAGAGAGCAACATTTTAATAAAGCTAAACAAAATATTTTAACACAAAGTGAACTTCTATCCTTTTTGTGTTATTGATAATTCAATAAGAAAATTTACGCACGTTTTCTTTTCTATATCAGTGCATTTCAGGTAATGCCTTTGCCTGATTTTAAGTTTATTTCCTGTTTTTCATA
Organism: Nephila pilipes; assembly: GCA_019974015.1. Lineage (NCBI taxonomy): Eukaryota > Metazoa > Arthropoda > Arachnida > Araneae > Nephilidae > Nephila > Nephila pilipes. The sequence goes on along the minus strand of BMAW01118156.1, from coordinate 284,826 downwards.
CATAAATTACATCTCGTAATATTTTGCGTTTTATTATGTTTGCATATTGGGAGTGTTTATTTAAATTAGGAAACGAAGAAATAGTTATTTAATAAAAATCATAATTTGTTAAATATTTCTTAAAATAAAATGTTACAAAAACTCGCAGAAAAAGGAATTTTCAAACTAGACTCATTTTAAATGGCTCGTTTCGCTTAATCAAATTATACTAGCATAGATATCCAAGATTTATGCTTGGACGTTATTTGAAATCATAAGCATTGTGTTAATAGATTATTTCTATAATTTCAAATATGAACAATAATTCCTAGTATAACTTAAAAAAGCAAAGATAATTCAAACCAAGTCAAATGAAGTATGTACTATATAGAATCCTCCAGATTTACAAAAAAAATTTGAATGTCTTAACTGCTTTGTTTTCTTACCGAATTTTAAATTTCTTAAAAATATTTTAATGACCTGAGAATTAAGAAAAAAATCTCTTAAAAGAAGACAAAAAAATATTTCAAAACTTGAAGTCAGGAACAAAAGAAAATTTATTCCTTTTTCTCTAAGTTTTCCATTTTCGAATTTGTTGTATTACATACTCCATGGTAATAAATTCGAAAGCAATACATTTTACATTTCTCTCACTTATTCTAAATGGCCGGTACAGAAATCCGAACTACAATATTGTTACAGAAGTTTCTCAGATCATTCGTTAAGACGTATACGAGTAAAACCAATCTAAAATGAAGAATAATAGCAAATGGCACATTATTCACAAAATTTTAGGAAGACACACAGGGAACAGAATTTAGATAGTAACTACACAAACAGAAATACAGTACTTTACAGATTAGCGACGCAAATACAGGAACAAAAACAGCTCTTGTAATTTTTGTCACAATACTTTTAACAAATCTCAGTCCACTAGCTTATTCGTCCGCGCAATGGACAAATCTCCGTCTGCATTTAAAAGGCAGACTTCCGCAGTCACCGGCTTTTTCCACAGTTAAGCTACTTTCGCAAATTCCCTCGGCACATCCACTTCCGGATAATTTCCCAATTAATTCCAAAAACAGACTCCAAAGACAGACTCCTCTGTCTCATGATTTCGGTCTATTTCCCCCTGTTCTGGTCAGGTGTAACATCATAGGAAAAATTCAGGAAAAGTCCTCAACTTTTGTGTCGAGTATTTTTCGGGGATAGAACCTTTTTTTTTATTTAACCCACCAGAGTTGCCAAGTTTCTCGTAAATTCGCCAAATGGTTAGCCAAATACATCACCAAGACTAAGAGGGTCATTGCTTAAACTCTCATTAGCTGATTCTTGAAATTTCTGTAAATATCTTTTGACCTTCACAAGAGAACCTTTGCAGAAAACTAATATCTCGGGTTCGTAATATTGTTTACTTCTTGAGTATGCACTGCTTTTGTTTTTATGCATATTTGTTTCGCAAAACATTTCTACGAAAAGAAATCGATACCAATTTCAAATGGTCACATGAAGGAACCTTTACATGATACCGTTTTACCATATTGAACTGAAATTCTTTGCAGGGTGTCACTAAAAAACACAGTAGGTATGCATTCGGTTCAGAGAAAATACCCGTATTTTGCTTTCTCTGATTTTTCAGTACCAATTATAAAGTTAACCTAGAAGAGGAGAGATGTTTGTAGATATGATGGAGTTATTATCCCGCATATGGAAAAACTATTTCACTTTTATTTGTTGTGTATCAAATTTTATTATAAAAATTGCACTAGTGTCAGAGGGATGTCTGTCTACTAATAATAATTTGAAGTACCAATTGTTTTACAATTGTATTGAATCTGATTCTTTTGAAATATCAGTGGATATACAAGAATTTTCAACATTAGAGTCTTGGAATATTTATAATTACCAAGAATTATTTTTTTCATTATCTTGCATAACAACAAAACATAAATACGGTAATTAAAACTCATTTTTGAATAATTCTACTATTTTTGAGAACTTAAAAGTAAAAAAAAAAATATAAATAAAAAGGAAACTAGGGGGAAATGGCTTTCTAGTTTCATTTTAACATGTGTTAACATTATTTTTTTTCTGTTAAGTTCTCGAAAAAGGGGAATAGTTCAAATAGAAAATCAATAATGGTAAAGTGATCGCAATTCCAAGGCCCAGGCTCTACATACTATCCCTTAATATGTCGGGAAAAGAAAATACTTCTACAAAGTTCTGAAGCATTTTTTTTTTCACATGCACAATATTATAAAGTTAACAATGTTAACAAAAAAATTGAAACAAACGATTCTGCAGTAATAATTCATCGATAAAGAGTGAACGATAATGTAAAAACGTAGACGATATTTTTCTGCTTGGATATTAAAATAACAGCAGACGATAAAATGTTAAGTCAAATATGTATTAACAATATAAATATACCCAAAGTAAATTATATGTAATTATTTTATTCGTAATGTATTACAAAATCAATCTTTTGAACCTAAGACCATGTATCTTTTATTTTATGCCCCCGCATAATTATTGAGACCATTTTCTGAAAACAACAATAAGTTATCACACATTAATAACTTGAACTATTATATTAAAGAGTGTAAAATTTAAATTTATATGCATTGTGCAATAATATTCACCATAAAATAATACTTATATTGCTTCAAAATCGTTCTCTTTTGTAACAATTTTAATATTATAAATAATATATATATATTAAAATTTAAATGAAATTTATAGTAAAACTAAATCTATATTCTAAGCAAAAATAACATATATAGATGTCTGGGGAAAGCAGTATGGTTCTTTTTCACAAAATAATCATATCTAGGTGTCTAGAAAGGTAATAAACTGACTTGCGTAGTCACCGTTTATCATTTTGTTACTGAAGCATAGCGTATTTTCTATTTAATTAGTTTATTAGTGACATACGTATTCTCAAAGCAATAAATGACATATACATAAATTTTTCATCTTACGTATCACGCTGTAGAGCTGACTAAGAAGTAGTTATATGATTTAAAATATCACCTAGGGAAAAGTAGTAAGTCGCTTTTACTTTCTCCTGGCTTAAAAATGAACTTATACTGCTTCTTTTATTGCGTCTCGTCTGTCGCATCTGTTCACTTCAAACACTTTCCAGACCAATTCAGAAAGAAATTTCTGTCTCAAAGAATCCTTCAGAAGTTAATATTTTTTTGAAAAATGGAGTTTTTGCAAAGAACTTAGGAAATATTTGTCGCCTTGCTTCTTGAGATATATTTTCTCCTTAATGCTGCAAAAAAGAATACAGATATGAAAAATATTCTGAAATGAGTGCAATCCCGTATGGAATATGTCATATTCTAAAAAGAAATACGAGTTAAAGGCAAATGACTTATGAAATTTAATTAGACGTCTGCTTGAAGTATCACAGATATTTATATATATATATATATATATATATATATATATATATAACCTGTTAAATAATATTGAATACATTATATTTAATTATTTCGCATTTCATGAAATTTTGATTTTAAACAGTTTTTCAATATTTCTACCTTTTTTTGATATATTTTTTTTATATTCAAATGTGAACATTTATTTTCATCTTTTACAATGATTTATTTGTTAATTTTTATTGGATCGGTGTTTCCTTTCTTCTCAATTGTACCATTGACGTTTTCTAATATATATTTTTTTTATTACTTATCTATTAATGTAACTCTTTTTATCATTTTCCTTAAAGTATTGGTGTTTAATTGCAGATAAATATCAAATTACATATCAACACCTACACAAATATATATATATATATATATATATATATATATATATATATATATATTTAGGCGTATGTCAAGATTTCCTACTATAATTGTTTTGAAAGAGTATTTCTTTGATTCAATTTGGACTTGAATCAATTTCGGCATTCCATTATTTTTCAATTTCTTATTGAATTTTCGCCTAACATGAGTAATCTAACTACAAGCATGCTTTCATTAGAAGTTTTTGCTTCGTTAAGTTGATGATGTAAATTCATCAGGTCACCAAAATAGTCCCAAATATATGTAGAATTCAAATCAAATTTAATTAAAAATTTGTATTTAAACTTTTTTTTTTTTCTTTTCAAAATATGTTTCAATTCATAAATCCTTTGGTTTTTTTCACTTCATCTCAGTAACTACAGTAGACTTCTAATGCACTTTTTAGTGTGTGAATGTCTTTTTTGGTCAAATTTAATAATATCACATGTTTCCTTGTATATTTGAAATTTTAAATGCTAACTATTTTGCCTGCTTTTTTAAACTAATAAAACGATACAGTAGAAAAATGAAAAATTTGTGATTTTACAGAAAGATTCTTTACTACTCATATATCATGAAAGGGTAAAATTATCTTTTTCCTTTAAATTATTTTATTTTAATTCTTTTTCTACTGAATTTATTTCCACTTTTATTCATATAATGAAAGCAGAAGACAGGAAAAATGTGATTTTGGTGGGAACACAAGACCGGAAAAAAGTGAAAGAATTTGGTAAAAAATATATGAAGTTTTTATTGAATGGGACATTTTTTGTAAGGCTTCAAATCGAAACAATGAAAAAGGTGCTTAATTAGAATCATTAAGAAAGGTAAAAAAAATGAATAATTTATTATCTTCAAAATTTTAAATAAAGATACTAAGGAGATAAAAGCATTTTCTCTTTCTTTATGAAAATAATAGACATCATAATTCAGAAATTGAAAAGCGCCTTAACTTTTCAGCTTTTGATGTCGTTCGTTAAGCCTAAAATTTATATCAAAAATTATATTAAAATTATGAATACTTTTTTAAAATATATGAAGTATATTACCATTTTTAAAATTCGTATAGGTACTTAAAATGAGAAAAAAAGTAAATACTTTTCTAAACACAGAACAAAAGCTTAAATTTCCGGGAATTATTAAAATAAATTTTGAATATATATAAATAAAATATTTGATTTTTTTAGATTTTTATAGGGATACCTCGTTTTGAAATATTCCAATATTTTAATTTTTTTAATTCAAAATATTTTTTCATATTTTTTTTATGAAGAACTTTCAGTAGAAATTAGTAAATCAGTTAAAAAGTGCTTATGTCGACATTTTCTACGGAAAAGTTTTGTAAAGCTTATAAAATTAGTGAAAGCACGGAAGTTGAATGTAGAAAAAATTTATTATTATTAAAAATGTTATGGTGAAAAGTATTGAAATTAATATCTTTAGATACAAAGATTAAAAATAAAAATTTATACGCACTAATGAAAGGTAAAAGGTTATTCTATTTTGATATGAAAATAAGAATATATGCTTAAGATATCAGCTATCAATTTCTTACGTTATCCAAGTAAATTAAAAGCTGTGAACACAAAAATTTGTAAATATGCATTAAATCTTAAATTTAAATGCAAAGAATGAAGATAAAGTGCCATTTATTTTCATGGCACTCCGTCAATACAAGCACTGATGATAAGAGATCAACTATGAATTTCTTACGTTATCCAAGTAAATTAAAAGCTGTGAATACAAAAATTTGTAAATATGCATTAAATCTTAAATTTAAATGCAAAGAATGAAGATCCAGTGCCATTTATTTTCATGGCACTCCGTCAGTACAAGCACTGATGAATTGTCTGCAATATAATTTTAGATTTTCCGAACATGATTTTACTTCTTCAAATATGTCTGATTCTCTTGTATTAACACGTAGTAACTCCAGAATGAGAAAATCTTCAAAAGCATTAAAATTTAATTGCAGAAATGCCTCTTATAAAAATAATTAACTGTACAACATCATTTATGCCTGTTGATTCATTCAAAGCTAAAGGGAAGTAAATACAAGAATAGACAAGGATTTCTGATTGGTAGTACATATCCTGATTGCGTTTCTCGATACGCCTCATAACTCTCTGCCTTGATATAGAAAATCAGTTTCCTTTCCTTTTAATACTTCTGTCATCAAGATGATATTTAAATATTTGGATGCAATGATTAACAATTTCTTTTCCGTCTAAAAAAAATATTTCTATTTTTCTGAGAATGCTAAAGCAATTTCATACATCGCTTTTGTCATTGATAAGTCTTTACAATTTAATTTAGCAAATATATTTTGTATTCTTATGATTTATTCCTTTTAGGTATTTGGTAACTCAGATCCAATAACAAAATCTACTTTTCCTCTATGTAAGTCTGGTGCTGCGTTTTATAGTATCTATTGAGATAATCTCCGCTGTTATGTAAAAAAGTACTTACATAACACAAAATGCTTTACTTTGTGAATTGGTTGCAAATAGTAACGTTCTTTCCCCCTGTTTATTTACCTCAAACAAACTATATCTTTTTAAAATAAATTTTAAGATAACATAGATAAGTGTAAAACTCTGAAAAATGTTTAAAATTTAATAATAGATTGCTGTTACAAATATCGTATCACCCAAAATAAAAAAAAAAAATGAAAAACACAAAACGCTCTCAAACACTCTGCTTCAAAACTCGACACCACGATAGCTCACTCAGAACTGACTGAAGCATCACTTGTTATTTCCCAATGCGCCACGTCATAGTTTGGACACCCCAAATATTGAAAGTAATAAAAAAATTAAAATCACATATAAAATGTAAAATAATTGCAAATATTTTTTAGGATCCATCAATGTATATCAAACATTTATTAAAAAAATTCTAGTCTTAGAACTCCTACTGACCACGGCCTGAAAAGAATCAGAAGTACATTGAAAAACATAAATAAGCCTTAATTACTAAACCAGTATAACAAATACTTCAGCCAATTATACGTATTCATTTGGTCGTTAAAGATGGAATTAGGTGTATTTTGAAAAAGCCAGATATCTCTAATAATTTACTACCAATTAAAGAGTATCAAACTGGAATAGGATGTATTTTGAAATAGCCAGATATCTCTAATAATTTACTACCAATCGAATATTATTGTAGAAGCTTAAAACTTTATATGAAAAAAATAATTCAATTACAGAACTTGAATATTCGGCAACTGTTGATTCATTAGACAATTTTTTTCATTATTTTCTTGGATAATGCTTCCACTGTGATGCCGTTTGCATAGACGTTACGCGCAGCTATTGGCTAGATACTTCTTTCAGAATCTATATTTCTGAAGATGCCATCACTTAATGTGTCATTCAGATGGTAGAAAATTACAGTTTTTGATAATTCGTTGTATAAATTGACAACATAAGTGTATTGGAAACACTGGAAAATATGGACCAAAGTGATATAACGTACATCATAAAGCATTTGCCCAACAAAATGTTATAACAACAATTTGCACTAAATATTTCTATCCATATAGAATTTCTAGGTAATGAAAAAGTGAACTAGGCTACACGATTGGCTTTGAGTTTAGTTTAGTTCTTTTATTAACATCGCACTAGAAGCAACACGAGGGCTATTGGCGATGGGCCTCGTAATTTTGAACCACGGTCACCTGACCTGGCATCCCATCTCCTAACATCCACACTAAGCCAACAGGAGGACTTTAACGTGCATTAGCCCCGGCTAAACGGCGGGTCTTTGGTAGCCAAGGATCGAACCCGCGACCGAACGAAAACCGCCGGTCACGAATCCGAAGCCATGACCACTAGGCTACCACGGCCCCGATTGGCTATAAATACTTTGTACTTATAATCCCATTATTTTTTAATTTGAAATGTATTATTTTTAAAGTTATTAAAGCAGTGTGGCAGGAAACTTGGAATCTCCAGATTCACATGATTAACTCTATGAAACTTATAATTGAAGCATGGCCTATTATTCCAATGCAAAGATAGGATGTCAAGTTGACTCTTCTTTGAGTTGGGCGTCTTTGCCTTTGCATTATTCAAAGCACATTTGTTTGGTGAGACTGCTACCTAGTCTTTCTTCTCATATCCCGTACACCGTTCATTACATTTTAATGGTATACCCAGTGTTTCGTCCTTTTCATCATTTTCTTTTAATTTATTCATTCTAATTTTTTTTTTTTATTTTCTGGGAAACAATCCCTTTACAATCTAGTTTCGTTTTTATGAAAAATTAGGTTTCCAAATTATTTTTAAAAATTTAACCCTTTAATTTTTATTTGTCATCAATTCAACTCTTTGGAACTTACACCAGTCTATTTTTATCTCCTTTTAATTTTGAAAAAAAAAAAATATAACTTGTGGACTTTAAGAAAATATTTAGCGCAGCGTAGACAGAATTGGCTCTTGCACCATAAACATTTAGTTATTTTATCAAACAACTGCAGCAAAACAAGCTGATTTAGTAACGCTCTAGAATCTCATGAACTCCAGGGGAAAAGATATTTCCATTTAAAACGGATACAAATAATAGAAATTTCCACAAAACACTTTCATAAGAATATTTGCTAGTTTTCATTCGAATCTGTAACGAACAAAAGGGAGAATTGTTTTTTCAACTTGCGACGGATTTTCGAAATATGATAAAAACAGATAACTTCTGATCAAGTATAGTAATAACTTTAAGTAAATGCGATTACCATAAATTCTTTTAATATAAATATTAAAATAACAAACATTTTTTTTTACTTCTGTTGCTCAGTCTTGTTCTTTTATTTTAAAAATAAATTCTGCTTTTAAGCAGTTCCTTCTATTTTTGTATTTAAGATATTATATTGCACTTTTAATATTAATTTAGTAATCTTCATCTTCTTGTTTCATTGCTTTTAATAATGCATTGTTGTTCTATAGCTAGAAATTATTTCTCTGAAACTCAAGACATGCAAAGGAAAATTCTTTGAAGTCAAACAAATTTTCCCAAAGAAAAAAAAAAAATGTCTGAAATATTTTAATTAGCATACATTCTTTCTGATTCCCGTTACAAAAAACCTACTTCTAGCTCCTATCACCTAGTTTTAGCATGCATAAAGAAGCTTTGCCATGAAGTGAAAATAAGCTGAATATTTCATCAGACTATTTTTAACTCCTACCCGAAATAAGTTTGAAAAGAACATAGTAGAAAAGAAAATGTAACGTCTTTTTCACTTTACTGCACTAAAATAACTTTCCTCATAGATATGCATAAACTAGATATAAAGAGAAAACATAAAAATACTTTTATGCTCTTTTGAGCAAGGAACTGCGGCAAATATTGAATGTCATCTTTTTCGGTTTCTCAGTTTCACTTGCGCATTTTTAAGGTAACTGTACTGAAGAATGGTAACAATAACTCAGCATATTCCTCAGCCTTATCTGTTTTTGGAATAACATTACTTGCAATTTTTTTTTTATCTTCAGGCCTTGTATGCATTTAAACTAATTTTGTGCGAAAGTTTAATTTGTTGGCTTTTAAGCAGTAAATTTGATTAGTTTTATGTAATTACATTTAAAATACTTGAGGAAAAATTGTTTTCAGGTTAGATATTATATTAAAATACATATTGCAATAGAAAAAAAATCGAAGATTCAATATCAGATTTTGCTTTAATTGAAAGGTGAAATGTGATTGTTTGGCTTAGATTAAAATCACTTAAACTACAATAGACGTGTTATTAATACTACTCAAAGATATTGAAGTTCTATTCTCAATTTAATCTGAAGCATTCTTCTTTAATCTTTAAGACGAGTATTTTAATGAAATCAAGACCGGAATTTGGACAATTGATTCTAGTATCCCACGAAAATTGAAAATATAATCACTTAGTAATAGTGACCTCAAAGTTTTTCAATTCCTCAAAATGGACTGATAAAATATACATGAGATAACCTCATTTTGATGCGAGCTAATTCCATCTAAAAATTCCTTTGAATGCTATTTTATTCAACAGTAGATAAAATTATAAAAAATTTCGACGAAGTATGATCCGAAGTTCGACCTCATGTATTAGGAATTTCTTTAGGAGAAACATAAAGCATGCTTTCAATAAAAAAAATAATCAATCTCGACAGATTATGTGCTCATAGCGAAGCCAGTTCAATGGTCTTAATTTCATTTTAATACAAATATTCGAAGGATATATTATATTCCGGCTATGACTGTGGTAGATTAGAGGACATGGCAATTGAACTCACTGCTGGTGTTGTTTTTGTCGAGTCGTGGGTTTGAATCCTGATTCCATTAAACACATTCTGTATAGTGTAACTGATGCACGTTAAATATGGGCAAGATTCCAAGCCCTCCCATGGACGTGGTGTGGAAGTTTAGAGAGGATAGTAAGAGCTCAGTCACTTGATTGAAGCTCACATTTAAAGAGGCCCTTCTATCCTTCTCTATTATCCTTCATGATACTTCAAAGGGTAACGGTAATCAACAATTCCAATCCTTCATATATTTTGAAATGAACTAGCATTCATATTGTTGAATTCCCAGGTGTCTGGAAATGGATATTTAAGAAATTTTTAAATAATTCTGGAAGAGTTTATATTCCGGATATACGAGTAAATTATATTAGGAAAATGTGGTGAATAAATTATATCAGGAACAAGTGGTGAATAAATTATATCA